>CM040759.1:11414714-12014714 GCA_022829145.1 Albula goreensis
TGTGCCGAAGTATGTGATCTGTTGAGTTTTGGAAAGTTGAATGTTGCTTTTTATCACTTCATACATGAAATGAAGCAAGCATAAATGCTCTTAATAAAACTGGACCTTTGGCAAGTGTGGTCTAGCCAAAAACCCATAACATTGACAACCATCAATGCTTACGTGGTGTTGCAAGACATAGCATAAATGCAATAATGATTTATTTGTCATATCTATGAATTCAGTGCCATTTAAAATAGGATTAGTGAGTTTGGGTGAATTAACTTGCGAAGAAACATGGCGTAACAGAAAATGAATGAAAAACGTCATCGCGCTTATCACACTAGTTAAATCATTTCCCCAGATCTAATGTTCTAATTAATTAATGCTAAAAATTAACATAATTAATATAACGCACGTCTATTTAACTTTGTAACATTGGATATAAGATTTTGTAATGCTACTAATTGTCCATTTTACATGCAAATGTAATTTCCCCCTGTATAATTATACTTCTATCACTAGCTGATGAAAACTTACATGAGGCTGTTGCCTTGAAAGCATCACAGGCAATTAAGGTAATTTAAAAAGCAGTGTTTCCCCTTCGTAAGTTCTTGCTTCAGAATGTATCTGGTGCATTTAAATAGCCTTAGAGGATGTCCTCACACAACATTCTCAAGGACCTTAATGCGGACAGCGATACTCATTTTCCTTCCCTTTAAAAGACTCACAAATGACATTTGCCTAAGAGGTACAAGGAAAAGTAATTTAATGGAGACTTAATTGTATCTATCCAGTTTCTCACAAGCAGGTCACTGCTGTAAGGAAACTGATATGAGGTCAGAACAATAAGAGCATGTTCTTTCTTTTTTTGGCAAGTCCAATCTTCCCATCAAAAATGTTTTGTTCCTTTCATGGCACAGCGGATATAAATGTGTGACAGTTGCAGGCCATGAACAAGAAATAAGGATAAGACACATATCTTTACATTGCACATGAGTCCTAATATTGACTCATGTGCATGACTCATGTGACTGATATATTCATGAATATCTTTGCTCTGCCATAGGCTATCACTTTTATTAAAAGTGTGACTGAATATTTCATTTGTGGTGATTGCCATGGTCTTTGAATAGTGTCTCTTGCCCTTAGCTCCAAGGTGGATCACCATCCCAGCCCCCTTCTCTCTCTGCCCCTCCTTCTCTCCCCTATCAGTTTGCACAGCTACAATGACATGAATGCAAAACTACATGTTTACTCATTTCTAAGAATTCAGGTAAACATTTAGGTACGCATTTTATATAAGTTAAGCAAAGGTGTTATCATAAATATAATAAGATACATGACAGAAATCAGGTATCCCAGACAAGTTGGAATGAACACTGTACAATGTAATACTATAATCTGTATGTGAATAATTTTGTGAAAATGATGTAAGAATTATGTGAAAAATATTAGTTTATTTCGTTTTGATTGTTTTCAACATTTTTATCTTGAATCATGTTTTCTGTTTCTATTATAACAAAAAATACATGGTAAATCTGTAGTGCATGTGTGTATTATCGGATTAGCCTAGTATTTATACATATTTCCACATACAATTTTATACATTTGGCAGACACCTGCTCTGTATATGTAATTTCATAGTTTAAAATATTCTGTGCTTTATAAAAGCATTCTCTTCTGGCTACAGATTTCTCTACCCATCACAATGCTCTTTGTCATGGATGTTTGATTGCTGTGTTCAATGGGTCTCAGCTCTTCTGACAGATCGTTTATGATACTTTTTTCCTGTCATTCCCCACTGAAGCACTTTTGAAGTATGCAAATGGATGGAGAAAGTGGATCGATTAAATGAGTTAAACATGAAAGGATAAAAAAGGCTACCCTAGCCACTGACACTGCTTAATACGTTATAGAAACATTATCTTTAATCAGCGGTTCATTAGCTTTACCACATAAATACCGCATTCTTCATCTTGAAATACAGTGATGGAATTTTTGTTGTAAGTTGCTATTATTTTAATATCAATAGTGTGGTACAGAGTCCATGAATTTATGTATTTTCTTTGTTTTTGTTATTCTTTATGTTATCAGGCAAATCAGTTTCTGTAGTGCAAGGAGCTGCGCAGAACAAGAAAACAACACAGTGTAAACTGTATACACTATCAACAAGATCAAAAGTGGCCTCCTATAGAGCCAAGGTCAGAAATACAAGTAGAGGACAAGAAGAGGACAAAGCATAAAAGACTAGCATAGACAAATGAGCAGACATTACCACTGCTTTATAACTGCAGTTACAGATGATGGACATATGGCGGAGGACAGAAGTACAAGAATAAGCACAACAACATTATGGTAGAGAACTGAGACATTCTGCTCAAATGTGCAGACAGTGAGAGTACACGCTTTGATTATGCAAGCAACTTGGCTTTCGAAATGATCAGTAGCATTTTTTTTTCCAAATATGTTGAACTGTCAGTTGGATTGTGTCACTACCTCTTGATACAAGAATTCAGCCTTTTTTCAGCTCCCTCACTCCCTGTTTTTTTTTCTCTACCATACCGTATGTACCAGGGTATTGTAACCAATGATGTGCCATTTATAACTGACTTTCACTTATGCCACTTTTTTGCTGCTTTAGCTCTGTATTTCTAAGTCTCTTGCAAAATAAGTTTTAAATCATATTTTGACTTGTCAAATTAGGATTTGTATACATTCATATTTAATACTGAATTTTAGTTGCTGGTAACGTAAGATTAGTTGGTGAAAAATTCTCATCCTTTTTATCTTCCTGCAAAACACATTCAAATGTACAAATGCATCCGTATTCTGTAAATCGCTCAAATATGATGCCAATGTATTTCAATGGCTAAATACTGGGCAGTCCTACACATGCTGTAAACATATTTATGTCTTGAAGTGCTTTGGATATCTGTTTAACTGAGTTTTTGGAATGTAAGTATCATTTTTCATTTCTTCCCCCAGTTGTACAGCTCAATGGACTTTGGAAGAAAATGGCAGTTTGTCCATGAAAATGTGACTCCGAACAGATTCTACTGGTATGTCCCAAAGTTCTTATTTCATGTCATCATCTCATTATAGAACTCAAAAAAGAACATCTTTGCTCCTTAGTTTATTTTATTTATTTATTTATTTTAAATCCAGGCATAAAACATATAGATGCAAATGTCGTACATAGATCAAATATTTCGCTGTAAATAAACTACACTGATAGTACTGCATTGTTAAAATACATGGTATCACATGTATAGCATTTTGCCTAACAAAGTATCTCTATAATACTGCATGGTTTACCATATACTGTGTTGTTTGTAATCCTTTAAATATATACACAGCAAATACAATATTCCACAATTATAGTTAGGCAAGAAAAGCACAAACACATTTTATGGAACGTTTTTGAATCTCCCAATTTCTCAAAAACGTGTTTATTTATTTGTGTAACAGGTGCTCGTAAACAACATATAAATTTAAGTCATCACAATTCAGACATAGAGACTGATGCAAAATTCTAAGCAATATATGAGGTGAGGATAAGATTGTTTAGCACTGGCTTTCAAACATGAATTCTGTGTACTTCTGTGTAATGTAACTTGTTCATGTATGGCAGTTCCAACTTGCGTGGTGCAATAAGCAGTTGAATAGTCAATCAATTAAAAGCAGTTTTAGGGTGAAACCAGGCATCCCTGCTGAGCCTTGCTTGAGTTGACAGTGGCAAATGAAAATCCCCTAGAGGTGGAAACCAGAGAACCAGACCCGATGCCCATGACTTTGTCTCCCTTTTCAGATCATTCACAGTGGTTTTATATAAGGTCTAGGTGAGCGGCGTATATCTGCTTACCTGCTGAGTTACTGTCAATCCAGTAATTTTGTTTCAGTGATTGATTTATCTCATTTCCTCTGATTTAGGAAAATGGGAAAGAATATTCAGCACACATACTGGTTGGAGCATCACCGTACATCACCGAAGTACATCTCATGCAATATATGTACAAAATGTATTCAAAATGCAGCACTAGACACACCGCAGAGACAGCTTGAGCCACACTCTAATTTAAATATAAATGTATTTGTATAAACAGCTTATAAATGAGCTAGGCCACATTCTCAAATGCACTAATTTAGCAGCCTTATCAAAGTTTGTTCAGAAGTGTAGTGTGATATCCAAAACTGGGTGAAGCTATATTCAGAACTCTAAATCAAATTCAGCATTGTCTATAACTGTATACTATGCAAATCATTCTGCTTAGAATTATATTGAAGTATAGTTTGAAATATCTGTAGAAATAAATAGTTATATGTATGGCCTTCAGGACAGGGGAAAAAGGATCTGTTTACTGTTGTTTCTGCTCTGTCAGTGACCTCATCATCCTCCTATCACTTGCAAAGAAAAAGAGAAGAACCTGTGCAATTATTTTAAATCATTGCGCTAGTTATCTATTTACTCCTTTAATTTCCCATATCCAGCTTAGATCATTATGCTATGGTGCTTTAATTGTCATGCAGTTGAGAAGCTATGTTTAATAATAATATTAGTAATAATAATATTAAAATGTTATTTATTTATCATTTTTCATACAGAGTGTGTAGGTCAAAGTGCTTTGACAGTTCAGCAAAGTCATATCATCCCATCACAATGAAACCATATCATAACAATGAATAAGGACAATGAATAAAACATAACAGCATAGCAACATAGCAATGAATAAAACAACTACAATAGAAAAATAATAATCAAAGAAAATTAAAAAAGGGTATTAGTGATTGTATGCCAAGTTAAAAACATGTTTTCAGCTGTCATTTAAAAATGTCTTCTGAGTCCACTTCCCTGTACCTTTTGGCAGGTGGTTCCTCAACTTTGATGCATAGTGGATGAAAGTGGCTTCCCCAATTTTCTTTTGGGGAACCTATGAAAAAACCTGATGGCTCATGAGGGCACATAAGGGCTGGTTATGTACTGTCTCTTCCCAGGGGTTATGTGCTCTCTCTTCCCAGGGGTTATGTGCTCTCTCTTCCCAGGGGTTATGTGCTCTCTCCTCCCAGGGGTTATGTACTGTCTCTTCCCAGGGGTTATGTGCTCTCTCTTCCCAGGGGTTATGTGCTGTCTCTTCCCAGGGGTTATGTGCTCTCTCCTCCCAGGGGTTATGTACTGTCTCTTCCCAGGGGTTATGTGCTCTCTCTTCCCAGGGGTTATGTGCTGTCTCTTCCCAGGGGTTCTGTGCTGTCTCTTCCCAGGGGTTATGTGCTCTCTCTTCCCAGGGGTTATGTGCTCTCTCTTCCCAGGGGTTCTGTGCTCTCTCTTCCCAGGGGTTATGTGCTCTCTCTTCCCAGGGGTTATGTGCTCTCTCTTCCCAGGGGTTATGTGCTCTCTCTTCCCAGGGGTTATGTGCTCTCTCTTCCCAGGGTTATGTGCTGTCTCTTCCCAGGGGTTATGTGCTGTCTCTTCCCAGGGGTTATGTGCTGTCTCTTCCCAGGGGTTATGTGCTCTCTCCTCCCAGGGGTTCTGTGCTCTCTCTTCCCAGGGGTTATGTGCTCTCTCTTCCCAGGGGTTATGTGCTGTCTCTTCTCAGCGGTTATGTGCTGTATGAAAGTGGCTTCCCCAATTTTCTTTTGGGGAACCTATGAAAAAACCTGATGGCTCATGAGGGCACATAAGGGCTGGTTATGTACTGTCTCTTCCCAGGGGTTATGTGCTCTCTCTTCCCAGGGGTTATGTGCTGTCTCTTCCCAGGGGTTATGTGCTCTCTCTTCCCAGGGGTTCTGTGCTGTCTCTTCCCAGGGGTTATGTGCTCTCTCTTCCCAGGGGTTCTGTGCTCTCTCTTCCTTGTTTTCGTCAATAGTCTAGCTTCAGAGTTCTGAATCAGCTGCAGCTTCTCAATTGTCTTTTAAGGAAGGCCAGAAAGAAGAGCATGACAACAATCAAGCCTGCTTGATATAAAAGCATGAATTAGCCTCTCCACAGCCTGCTGGGTTAAAAACGATTGTACCTTGACTATATTTCTCAGGAAGAACACTGTCTTGGTCACCTTATTTATGTGGGATTTAAAACTTAGGTCAGAGTCCAGAACTACACTAAGGCTTATTACTACCTGATGTAATCCAATGTGCCAGATTTCCTTGTCTTTTTGAGAGTATATCTCTTGTGTTTTTTGGGCCAACCAAGAGAATCTGTGTCTTACCTTCATTTAGCATCAGAAAGTTATTATTCATCCTTTGATTAACTGCAGATAAACACGCAGTAAGGGAGCATAAGGCACTCAGATCATTCCACTCCATGGAAATGTACAGTTGTGTGTGATCAGCATAAACGAAAGCTGACATTGTATTCACTGATGAGATTACTGTAACACACTTCACGGAGACGCGTTTTCTTTGGGTTTTGGCCGAGCTTGCCGCTTTATTTTCCAGCTTCACAACCACACTCCAATAGCCATTCCACCATTTTCACTCTCTGCGTCACATCAGCATACAAACTCTCTCTGCTGGTGAAACGTGGCAATGACAATGCTCTGATTCATCACAAACAAGTTGGCACATACCAATCCACAACTTTACCGTAGTTTTATCCACTGACCGACTGTAACCCTATAACTGTAAACGAACAAATAAACGCATAAACAATAAACAAAAATGGAAGGGGGTGCCTTGTTTTTAACCACTACTCCACACTCTCCCCTCCAAAATGAAATGGCGTCCCGACATTATGAGGTTCTCAGTTCACATTATGATTTAACAGTGCATGTGATGTGAATGCATAGCATAGAGGAAGTTCATGTCTATGAAGGAGTCAGAGTTAATCAATGTCCATAAAGATGCACAACTGCACCCAGTCTATCACATGACATCCATCTCCTGTTAATGTCACATGTTTGCAGCAGATGTCATTGTGCACGATAACAGTCCACTGCCACCTCCGCCATGAACGCGGGTATCTGCATCTTTCCTGAGAGTAAGGTACTTTACATAGCAATAACGTCCTGTCTACATCAACATGTGGCACAGTTTCTAAGGTCACCTCACTGTCTGACATTTGGAATAATAAGTGCTTGTGTCTATTTGGGTAACCTGTATAACACTATACATATAAACTCCAGAATAACATATTACAACACATTCAAACTCTTTTACAAATCTGTTCTCTACTCAATCATACGATGTGGTAGGCTGTCCTAACCTATGGTAAGTAAACACCATTTTTGGTTTTCTCGCTCTGAAAGGATACTTTCTCTGTGGAGCAGGAGGATGATCAGGATCTTCTTCTTCATCGCTGGATACTGATCCAGAAGACTGCTCTTCCCTCTGAGTGTTTGATGTATCAACATTATGTTCTTGTGTCCCAATTACTTCTTCCTCCGGTTCCGACTGTTTTGTCATGCTGTCCTCTTCCTGATGATCATCTACCACGTCTTTTCTTCTGCTTGGATGGAACTCGTGCGCCTCTGCCCTTAGCGTACTTTCCACTTGTCTGTTAGATCCCTGTTTCAGTCCGATGATAGATTGCCAACTATCCTCATCCTCATCTCCTGAGCTATATTCCTTCTCTTCATGCCTCTGTTTGTTTTTTATCTGCCTCTTTTTTTCAGGTGTAGCAGGTGAGTCCACTTTTTCAACAGGGAGGAAGTCACATGGTAACATCAGATTCCTGTGCATGACTCTCACACGTCCCCTTCCATTTTCTGGTCTGAGTTCATACACTGGACTGTCTGGGTGCTTCCTCTGCGTGACAACATATACTCTGTCCTCCCAGAATGATCTCAATTTCCCTGGACCCTTTTTCATTCAGGTTCGGACTAACACTCTGCATCCCGGTGACAACTCAGCACCATTTACTTTTCTGTCATAAAGTGCTTTTCCTCTCATTCCCTCTTTACAGGCTGATTTGGATGCCAGCTTGTATGCTTCAGTCATTCTTGTCCTCCATTTCTCAGCATAGTCTCTGTGAGATGAGCTCTGGTCTTTTGCTGTGAGGCCAAACATGAGGTCAATAGGGAGTCTGGGGTTGCGACCGAACAGGAGAAAGTAGGGTGCATAGCCAGTGGCTTCGCTGCGTGCAATGCAATTATAGGCATGGACCACTTTTGCCAGTGAGGACTTCCAATCAGCCTTAGCCGTCTCTGGCAGGTTCCTGAGCATGGCCAAAAGTGTCCTATTGAACCTTTCCACCTGGCCATTCCCCTGTGGGTGGTATGGCGTAGTCCTGGACCCCTTCACTCCACTGAATTCCTCTAGTTTAGCAAACAGCTTGTTTTCAAATTCTTTGCCTTGGTCATGATGGAGTCTTGTGGGAAACCCAAACCTTAGTACAAAATCTCCATATATCTTTTCTGCAGCTGTTTTAGCTGCTTTGTTGCGGCAGGGATAAGCCTGGGCAAACCGTGTAAAATGATCCATCACAACCAGGATATATTCATATCCTCCCTTACATTTCTCTAGGTGCAAGAAATCAATAGAAACCAACTCGAAAGGATACGTTGTGATGATACTTGTGAGTGGAGCTCTGGTTGGTCGGTTAGGACGCTTGTTCTTCAGACATCTGCATACTTGTGTGATGTAATGCTCAACATCCTTTTGCATGTGAGGCCAGTAAAAGCGGTCTCTGACGAGGTTTACAACTCGCTCTACTCCAAGATGGCCCATATCTTCATGGAGTTCTCTGTAAACCAGCTGATGGTACTTTTGAGGCAAAAGGAGTTGTGAACGGCTGGCTGTCTTCCTGTACAGTAGTCCATCATCACCAAGGTGCAGTTTATGTCTCTCCCTTACCAAAGCTGCTATTTTGTTATTTTGAGGGCATCTTCCATACTTTGGCCACTGCTTTGATGTCACACACTTGAACACCACTCCAATCACCAGATCCTCTTTTTGAGCCTCTCTCAGCACTGTTTTAGGGATCTCCCTTACTGATGTCAGCTCATTGCTTTCCTCTTCTAAAGCAGTGGAAATGGTCACTGGACAGAGCCATGGGTCACTCTCTTGCGAAACAGTCACAGCCTGACTTACACTGTTCATCACATCAGGCAGTACAACTTGTGTGCATGACGACATGTACTGCTCCATGTCCACAGGCATGCGTGAGAGGCCATCAGCATCCCCATTAACTCTGCCAGGGCGGTACTTGATGGAGAACTGGAAATCAGCGAGTTCAGCTACCCATCTGTGGGTGGTTGCGTTCAGCTTGGCTGTGGTGAGCACATATGTGAGGGGATTGTTATCTGTATAAACTGTGAATGGTGGTGAATAAAAGAGATAATCCCTGAACCGCTCACATATGGCCCACTTCATAGCTAAGAATTCCAGCTTTCCCGAATGAAGGTGGTAATTTTCTCTGGGGCTGTCAAAGTCCTGGATCCATATGCAATCACTACCAATTTTCCCTGCTGCCGCTGGTAAAGCACCGCTCCGAGACCCTCTTGTGAGGCGTCACAATGTAAGGTGAATGGTTGCTCATAATCAGGATACCCTAACACTGGTGGCTGAGAGAGAAAGTCAATTAGCTTGCAGAGTACCTCCTGATGTTCTGCTGACCATGTAATTGGGTGAGATGATGGCAACTGGCCTCCACCTGGTTGTTTCTTCCTGCGCTTCTCCTTTACTGATTTATCTGAAGAGAGAAGATCATAGAGAGGCTTTGCAATGCGTGAGAAGTTTGGAATGTAACTGCGATAGTATGATATAAACCCCAGTAGCTTCCTCAACTCCCCTATTGTGGTCGGTGTCCGCTGCTTCAGGGCCTGTACTGGAGCAATATCTGCCGGATCCATAGTGTGACCATCTTGGGTGACCAGCCTCCCCAGGAATCTCACTTGTTTTTTAAAGATTTCACATTTTCTGGGAGTCAGCTTGACTCCATGGCGTTGGTAACAGCGCAGCACACTCTTCAAATCATTCAGGTGGTCCTCAAATGTCTGAGAGTGGACCAAGTTGTCGTCCAGGTAAGGCAAACATACTTCATCCCTAAGGCCCGTCAAGCATTCCTCCATTGACCTCTGGAACTCTGCTGGTGCGGATGATAATCCAAAAGGGATTCTCACCCACTCATACAGACCCCAGGGCGTGATAAATGCAGTGAGAGGACGGCTTGACTCTTCCAGGAAGCCCTGGTGATAGGCTTTTCCTTGGTCCAGGACTGAAAACCAAGAACTTCCTTTTAAACTGTTGAGCATATCTTGTATGCGGGGTATTGGATGCCGGTCAGGGATGGACTTTTTATTTAACTCTCTATAGTCGATACACAGACGGAGACTTCCATCCCTTTTCCGCACACAAACGATGGGACTGGAGTAGGGAGACTTAGACTTTGTTATCCAGCCTCTGTTTAACAAGTCCTCTAAGTACTCTTTAACTTCTTTGTGAAGAGGCTTAGGTACTGATATATATGTGCGTCTTACAGGTGTGGGGTCACTAAGTCGAATCTTGAGCTGCAGCGAGGGGATGGTGCCCACATCATGTTCATCTCGAGCAAAAGCTCCACATTCCTCTCTTAGAAGCTGTGTGACTTGCTGCTGTTGTTCCAGAGGAAGGTGACCGAGAGGAACTGGAGGGTCCCACTTGTTCTTACTCTCATCCTTTGTTTCATGTCTCTGTATCTCCTCCCCATTTCCTATTTTAGGTGCAGCTCTTGGGGTCTGTGCTTCTGTCTGATGGACTTCCACAGGTTTTGTTTCTGCAGGATAGATGGTTTTAACCCACTGCGTCTGTCCCAGTGTGGTTCTTGGGGGTAACAGGATGTCATGAGTGGTGCTATTCGTGACTGGAATAGTGACACGTGACCAGCTCCCTCTCTGCAGACGCACTACCCCTTCTTCGATTTTTAACCCCTCTGGCAGCAGAGCAGGTGGACAGGGTTCAAATGAAACATCTTGTTTCTCTGGGAGCGTGCCTGCTCTAACACTGCACTTCACTGTTCTTGTCTGACCTGCTGGAATAGATGTGATCTCTCTACCCACTTTTACAGTGCTTTCACCAAGCCTATCGTCCCCACTTCTCATTACTTTCAGAAATACCTCAGTTTTTACAGTCAAAGGAGAATGCTGCACTGACTGCATCTGTAACAACACAAGGGGTTCTATGCCTGTTGCTAATACACACTCGATCACGTTATACCCAATGATTGGCTGCTCTGCCACCCCATCTTCATCTGATACCAAAACTGGCACTAGAAGTTCCAGCTGTTTGGCGTTCTCTGATGGTAACTGAACGTGATCTCAACCCATCCAGAAAAAGGAACTGGTGTCTGATTCACTGCCCGTGCATTTAAGAGATCTGGGTCCACAAGCTCAGCTAAGTCCCTTACTGCAACATGTGGAATTTGCTGTTGTCTCCATTTCTCATTCATGAGACACACTTGTGACCCAGTATCCCACAAGGCCTTGGTCTCAACCCCATCTATCAGGCAAGTGATGATGTACTTTCTCCCAACTAGGCTGAGTAACTGTGCTCTTTGTTTTGGGAAATGAGATTGACACTAACTGCTTCATTCTTTTGTAGGGTGATGTTCCGTGTGTTAGCTGCCATTTTTGCTTCTAAGTGTTGAATACTTTCAGTGACTAGCTTGTACATGTCCCTAAACTGTTCATTCTGACGGTCTTTTCCAACAGGCGGTGTTGGGATGGCTGTCACAGTGTTAAATGACATGTCTACTTGTCCTGGTTTGTCAGCACTTCTCCTTCCCGTCCTACATCCACGCGACAGATGACCACTCTGCCCACATTTGAAGCAATGGTTACATTGTTCCCCTTTGTTGCTGTCTTGGCAGGTCCTGCAGGAACGTCTCCCGCTTGCTCGCTGTTGCGCAGATGATCTAGGGGACTCATGCATGACCCTTTTGATTTCTTCCACCTCTCCTTTCAACTGTTTGATGATGTCAAGGAGCTCGGAATCTGCATGAGTCACTGGTGGTTGTGTTTTGACTGCTTTACCTTTTGTGAATGCGGGGGATGACCGTTCTTGACCACCAACTGCTCCCACTGTGGCCTCTGGAGTTGCTTGTGCTTCAGCTCTGATTTCTCTCACTTTTACGCCTTTACTGTTCTTCTTAAATTTCTGTTGTCTTTCCCACTCAAGACTAGCTGCTTCATTTGTCTTTGCAATCAACACATCATCAGTGACGGTTACGTCATCCAGGTAGATTTTGAGCTGGTATTTTACATTGTCACTAATGAGTCCGGTCCCCACAGCTCTAAGGAACTTCTTTTGCACCAATTCACGGCTATACTGCTCTTCTGCACCAGGTTCTCTGGATGCAACCAAGAGTCTCTCCTTTAGCTCTATGGCGCGGAAAAGGAAGTTCTGGGGTGACTCATTGCTGTCTTGAGTTATGTTTATCAGGCGATGGTACAGATCAGTGGGACTATCTTCTTTATAATGGCCCTTTAAAATGGTGCGCAGTTGGGCAAGAGTGAGGTCAGATTTGATTTCCAACATATCACGCAAATTGAGACCTGGGCTTATAGCCCTGACCACTGCTTCAATAATTTCTGCCTCACTGTGTTTTTTCTTTAATCCCATGTCAATCTGGTGGATCAAGTTAGAATATGACAATTTATCTTTCTGACCCCTTTCCCCAATTTGACCATTAATCTTAAATTCCTTTCTAATGGTCACTTCCGGTGGCTGCGTGGCTATTGGGCTAGCTTGTTGATGCAAGAAACATTGCTAGGTTGTTGTGTGGTTACTTTATTGGTTAACCTTGCCATTTCCTCTTCAAGTTTCTTTGTAGAAGCTTGAAAACTCAGCTGTAGTGCTGCATATTGTTCCTGAAGACTAGCTAATGCGGCGGCGTCCTCACTAGCACCGTCTTCATCGGTCCTCTGTGATTGTGAATCTCTATCTTTTACTTCTTTAGCGATTGTTATCAACCGGACCAGAAACGCAGATACTACCTCCTCTTCTTCCTCGTCTATAGCTTTATCAGCTGTTTCGCTTATTAATCTAATCAGCGTGTGCTTCTTCGACCCTTTTTCAATAGCGATTTTAGCATGAAAACACACTTCTTGTAGCTGCTCACACCGTAGCTGCACCAGGTACTCACTCAACTCGTCCTGCAGTCTTTCCAGCTCCATTGCGCCGCAGTTTCTGCAATCACTCTCTCAGAAGCACAGCTGATCCCACCGCTGCCACCAATTTTTGTAACACACTTCACGGAGACGCGTTTTCTTTGGGTTTTGGCCGAGCTTGCCGCTTTATTTTCCAGCTTCACAACCACACTCCAATAGCCATTCCACCATTTTCACTCTCTGCGTCACATCAGCATACAAACTCTCTCTGCTGGTGAAACGTGGCAATGACAATGCTCTGATTCATCACAAACAAGTTGGCACATACCAATCCACAACTTTACCGTAGTTTTATCCACTGACCGACTGTAACCCTATAACTGTAAACGAACAAATAAACGCATAAACAATAAACAAAAATGGAAGGGGGTGCCTTGTTTTTAACCACTACTCCACATTACCTAAGGGCAGCATACAATGAAAAAAGTTAGGGATCAACACAGCTTCATTGTGCATCTCCGAAAGGGACATCATATCTCTCTGACTCGTAGTCTCCTGGACTAATATAGAATTCCCTCTCTGTAAGATACGTTCAGAACCAGTTGAGGACATGTTCAGATAGACCAACCCAGGTTGTGTTCTCGTCTCCTCCTTTCTTCCGCTTGTTTCCTCCTCTCCTTCCGTACTCCTGAATTATGTGGAGGAAACGAGGGGAGGAAACGAGTGGAGGAAAGGAGGAGATAAAACGAAAACTGGAACAGCAAATCCGATTCGCCCGTCATCAAAGTAGATGTCGGCTATTGATGAAGTAGTAACTTCAACTGATTCCGAGGATGCCTAAGCCAATCACGCTTCTCTTCCGCCGCCAGTGTTTTTCATTCATTAAAACATGAATGACAGTTACTTGCATTCTGCTCATGATTTAACATAAACATATGTACAAGGAAATAAATAAACCTGCCGCCACAGTAACTTTCTGAATTTTACATTGGTAAAAATACCATTTGCAGCTCAAAAATGAGAATATATCGAGTTGATGTGGATATGTTTGAAAAAGTTAACAGTAATGTTTCCCTATTAATGTAAATTATTGGCTTACTGTTTAAGTCTGGCACTTATACTTAAGTGCTGGTAAATCCCTAATCATGTTTTAGAACTTTTCGAGGGTGAAATATTCTGTGGGATGGTCTTTCAATTTTATTGGTTGTGAGCACAATGTCACCCAGAAATGTGAAAAGACCTCTGCGGTAGGATACATCGATGTATCCTTCATTTGGAGGAGAAAGCGAGTGGAGGAGGCAAGATTTCGTTTCTCACCCTTTTGGAACAGTGGAGGGAAGGAGAACACATAGATCAGTTTCCGAGGCACAGAGGAAAGGAGGAATGGAGAGAAATTTGAGTATTGGAACGCACCCCCACTTTTCCAGATGATCCAACAGGATGCTATGGTCGATGGTGTCAAAAGCTGCACTCAAACCTAACCTAAGAGATTAAGAACTGAGACCTTGTTTGCGGCAACACTGAGTCTTAGATCACTAACTATTTTGGGTAGTGCAGTCTCTGAGCTGTGGTTAAATCTAAAACCAGATTGTAATTTCTCCAAAATATCATTCTCATTTAAAAAGTTGTTTAGTTGGGTAAAAAGTTTCTTGCTCATAAAGGGTAAATTGGATATCAGCCTGTAATTACTGAGGACATTATAGTCAAAATTTGATTTCTTCAATAGCAGTTTCACAACAGCAGTTTTGAATGTGTTTGGAAAAATTCCAGTCCTGAGAGTTGTATTAATTATTTTTAGAACTGGTGTGGAGACACTATTAAAAACTTTTTTTTAGGAACACGGTCATGGCTGCAGGTTGATGATTTACTCTGTGCTATAATTCTGTAGGGTCCTGCATCAGAGATACTGTTAAAATTCCTCACGGTTGTCGGTCTGTCACAGGGCAAATCATATGAAATACTAGGATTTCTGACAATACCAGCTCTAACGGTTGTTACTTTAAAATTTTAAAAATTTGTGCAAATTCCTCACATTTTAGTCATAACTGGAGCAACACTGTTCAATGCATTTCTTAAGTTACTGTTAAAGGCATCAACCATTTCATTTATCGAGCAGTGTTCATCAAATGGGTCAAAGGAGTTTTCAAGTTCAGAAAACTTTCTTTCTGATGCAGTATATAAGTAACGTTTTTTAATTATAACTTCTCTTTTATTAATATGTGTAGGTCTACTTAACAGAACATCAAAGGACACACAGTAATGGTCGGAAACAGCGATGTCAGACACTGAAACTTTGTCAATGGTCGTTCTTTGCAATGGTACCAGATCAAGTATATTACCCCGTTGGTGGGTAGCTTCTATTACATGTTGTGTCAATCCTGGGTACACTATCTAACCAATTAATTGGTTAGATAGTTTAAATGGTGCTGTAAGTGAATTTTTGGCTGCACAATCGTAGTGCAATCACCCAAATAATGTTTTAAATCAGGGATTCAGCACATCCTTACTGCAGTTGAGTCATGTTGATTGCACTGCTTGCCACATGCTGCTCACAGGGATGCTCTCTGTCTGGGCAGTCAGTGGGGAACAGTCTCCTGATTGATTGTAAATTGAAACATATCCTTTATGAAGGACAGTCGGACACACCGCTTGTGGAAAATGAGGAGTGTGAGAACTCCACATTTTCATATATATTTATGTAATTGCACTCACATATGAAAATTGAAGCTAGCTAAATCCACATGAATTCCATCATCCCTTTTCAACCAAAGAATGAAACACATTACCTTTAATCGTTGTGTTTTTTTAGATGGACTGCTTTTTTATTCAAAAAAAAAAAACTGAATGGTTAATTGTCTTATTTGCATAAATGCTCTCAGTACATTCAAATGTTTTCATGAAAAAAATATACTATATATATTAAATATATATAGTATATTTTTTTTCATTTTTTTTTCATATATATATAAAAGAAGGCCTAATTCTCTCTCTCCGGTTTATGCCACTCAATTTCCAGTTCAATAAAGATAACCAGTGATGCCGGTTTTCAACATTGTAACATAAAGGACCCCCTGCAAGATTTGTGTGTGGGAGGGCAATGAGATTTTGAATTGTTTAAAATTACCTTCTTAATTTATGTGTAAGAACCAGGATTTTGAAATACATTGATATTGTTTGTGTTATTGCAGTCTGTTTGAGTGAACAGAATGACCTGGGTTGTTGAAAAAAGCTTAGTTCATTAGATGCACAGCAGTTCACCAGAAATTGAGAGGCTGAACCCTGTTGGAGATCTCATCACCTCAATTTGAAGTTGGTAAGGGGCCAGATACATTTTCCACTGTCAAATGTTTTGGCACCAGCATGGATAACTAAGTTGGAAAATTTTAGTTCCAGTGTGTATTTGCTTTACTTTGAATAAATCTCTGAATTACCCTCAATGTCAGGCACCTATACTCCCACAGTGCTTTCAAGGTCTTTGGGCAGTGAATTTTCTTTGGCCTTTGATGAAGAGGTTGTATTGATTGTACCATCTTTCATATCTAGAGAGACCAGTAAAATTTTGGTGATCCTTAATTTCTTGGAATGTCCAAATTATTTAGTATAGAAACTTTTCTCAAATCTTGGTTGTAATTTAGAAAAGAAGCCTTACATTTTAAAGTGTAATTAACATTGGCAGCAGATAAGTTAAGGAGGCTGCTGGAATTGCTTTTCACATCTAAACATTTCAAATCCAGAGCAAGGCACAGGCAAGATGGGTATTCAGACTTTAAATTATGCTGTGGGCTGCGGTTTCAGTTGAGCGGGCTTTTGAGGACATTCTCTGCTATCCAACCTTTTCCAGCACATGATTTTCTTTGGTCACTGATTAATGAAAGCAAACAACTCCTCCACAAAGACAGGATAGCAGTCGTGAGACTCTCCCCACATGCTGCTGTTCATGTTGGCTCCTCCTGTTGCTACCAACCAAGCTAGCCAGCTATAGTTATCTCCTAAACATCTCCACCAAGTAGGTAGGGACTAGTGGTTCCACCGCCATACAACTTGATTCACACCATAACAGTCAATTTTCTTGGTAATTACAAAACCTGATCATTAGTAAGTCAGTTGGCATGCTAGAGACAATGCAGTAGATACTATACTTGCCTCCTGGCTTTCCAGTTAAGTGGCCATTTTAATATAATTTTATGGCTTCTATTTGTAGTTTCAATCAGTAGCCTCACTCATGAGTCTCTGGCATATAACTATATGCCTGTGAATTACTGTGTCCATTGTGTTGTAACACCACCTAACTTCACTCATGTGCTTTGTGAATAAACTAAGGATGAGGCAGTACTTTTGAAAAATTACCGTTTTGTGCAGGCAGAACTCCAAATGGAAGTGACTGTTCAGAGCCATAAAACCCTCAAGTAGTTCTTCTCTAATAAATGTACATACTAACCACACTTTTAAAGCCACATTTTCATCACTATCCAACTACCACTTGAAAGCAGGGAGGATTAATTAGTTAACTAAGCACTACAAGGGTAACAATTTAGTCAAATGAGATTACCACTGTGTGAACTTTCCCGTGCCGGAAAAAAAACAGACAAACTCAGACAATCCATTGAGGAATCTAGATTTACTCAACTCAGCTTGCTGCAAGATGACATCATCTAGTATGCAACAAACCAAGCCATTACAAGGTATAGCTTGCAAATTTCCTGAACCCAATGAAAAACAGGCTAAATAGGTATCACACAGAGATAGAAAACCTTGAAGTCAACATAGTACAAATATCTACCTATGAAATGAAACCACTGAATGTAATATTTCAGCCAGTGGAAAGGAAGAAAAAGAAGTAGTATAGCATATCTACATTTTTATTTAATGAATATTAGCACATTCCCATAAAAAAAAGTTTCTTGGAAATTAAAATAATCCTTCTTGGTAAAATATATAGTCAAAATATCTTAAGATTTGTGGCACTCAGTTTTTAATGCAGAACCAAATAACATGTAGATGTGATAGAACTATATTAATACTGCACAGAATCAAAATTATGTTGCAAGAAGGCTTAAACTACTGGAGATATTAAGTTTTGAAAATGAAAGATTCTTCATTCGGTTAAAAAAATATTTATTTTTATTAATTTCATTACTGTAAAACATTCAGCAACAACTATTTACATGCATATATGTTGCAAATTATCCTTAGGGCTTCTTGGATGTTCACTACAAATTTTAACTGATGAAATTTAGCTCTGAGCCCCAAACTTCAAACATTCATAGCTAAAAAATATTTGGAGTAGAGCTATAGGATTTGGCAAGGTCCCATGAATTTAATAAAAGTTTTCACATTATTTTATATATATATATATATATATATATATATATATATATATATATATATATATATATATATATATATATATATATATATATATATATAATTTTTTCTCACTTCAGTTACATTCAACTCTTATAACTCAAAACAGAACAGAATCTCAACCAGGGACTATACATGTTTGTAGCACAGTGGTTTCACTGTCTGTGCCACTTGGGAAAGAATGTTTTTTATAAATATAAAATGTTGCATACTGTGAATGGGCTCTGAGTGGCCTAGTCAGAAATAGGCATTTGCCTTGAGCACAGCCTGCACTCTATAGCCTAAACATTACAGTTTCAAACATGGTCAATGCTATTAGCCAACCATGACCGGCAGTCCACAGGGGTGGGGCACAGCTAGCCTTGTCCCACCAGGGGGAGTCTGGGATTGAATCAGCCAGGGTTACTGGGGTTACCACTGTATTAACTCCCCCCAGCATCCTGCCAAGGTCTCACTACCTCCTTTGATCGGCACTCACTCTCTTGTAGCACTGTGTGGCGTTTTGCATGGAAAGTAGCCACTGGCTTAGGGAAAATGCCAATGTATTTGGAACAAGTAACCATTCTTAAAGTGTGGCAGAGCTGCTCATATCTTGTGTTTGCAGAACTGCAATGAAAGCTTAATGAATAAATCATTGGCTTATAATATTGGTAAAGTTGTCGTTTATTATTTTAAATTTTACAATATATTGTAAATATATACCTGCATCATGATATTTGTGTTCAAAATATTTACCACCCAGCTTGGTGTTCAGCTATGTCACATAAGATAAAGTATAAATAAATCTCAGTATCAAATAAGAGACATGTGCATTTGGTTGTGGAAGGAAATAAATGTCCTGGCAATTATTTTAAATTCTATGGTAAGTTAACAGTATAGCTCTTTGAGGATGGCACATAAGTACACAAGCTGAGAAACATTGGTTTGTTCACTGGTCTGGCTGTTCCAATAAATGCGTTTAAAACATTTGGCACCTGAGCTAACCTAAGATTCCTAATGAGATTTACACTAAAATATTACTGTAATAAATTTATTTATCCATTTTATTCAACTCAGTTTGAGCACTTTCTCTTTTTCAATTCCATTATCCATGGGTTGATTTAGTTTCCATTAAAACATATTGCCATGCTGCAACAGAGCACATGCACTCGTAATTTGCTTCCATATTTAGGCCCCTTCAAATAGAACTGCATGTGAATCTATATTTATGCAGATGATATGGTGCAATTGGCAAGCAGAATCTGCCTGTTCCACTCATTGTCACAATTCATTATTTCATATTGGCACATATCTAAACATTCTCCGCTTTCCATAAATGCAATACAACAAACAAATGTTAATGATGATGCAAACATGAACATGGTTCAGTGAGACCCATTATAAAACATGGTAGAGTGTCTTGTCTGTTCCCATTCATTCCTGTCAGATTATTTTCCACAGCCTATTCTTTTCGGGATGTGCGTACTCATCATGGATGTACTTCAGAATTTATTTTGCCTCATTTCCTCAGAGATGCTTGGATGTTTTAGCCTGCCTCAGGCTGTGTCCAAAGCAACTGGCATAAATCTCCAGCTACTTTCAGCACAGAGTATAATCCTAAATAATGTGTCTGATCCATACTCAGTTCATTGCACAGTCCAAGCTTAACAGAGTGTTTTAAACACAAAGTCCAGAAGCATCCATTTCCACCCAAACTTTTCTGAAAATCTGAAACTGTGATCCAGGGATATAAAAATTCCACAAAGCTATTAAATGGCATTGTGTGTGAGCGGAACTGCAGATATGATCATTGCTTACGCAGGACGACATTTCGCTGCCTTGCAGCTGGCATGCAGTGTTAGCGTGTTTGTCAATAGCAAAGCACAAACATGCTGTGCAAAAGTAATCCACGTATGTTATACACTAAGACCCGCAGGCAGAAAAGAATGGGGCGCGCATAAAGGGCAGACGTATCCTGCATGTGCAGAATATGTACAGTATGTATACAGTAGACTGTATCCTCACACTCTGCCTTAGTCCACTACACTCGTAATTACATAATTACTGACAGGGTGAAACAGAGACAGAGACTTCTGATTGCATTACTTGGATATTTGTGGAACTTGGGCCTACCTGAATAGACTCAAAGTCCATTTCAAATACTAAGAGGGGTTGAAGGATGTGTACGCTTTTTAAGATTTACTTAGACAAAGATTAAGGTGGCTTACACAACAAAATGCACTACACCAAACTATCTCAGAATATTAATAGAAAGCCATGACTGGATTTTCTTATGACCATACACTGTTTGGATGTAATGCAGTTGACAGTGCTAACTCAGGCAAAAAAACATTTGATAATATTTAATGTCAGGGATTCCTTTAACCAAGAATTCTCCATCAGTTACAGATTTATTAAAGCTCTGATGTATAAATCCAAAAGTCTTCTTACATTTCAACAGTCAAATACAGAAAATACTAAAGTCGTTATGTGCATAATTCCAGTCCAGCTTACTGGCTGGCACATACAACATGTCAGCCACGAGTTTATTCTCAATACACCATGGCTAAACAGAATTTTAAGCGCATATAAGTGCACATAAATTGAGGCAATATTAATATATTATCTGTTAATGTCATATAATATAATTAATATTGAAGATTTAGTTTGAAGTGAACTGACACAGCGGCATGTCTTGGCAATATCAATACTTCAGAGGCAAAGTGCACTTTGTTGACATTTTGACTGAGTGCAGTGTGTGCTTCATATTCATTTTAAATTAATTGTGTCCTGGCACCAGTCAATTGTAACTGTTGTATCAGTAATAGTACTGCTGGTAACTGATCATTTCATGAGTCCACTCTTACTTCCATTTGAAGTACTATACTTACTGTATAACTCATTAATATGTACTCATTTTAATTCAGTGATTAACTGTGATGCACTGTGTCATTGAAAAGACTGGTGATCAGTCAACAACACGTTAAAAGCCTTGCTGTCTTTAAGTAGACCAACAAAAACAAAGTTATCTGTTTGTGAGGCTGACATTCCCTAGAGATGGTTATCTCTCAGCCTTTGACTCTGCTCTTCCCATGCAGGTCGGTAATCGGTCTGGACAGGGAGTCAGATCTGGTGCACATGGAGGTCCACACTGCTGACGGACGTGAGTAGCTCTCATTCTTGGGTGGCAAAAAAGGCACTTCCTCGTCCAATTACGAGGCTGAGGGAGTCAGCTCAGAAATATATTCCTCCCTGGGTGTAAAGCGTGTCCCCGGGGTATGGCCTGGGATTACTTTCCTGATAAATGCAGCGCCCCATAGTCGCCAAATATGGCCTTCCATTTCATCTCCCTCACGCGCTGAATGTCAGCGCTATAATTCTCAATACCACTCTGACCAACAAGTGCCACTGCTGAAATTCTGTGTCCTCATGTTTTGAATGTTGCTAAAATGCATGTTAGGACATGGCTCCGTTTGAAATCTATAAGCAAAGGGATATAATAAGACTTTGTTACAAAACATCTGTGACTGTAACAAATAGAAAAAAAAAACCTGATGATAATAAGCCATTAATTGACCTTTGTGGCCATCTTAAAGTAGTCATAATTATCATTAAATCAGGTATTTATCCCTTAAAAATAATAATACTAAACGGTTTCCCGCAAACTCGTAAATCCTAAATGTAGTCTTCATAAGAAATAATTAAATGAACAATACTGTTTCACATTCTCTGAATTTTACTTAAATACACATAAGTATTAACAGAACAGCCAGCAGAGCTTACTGTGGGGAACAATATGTTTCCATTTACTCAGGAACAGGCTGAGCTACCGCACACTGTCCATCAATGGCTACCTTGAATCAATCAACAGAAGAAATGTAGAACTGTGTTACAGGAACATTAGAGTACATTTTGTGTATACTAGTTAATTTCTGTTTTTTTTTTTTTTTTTCATTTTCTGCTTTTGATTTTTTTTTTTACATATTTGTTATAGGTTTACCTTGTAAATATACTTTCAGTATGTGATTTTTATATCCACAGAAGAATATTATGACTAGTTAAAACAATGAGTCATTAACAGCAAATGATATCTCTAACTTTTTTTCATTTGTCATCACTTCTTTAAAACATTGAAATGCAATTACATAGTAATATTTGGATATATTCAATTTCGAATATTTATTAAAATGCTGATTTTCTCCCTCCCTCCACTCTCTCTCTTTCTCTCTCTCTCCCCCTTTTGTCTCTCATTCCAATTAGGTGCACAGTATGTTACATGCAGGGTTCAAGCATGCTCAGAGTCCGGCAGGAATTATCCTTTCGCAGGCTACATCGATACCAGCTCCCTTGTGATTCAGGATAACTATGTGTTCATTCAGGTATGAGGCTGAATTTACCATATACCAACATAATGTGCTCGACAGAAAGAACCTGCTCATACGCTTTATGGGAATGTCTGCTTTGCCAATATGCTCTTGAATGCATCTATGTACTTTTGAATATCAATGAAAAAACTATTGGGCAGAACCTAGGAGTGCAGATATCTTTAGAATAAATCACAGTGCTTCACTTTCAGTGTGCTGTTGTAAATGACACGGCTATGGGCTTACAGTCAGTACTTGTGGAAATTTATTCAGGAAAAGGCATGCTTGAACATGGTGTTACACAGTCTACACTGTCTGCTTCGTCTTGACTGACTGATCACTGTGGTAGACTAGCAACTCAGTATCCATTTCTGTTTTTGAAACTACTGCGATGTTAATCTTTGACTGTTTCAATTGCAAAGCAGTTTCTTGCTGCTTGCCTCCTTTTCAGGCAGCCATCTCTGATGGCGCAGAAATGGAAAAGGCAACTCGAAAGGAAATGCATTTTGGACACACTTTGAAGGTAGAATTACGTCAGAGAGCATTTTAGCCCTGCTCATGAGATTATGGTAAACAAGTGACAGCAGAGAGATAAAGGTCTGACAGCTAGCAAAGGCTAACAGATATGCATTGTAGCAGTCTTTATCCAGCTAGCTAGCTTTAAAAGCTGCAAAGCTGTAGTTTAGTGAATCATTACCATTGCCCTATGATCATTTTCCCTGATCAGTGTAAACATTCTACTAGCAAAGTTCAGTGTGAATCAATTAATCCCAGACACCTGATCTTCTGCTTAATCGACACACTTAAGCAGATTAATTTTTAGCCATGTCTGTCTGTACCAGGTTGTTGATGTATTATCACTGTAAAGCATGCTCACTGTTTCAGTCTCTGATCAATGCAGACACCTGCAGCACCTGTTTGACACATTGTTTGACACAAATTAACATTTACTTCTTTTGAAGTTTTTTCAAAGACTCATGGGATATTGTACTTGATGAATGACATTGTACATAGTATTCTACATTTCAGTTAAAAGGGCAAATTTCTCTAACTTTGGTTTGAGACTTGCCTTAAAACCATAAGTGTGAAATGAATTTGATAGTGTTTTTATTTTATAAGTTCAGCATTGACATGATTAGCTCTGTCAGATACATTCTCGGAATTTAGACTTGGTTTAACTCACCCATAGCTTTGATCTGAAGTTCCCAATATAAAAAAAATGCTGAAATAAGTTGTTGCTTTATATGAGTAATTGATTCATTTCTTCCAGTTGCATAAAAGATTATTTACTTTCGTCCCATGTAAATAAGGATCCATTCATTTAAATTCAACATGATCTAAAATGAATGCATTTCTATCACTATTCCTTTTTTTTTCCTAGAACACATGTTAAGAGAATCTACCATTCATGAAGCCTGAACCTCTACTCCTGAGAGGTTGTCCCTGTCAGTCAAGACCATCACATTTTTGATGCAGGTCTAAAAATTACAGAAAGATTCCTCTTATAATGAATCAACAACATGGAAGTCTTTCAAAGACCCAGGACGCAGCTCACCCCATTTCCAGACCTCAACGTTTTATCACATGATGTCACATCTGAAAGATTTTAAAAAGGAAAATCAATTCTCCCAATTTTTTTTAAGGTCAACTGCTTCTGGTGACCATTGATTTTTATCTGTGCACTCAGCTGCACACCAGGCTGTTTTAGGGGACATTCAGTTAGCATATCCAGCCATTTTATTGAACAAAGCATTTTCAGAATTTTAAGAGGACCAATTCATTTGCTCATAATAATGGGTCTATTTCCATCACATTTGAAAACAGTGATTTGTTTTGTGCAAATTAAAGAAAATGCATAAAAAAAGGAGATGAAATGCATCCACACTGTTTGACTCTTCCCTGCTGGAAGACTTGCCTTTGTGTGAGGGAGACAACATTTTTTTTTTTTTATGGGTGGAAGACATAGACTTCATCACTTCACTGGCATATGTGCACTATTTCCTAACAACCTTGAAAGTTTTTTTCAGAAGCTGTATCAATAAGGAAGACTTTCTTCACACAAGACTGAGCATTGGTTGAGAGAGTTAAAGATTTCTCTTGACAAAGAATAATGAGGGTATTGACTGTCCTACAAGACACCTTACCTTAAAACTTCAACAGTTAAAGTGCTGCATTCTCAAAATTTTGGCCTGGAACACACCGCCAATACATCATTCCCCAAATAGGAAGTGAATTTCTATTAAGTCTCAGTACATAGAGCAATCAACATATTGATATGAAACACTAACCAATAAACATTAACATAAGTGCTATTCATGTTAGAGTAGAATCACCAAAGTACCATTAGTAATGACATTCCATTTCATTATATGCATTTAGTAGAGGCTCATATCCAGAGCAGCTTACAGCACAAAGATAAGTCCATGGTAATATATTTATTCTATATTAATCAGGGC
Organism: Albula goreensis; assembly: GCA_022829145.1. NCBI lineage: Eukaryota > Metazoa > Chordata > Actinopteri > Albuliformes > Albulidae > Albula > Albula goreensis. Next base: position 11,439,876 of record CM040759.1, read on the forward strand.
ACATTTATAATGTAACCGAAACGCTCTCATAGAATTAATAACACTGCCCCTACTGCTGTCTATTTTATGGAAAAGGGTATTTGTTTTTGGATGTTCTTTACTGAAGTTTGCAACATTTGGCTACTGTCAATTACTACAGAATGAGACACCGCATATGTACACACCTCACAAAAACATGACATATTCCTCATAGAATTATGTACTATCAATGAATGATACATTGGAGATAAAGTATAGGTCAAATATAGCAGTATGACTTGTATAAAGTATATGTTGACATATTTCGCATGACAATAATACACATCAAAAACATTTTGACAGTGAATGAAAACATGTTAAATAAGAAATCTGAGAACAGAGAAAAAGAAAACAAAATAGAGTAGACAGGCATAATCAACAAAAGAACTTTGTTCTGGCTGGCTTCTTTGCCTCATGGCCTCTAGTCTCCTTCAGGTGAAAGTCAAAAGGTGTCTGACTCTGCCTGGGTTAGCTAACTATGGCATGAAATTGAAAATGAAACTAAGTAACTGCCAAAGCAAAAGTCTTTTTATTTTTTTTTTTTAAACCTAGATTTCCTGTTCAACTTCAGTCCAAATAAAACTGCAAAAGTATATGTTGACAGTCTCATTAATTAAACCCTTCTGGCTGCTGTTACTTTTTTTTAATCCTCACCTCTCCTCTCTGAACATTGGAGGGTGGGTCTACATACACCCCCCACCCCACCACCACCAAATAAATAAATAAATTAATAAATAAATATATCAACATCAAAAACACATTTGGAGGCATCCATGTCTAGTCTTTTCCTTGTCTTGTCTGTCTAACCCAGCGGCATCAACAGGCTGTATCTGTATATTTTCTCAAAACTCAGACACATCGATTTCCGCAGGATTAGTATTATCTGAGGACATCTAAGTTCACTGAAAAACAGTAGGTTTTTTGGCCCAGAATCATTACATCTACTCTCTGTGCAAATCACAGACATCTCCAATTCCTATTGGACTTCAATTACCCAGAATATAGCATGGAACTGTAGTTGGTGTCTGACTAACTGTAATTGTTCTTGGCAACATTATGTCTTCCTCTGTCAAGGGTTTGAATAATGGTATTCTGCGTAATACACAAGGCAACATGTCTGATTTTTAACATCCCCTATGAATAATATGTATGTATTGACCAATGCAGGTGTGTAATACATCAATATCAGACTGCCAATATTTGAAGGAAACATACATTAATGAATATACTTCTTCCACAGGTCACAACTGCAGGCCGAGCCAGCTACTATGTGTCATACCAGAGAGAAGGATTTGTGCGCATAAAATTACCTAAATATTCGCTTCCCAAGGTAAGCAAAGATGATGAACTGAAGCTTATGCTGAGTAGACAAAGATATTGTAACAAACAGGCGTAAGGCATATAGAAGGTCATACATAGTGAGTCCTCAGTGATGCCATACGGGCTGGCATATATTCGGCATTGAAGCTCTGTGGCCAGAATGTGTGCTTGGGTCACTATTGGCCATGCCCAACCTTAGAGTTTGACTTCAGGTAGCGGGCTTTCACAGAGCTGACAGGGTGATAGCAGCAATTGTCTCTCAGAAATGTAGCCTCCTAATGTAGCCTTTATAAGTCAGGGGGCATCTATATTGCTCTATCTATGATCTATGTGCACACCTGCAGTGGTAATGGGTAAGAGTTTATCAAATTAAGTGGAATGACCTGTGCTCATTAAAGCATCGCTTAAGTGTTCTTACAAATGCAAACAAACAAACAAAAAATGTTAATTACAAAAAAAATCAAAGTACAGCCTGTATAGGGGCAGCCTATAGCCTAGTGGCAAGGGTATGTGACTGAGACCCCTGAGGTTGGTGGTTCAAGTCCCAGTCCAGCCACAGCAAGAACACCATTGCTGTTGGGCCCCTGAGCAAGGCCCTTAACCCCACATTGCTCCCAGGGGAGATTGGCCCTTGGTTAGTCTAATCAACTGTAAGTTGCTTTGGATAAAAGCATCAGCTAAGTGACAGTAATGTAATGTAACATGTAAAGAAATCATTATTTGAGTCAAGTTGGCACATTCAGATTAATTATAGATTACATTACACATAAGTACAGTTTAATGACACAGTCACACTCTTTCCTTCTTTCCTTACATAAAATCCAACTGGTGAAGTAACAGTTTAAGCTGAATAGTTGAAGCTTAATTTTGCTTCAGTCTTTTCAAGTATTTCATTGAAGTATTATATATTTTTCAAGTCTACTTACTTGTACACATCAAATAAGAGAATGTGTCAGATAACGCATTCTAATGTATTGTGGTAGAAAATGATATCATACAAGACTAATGAAATGGCAGCAGACATTGTTAAGGATATGTATATTCTCCTCTGGTCTCTGGTCATTTGGGTGTTTATGAAGGTTTCATTCAGTGGTGTACATGCACTGCAGGGCTGCACTGTGGAGCTTCAGTATGAGTTTTACTCATTGAGTTATTTCTGACAGGACATGCACATCATCAGCACGGATGAAAATCAGGTGTTTGCCGCTGTGCAGGAGTGGAATCAGAATGACACCTATAACCTCTATATATCAGACACTCGGGGGATCTACTTCACTCTGGCCTTGGAGAATGTCAAAACCAGCAAGGGGCTGGAGGGCAACATCATGATCGACCTGTATGAGGTATGGCTTCATGGCCGATGTATCTTCAAACGGCATGCTGTTTACCTCATTGCTTCTATCTGCTATTTGCTATTTAACTACCATGCACCATGCTATTTTACAAAATCCTAACCTTAAAAGGTTTTTAGAGTCATTGGGATTTTTTTAATGTAGATTTTTGAACAGGAAGAAAAGTTTATTACTTTGCTGTCCGTAAAGTTGTGATAGCCAGAAGGAATACCCAAAATAGAACCCTCAACATAAATTCATTGTATATTCACCTCAAGTTCTCTGTTTCTGCTTCATGTATGCATGAATGGATGTGCTTGGAAAATTATTTGTTTATTTTTGTTACTCTACAAGATCATACAATCAATTAACAAAAGTTTTGTTTAGTGTATTGCTCTTTATGCGCAAAGATAGAATAAAATAAAGACAGAAAATTTAGTTAGTAGTGTATTTAATTGTATTTTTACTCTGTGACTAATACTGATAAAGGGGTTGTTTTTAGTTCTAATGAAGCAAACTGAAAGAAATGACTGTCTGACTGAAGTGCCATGTATTCTTTATCAGTGAGATGAGAAGCCACTATTTGTCTGATGGTGAGAGCTTGGTGCTCCTCTGGGTTTGACACTTTAGGCCCAGATGAATAATATCAGGATCTGTATAGAACATATTATTTTACCACCAGTAAAACATTTTTTTTTAATCAGGCCATTTTTACCATTTACTTTTATAGAAAATGCATTTCTTTTCTCAACTCAACCCCTGCAATTTTCTCTGTTCTGCCCTTCCCCCCTTATTCAACAGATTGTAGAATATGTAGAATTTCACTGCCCAGCCCTTCACCCCTTCAAGCCTTAATATAACCCCCATCTTCTGTAACCCACACTGGCCCACTATAAAATATAGAGTGGACTTCAAAGGCCCCCTGCTCACTTAGAAGGCCCAACACAGTGTTGCCCCTATTGAGTATAGCACCTGGAATTCCAAGGCAGTCTGCTAGTCAACTTCTAATCAGTTTTGATACTGCGTAGCTTTTAAGAAGAGTCAGGATCGGCCATGTTCAGGCTCGCATGGCCATAAGTGAAGAAAGCAGTTTCAGAAAGCACTTTCATTGCACTTCAACATCTATGTACTATTTGCATCATTTCATTCTCATTCTTATTCTTATTCTTATTCTTATTCTAATTCTTATTCTCATTCTTATTCTTATTCTTATTCTTATTTATGTTTTTTTTCCAGTTTTATCCCTCCTTCTGCATTATAAAATACAAAAACAAGTTACTAGGTTATATTTGAAGTGCAAAAATATAAATAAAGCATAAAATCTTGACTCCAACAGTCAGCATACATACACACTCGAATCCTGTTCTCTGATCTCCTCAGTGTCCCCATCAGAAAACTTTCCACCATGGGAGGCAGAGAGCTCTCTTCTGCTCTTTTTGTCTCTTTTATTCTCTCCCCCTCCCTGTCAGACATTCCCCAATATCAGCACATTCATATTACTCTGAAATGCTCATATTTTCAAATCTTATTATCATGTGTATTTTGCAATATTGCACTTACTTGTAATGTAACATCACTGTAATTTATCAGATGCCCTCATCAGGAGCAATCTATAATGCAAGAGAGCCTAAAAGCATCCACAAGAGACCGGCTAACAACACTCACAGAGTACAGGTGGAACACGAAAGCATTCATGTAGTATTTCACCACCCGAGGACCACCTGATGCCTTGATATGAGTCATAAATACAAACAATTATAGATAAAATATGTAAAAGCATGGTGATAAATGCCATTGTATCATATATCACAATTTATTACATCTACCTGAATTAGTAGTGGTACTAGGTGGTGATGGTAAAAGAGCCAAGATAGTTTGAAGACTTGGGATTTTGATCTCTGTTAGAATATATCCAGTGATTCTGCTGTTGTGACCACTGTGGGAAGTTCATTCCACCTGGGGGGAGCAGTGCAGAAGGCAGTAATTGACAAGATTAGCTATGCTGTTTGATAAAAACTAGATAACTAGCTATTGCAGCATGCAACTTGGAGCAAAAATATCCACAAGGGTAAGACGTAAATTTTATCTTATTTAAATGTGTCAATGTAAACCTAAGAAGTTATAAATCAGTGTGTAAAAAAGAGGTTTTCAGTGATTCTCTCATCATTGAAATAAAGGTATTCCGTAGTTCTATGGCAAACCTAAGGTGATACATAAAATAGTAGTAATATGAGATCAGCTAACAGTGTTTATGGTGCTTCATGAAGACAGGAGCAGACTTTCTTCCCCTAATCAAAGATCTCTGGCTAAAATGAATCTTATTGTTAAGATATGTTTAATAATGTCAATATATCTTTTTTCAAGGTCCAACACACAAAATCAAACATCCTAAAAATATATTTTTTTTCCAGTATTACTGTTGAGGAGTAATATACTTAATGATTACATTACTGATATTGCATGCCACATCAGTAGGCATGTTTCAAAATTTTTATATTAAGTACTGAGGAATATTTGATAATACTAAAAAGCAAAATATCTTGAAATAAATTTTCCACACTGACCCTGATGGAATATATCAAAGGGCTCAGTCAGAGCATAGTGAGATAATCTATAAACCATTAAGGGAAATATTTAAGCAGTTTTGAGGAGATCCTAAGGGCAAGAAAAAAGACAAAATAATACATACGAAAAGGGACCTAACCAAAGGACTGAAAAGATAGACCAGTCGGTATGCCTTGAATCTTCTGGATTATACCTAAGGAATAAGTCCTAACAATTCTGGGATATGAAATGGGATAAATCATTGGAATTCAACAACATTGGTGACACATGTTGATGTATCAATCAAGTAGGCAAAACAGGCCTTCAGTATGCAATGCAGAAATAATTTGTAAAATGTGTTCATATTATGATTATTATTATTATTACTATTATTATTATGTTTGTAATGAGGTATATAATACTTAAAAGCATCCTCCCCATTAGTCTGTTATATGTAGTATGTTAAACGCATGTAAAAACAATTATTTTATTTTAAGTTTACATTTTAAGTGTAATTTGGCTACAGGAGGAGCTACTGAAGCTCTATAAGATTAGATCAACCCTGATTGTCCAGAGGAAACACTTCTGCTGCCAGTGCCCATTAAATGCTGGTATGAATTGGAGGAGATAAGCCTGGTCATGAAGGCCAAAACACTTTAGAGCTTTTGAAATTGAAGTGTTGTTGAAGGACTGGAATATTTCGCAGCAGACATGTTTTAAATTTACAGTGTTTAAATGGGCTCAGAATATAGAATTTCATACTTGTTTAATATGTGGTATCTTTTATATGTTATATGTAATCCATTACACTTAATTAATGGTCTGTTACATATTTCTTTGCAGAATTGACTGTAATTGTTATTGATGTCATTGAAGACATAATTCACATGGAGAATACCTTATTCCTCTTTGATCAATATTGGATGCATTTGTATTATTTTGGGTAAAAATATATCAATATTTAATATAAATTATCTTTCTGTATACAATATTTTTTCAAAATAATTCATTTCAAGCTAGTCAATATCATTGAGTGAGAAAAAATTTCCAGAGGGAATGTAATACATATGTGCATACTCTCACAGATAATAATAAACATTAATAATAGGAATAATAAATGTTCTGCAATGAACATACTGGGACTGTATGATACTGGCAATCCTTCAACTGAATTTCTTTCACACATTTAAAAGCTAAAATTGTTAATTTTCTAAGAGCTGAAATATCTTTAAATAAGCCAGTGGGACAGACAATGATTTAGTTAATGTACTACCCATGATGCTCTCCCTGCCTCCTGCCAGCACTCTTAAACCCCAGGAGTACTGAATCAGCAGTGGATCCATATCTCTAATAGATCACAAAGGCCTTCATTAATGCATATTGGACATTGTTGCAGGTTGTCCACAGACAGTTACAGCTATCAATATGAACACACATGACAGGTCCTCTATCTTTTTCCCTTTCCCCTTCATGAAAGAGACATTTGATACCTATATGTTTTTTTTTTTTTCACATACCGACATTCACAGAAATGGTGTGAATTTCATCAGTTTAACTACCAGATGGGCGAGTGTTTTGATGGAGTCTGGTGCTGTTCTCTGAAAGACAGATGTATGACATTTGTTTATCATATTTAGTGTCATAACACTGCATTAATTTTGTACTATGCCTTGTCAGCCAAACATTGTTTACTCACAATGCTTTATACAGAGAGATATACTTTTTATTTGGTAGATCTTAAAACTTATCAGTCCCCATTTCTTGAGTCAAAAAGCTTGCAGTCTTGATTGTGCTGGAGGGGATGTTTTAAGTGTAATAAATAATTACCATCGTGAATGGCATGTGTGGTCAAGTGAAGAGCGAGCCTCATTAACTGCGTCCGTCCTATCCGATGCATTTCTATGACACTGTCAAGCGCAGTGCCTATTAGTGCCATTTATGCCAGCGGTTCTGGAGGAGTGGATGTCTGAGCACTTTTAAAGCAAAACTGTGTGATATAGAACAGTCTGCTGGCTTTTCATTTACTTTTCAAATTCAGAAACTTTTCACTTGAAACACTATGTATAATTTGGCTGATTTTTGTTGTGCCGAGAGGCCGAGACAATACCCAATCAAGAAAATTTTATGAACTAAACTGAGAAAATATTTTGAAGAAAATAATAGCTCCTGTTATACATTTGTGTGAGTACATGTTTTTTAGACTTTTCCATTTTTCCTAGGTAGCAGGGATTAAAGGAATGCTCATAGCCAACAAAAAGCTTGATAACCAAGTGAAGACCTATATCACCTACAACAAAGGACGGGACTGGCGTCTGCTGCAGGCTCCAACAACAGACCTTGCAGGCAATGAAATCCATTGCATTCTTGTAAGTAATATATTGTATGTTGGGACGGCATTGGTATGCTTAGCATATTTGATTCCTAAGATTCATGTGGTGACTAGCCTTCTGTACCCTTCATGCCATCAGAGGAATACAGTGTCCAAATATGTTATGTCCATGAATGTGCAGGCACTGTAACTTATTAGATGGCTTACCAGACCAGATCAAAGTTGGTTGCCAGTATGATAACAGGGCAATGTGGAGTTTTTCATTTTACTGTGGTAGCTGTACCTGTTGCAGCATATCCTCAGCAAATCAGAGATAATATTTTGAGCAACAACTTTCTGAAAAACTAATTATTGAAGATGACATGCTCATTTATTTCTATTGCATTCATCTCCATGACCTGTTCAGCTTGCAGTGAACGATACCATAGAAAACCTGACAGCAGCTGCTACTCAAGTGATTTGCTACCTGCTTGAGGGGCCTGTATAGGACACCAGCTTTGAACAAATTCAGTTCAATTTTTTGGGTCTTGTACTACATCCTCCTGGTAATGATCTAATTTCACCTAAAGACTTTTTATTGAATTACATGTTTATTAACTGTATACTAACATACATAATTAGGTTATAGTTAGGTCATTTTACATACATTTTCTACTTGTTAAACTTATGTTTTTACTTATTATGGCTGTAGTTGTAAAAGGTTGTGCAATATGCTCCATCTAAAATTTGTTCCTACAACTGCCTGGGTGTCAGTCCCCCAGGCCCCCTCCCTCCCCCAAATGTCCTCTTATCCAGTGAGTCAGGCTCCAACACTTCATCATTGTTGTACATCACTGTCAGGTTACCATCAGTCACCGCCCGTGGAGTTCTGTGGCAGATTGACACTCTCTCCCAGGCTATCACACTTGGACCTCCCCATTGATTGATCTCATGTGCAAGCCAATTAGCGTACCGCACCACACATGTGTTATTAACTTTCACTGTGGAAACTGGAAGCCTTGCTCCATTGGCAGAGTAAGTTGGTTTACAATAATGGGGATTCCAGGTGCACAGAGTCCGGCTCAAGACTCTGCCGCTGTGTTGTGATCAGGTGTCAGGTGTCAGACATACGCTCTCCCATGCCACACTGAGTCGTCAAGTGTCAGATGTCACTCATATCTCTTCTCCTGCCTCACTTAATTCTGTGATCAGCAGTCACTTGTATTTTCTCCCACACCTTTCCAGATTTTGCTGTGGCATGCTTCTCAGATTTTTTTCCTCATCTTGCCTCTCTTGAGTTTGTTTTTGCTGTCAGGCCTTTTTGACTCAGCAACTTTTTGCCAACACACAAGAAACGATGTAAACATGGAATACACCAGTTGTTTAAATTGATACAATATTAACTTTCCTGGTGTCAGTAATTCTCATATGTACTCATCTACTACAATTATAAAATACATAAAAATAGCTAATGACAGATTTACTGCAATTACTGATGCACTTATCAGCCATTCAAGTATTTACAATATGTAAATTATTGCAAAAAAATATGAACACTTAATTGTAAAATGTATATCATTACTTACTATTACATGTATATGCTAAAATTTACTGATTACTGTTAGTATTGTTTTCTTAGTATTGTTTGTATTTGGTATACCCTATGTGTAGTATATTTTACTCTGTGTGTAGTTTATTATATACTCTTAAGAAACATGACATCAGACAGACAATTCTCATGCATTTCCAAATGTTTAAACAAAATAATATGGGAAAACATACATAATAGAATGCATAATGAATTAAAGCTATCCTAGAAACAATAGTACTTGAGCTCTGAGTCTCATTCCCTGCTTTGTCTTCTCATTCTCTGCCCAATTAAAAGCTTTTCATTGGTACTTAAAATGGATTACACTTGGGAAATCACTCTGAAATGTTAGGCACAGTGTTTTTGTACTTGCAGAGATATGTAGGGTTAGAAGAAAAGGGTTAAAGGCTAAATTTAACAGTTCATTTATGTGACATTTTAATTACAGCACAGATTTCCTTCTCTTTGATTACAAAGTTAAATCCAGTTGCCCTTGGTGTCCTTACAGCAATGTCATGCTATCAATTGGAAAGATGAAGGAGGACATTTTATTTTTTCTGGTCTCTGAACAGATATAATTGTCTTTTGAGGTGTTCAGCTGCCCGGGAGAGTTAGCGTGATGCTTTCATGTCAAGCCAACCACCTCCTTGTTTTAATGACTGATAACAGCAATTAAATCTCTGACACCGCTTATGTATGCACATGTTTATATAGGCTTGAATCCACTGCTGCAGTACCATTAAAAACAAAACAATAATATTATTAAACTGCATTTTTCTCCCTGAATTTATTACATAAGTGTTTGGTTCTTTTTCTGGACAGATCTGTTTAAAATGATAAACACATTAAGCAATTACATCACACCTTGTTTCACAGCATAACCCTCACCTTGAAGGCAATTCAATCAACAGCTGCACAGGAATTTGAAAATGATACCTCATCCTGAGTTTTAGCCCTTTTGACCTTTTAAAAGCAATCACTTTAAAAAAAATCTGAGAGAGAGAGAGAGAGAGAGAGAGAGGTGCAAAATTATTCATGATATAGACATGTTTTTGTTATACTGTTATTGTAATAGGAGCCGGTATTTGACTGCCACCCTTTATAGCTTGAGTAGCTGTGAAATGCTTACATGTCTGATTACCATATGAGATACCCCTTCTTCCAATTACAAGACCAGTAATTACTTCCATGTCTCAGTGCTGGCATTCATACCGATATTCCCATACCTTTGCATCTAATTGAATGCTTTGTTTTTACTGGGTCTTTTGGATGGAAGTGAAATACAGAGTAAAGGTACAAGTTCCTGGTGGGGTGGAAAACCCAGTGGCCAGGAGTTTGAATCCCAACTGAGCTATGACTGGCTAGAGCCCTAGGTCCACATAGGCAGTGTAATAATTTGCATTGCCATGCTTTGGTAAAACAGTGGGTAAGTAAACTACACATACAGTGACCCTGCATTCCTCACATGGTACATGCAAGATATAATTGGTGTCTCACTCATAAAGTGTGAAAAATATCAAAGGCTAACAGGCATGTGAAATGGAATAGTCAGATTTGTGAGGGAGGTTCATGTTGGGGCTGATTGTGTTCCTCATTTTGGTTTGATTTAGCAGTTTCTCAATGATTGTGTAAATGATAAACATGTAAAATTAACTGGTGTATTTTATTTGTCTCTACAGCCATTTTGTTCCCTGCATCTACATTTGTTTATGCCAGAAAGCCCATACACCTCTGGTAGTATCTCCAGCAGGAGCTCAGCTCCAGGAATCATCGTGGCCACTGGTAAGCACATGTGCCATTGAAAGACTACAACACAATAAACAATGGAGTCAGGGCTATGAAGTGTTGAGTTAAAGGTTTATATTTAAAAATAATCTGTAACATTTTAAAATGTATATATTTGTATTTCATCTTAAGTAATTATGCAGATCATTTTTATTGGACAGTTATAATTTAATTTATCAAATAAACACATTCTAGTTCAAAATTCCTCCCATTTCTTGTATCACAAATGAGATGCAAATGATAAAATGTAGCCATTTATCCCTTTAATTGATGGATCACTGGTATTTCTGAAGTGATCCTGGTCAGGACTGAATAAATTGATAGCCCTGATTTGGCCTCAGAGTGAAATGCTGTTTGCTCCTGTTTCAAGTCATATACACACTGAATAAACACCAAATATCCTTCTCTTTTACTCATAAACAAAACCAGGTGCTATTTTTTTCCCAAAAAAGATTAAGAAATGATTATATTTTTTTCACCAAACTTTGAGAAAATGAAAATTTGTCCTTAGTCATAGTTAAGGACAAATTTTGTTGGAATCCATACCAGTGCATGATGATTTTGTAAAGTTGAGATTTTTTGGTTTGTAACAAGTTTTCCCCATTGCTCATGGCAGGACTAGCGGCAAGGTTGTCAAAAACATGTGTGCTGTCAGACACAACTTTCTGACGCAAGGGGAAGCTATTCATCTGAAATAACACAGGATACTTCTGCAACTCACTTTTAATGACTCACTTATTGTACATATACCAGGATGTCATCATATTTTACCATAATTAGATACTTGATTAAACCCTAGAAATCGGTGCACTTCATCCAGCAACAGCACATATATACATTGTTTGATATTAAAATCCTTTAGTTAGAAAAATGGCTTTTCCTTTACATATAGCATGGTATTTATTTAATAACCCGTCTGTCTTATTATCTACATAGGTAACATTGGTACAGAGCTTTCTTTCAGTAATGTTGGAATGTACATATCCTCAGATGCTGGGAATAACTGGAGACAGGTATGATTAAACCACACTGTCCCACAGGGTTTATTATGCTAACGCATGAATGCATTTTTGCTTGTGGGTGTGTTTTGGGTTAGTGATATGGGGATCCCAATATTGGAGACCCCAATATTATCACATTAAATTTCCAATATACAAGATGTGTGTATTGTGTTTCATTGTATGATGCTTGACTATAACAAAGTGATTAGGCTGAAATAACCCCTTGCTTACTACAGCCAGTATGTTATAATGGGATTTGATTTTGTCTCAACAACTGCTGAACATATTGCACAGGGTCAGGATTTATAACCTTTTTATTTATTTTTTTTTTTCAGATTTTTGAGGAGGAGCATAGTATTTGGTTTCTGGACAATGGAGGGGCATTGATTGCTGTCAAACAGACAACAGTCCCAATCAGGAATATATGGTATGTGTTATAATATTTATTGTTAGCTGATGTTTCTGGACTGTGCAATATTGCAAACTGTTGACATGTGTTTCTTTAAAATTCAGTAACAGTGGTCATTTGTGAGTAGTAGAGCTGCATTCATAAAGTAGTATTTTATATCTGTGACTATTACTACACTTTTTGAAGAGAACTAACCCACAGGATAATTGTGTCAAGGTCTATGTATGTTTTAATATTAATCCTTTTTCCCTAATGATCTAATTCTACCTTTGAAGGTTGATTTGCATAAGTATATTTATCAGAGAAAAAAAAAAAATCAGATTTTTTTTCAAGTTTGAACAAATCCCAGATACATTTTTTCTCAGTCTTTGAGGATAAACAAGACCTCCAGAAGTATACATAAAACAATAATTAATGTGAATAATTATCATGCACATAACAGAGAGGCATGCACAAACCCTTCTACATGTTTTTTGTCATGTATTTTTGTATATGTGTGATGGTAAAATTGTAAACTGGATAATCATCTCACAACAGTAATAGTTGGGGTTACTGTCCCCAAGGGAACACCCTCATTGAACCTGTTAAAAACAATGTTTGATTTCATTCTGAATTAAGCCCTGGAAAATCTGTGACAGCATGAATGAACACTTTATTTCTGACCATAACATTAATACATACAACTATATCACTTCAAGAGAAAAAAAAAAACATTTTTGAATCCTGTGCTTCAGCAAATTTATGTCTGCAAGGGCAAAAGCTTAGTCTTTCTTCAGTTCAGTTCTAGCTGGCTGAATCTAAATCTCTCCTGCTTCAGGAAGAATTTGAAATTTAAGACCGAGGACTTGTGAAGTGTGGTCTAGTGCTTTTCATTCCACTTAACGATTCAAGCTGCAGTTCCACAGCAGTTCTCTGAGTGCATGTCCATACGAGACAAAACTCCTTCACAGCAGAAAATCAGTGACATTAAAAAAAGTTTCAGCCCAATATCCCTTTAATGGATGTGTGTCAAAGCTTTGTGCATTGTCAGACTTGTCAGTGCTTTCAGGCAGATGAAGGCAAGCGCACGTTTGAAGGAGCAGCACAATTTGTGCTTCTCAGCACTCATCTTCCTTATATCTTCATGTTGTCTCAACCTTGTCACAGAAGTAATTTTATGTTCTCAGTTCTGAAGAAATGTTGACAAGCTGACAGAAAACATACAGCTGTGAATTTTGTCTGTAAACTCAGAACTTTTCCCATCTGTTTTTAGGTGGTGTAACATGAAACATTTATTTTTAGTCAGTATAGACCAGAGTATAACGAAGGCACCGTCACTCCTTTGACTGTAACATTTCCTGCGAACCCCCACCCCCACCCCCACCCCCACCCCCATATATCTCTTCATTCATTTGTTTCAGCAGGGCCTAACTGATTATATGCAATTGCTGCCTCTGTTGCATTGTATTGAAATTATTAAATCATGTTCACAAACTCGTGAACGCCTTTGTCCTTAGGATTTCCTGTAAACACACTGCTGCACTTTTTTCCTCCCTGTCAGTAAGTAAGATTTGAGTATCCTCTGTTCCATACAGGATAAGCTTTGATGAAGGGAGACAGTGGAGTAGGCATAGCTTCTCTTTGGTGCCCCTGTATGTGGATGGAGTTCTGGTTGAACCTGGGATAGAGAACCAGATAATGACGTAAGTGCACAGTCTTTACTAAAAGGATGTTGCTTAATCGCTTGATCCCAGGGCTATCTGCTTGGGGGGGAGTTTAACACAGATACCTCTGAGCTTACACTTCACACTGACTAAAGAATGAAAAAGACAAAAGGAAATATCAAACAATGTACCTTGGTAAAGAGATATTTTAACAAAAAACCCCAGTATCATCTCTGTTTGTGCACTCCAGAGGAATCTCTGGAAGTCAATGGGAAGTTCCCAGAATGCAACAGTTATTGGTGTAGGAGGCCTAATATTACAGATTTGGAAAGAACTTCCCTTACACTTTCAGTCATTGTACAAAATCAAAGTGTAATCTGAGTGCATTGGTTCCCAAGATATCTCCAGAATACACAAATGAACTGTTTCTCTACTCTTGCTAACTTGACAACAGAGCTTAATTGCCATAATGTTGAAGTTTCCTTTAACAAGTCTGTGACCAGAGAAAGATTCATAAGGGTTTCCAGTAGTGTACAACTACTGCTGAAACTAAATACATATTAATTACATATTACTAATGAAACAGGTGTTTTAATGTGCTGGATTGAGTTAGGTTGTAGTTTAAAACATTATGACATAATAAAATTGTAATTATGGGTATAATTTCAATTCGAAGCCCAACGTGATTGTGACTTCTGGTTGGATCAAGCATATATTTTGTCTCATAAATTAAACATTGCAGGTTTTTTGGTCACTTCAGTCATCGCTCTGAATGGCAACTTATCAAAATAGACTACAAGTCCATCTTTACCAGGAAATGTACAGAAGGAGACTATCAGACTTGGCACCTCCATAATCAGGTAAGATTAATTATGGATTAATTATCAATAAATTAACATGCACTTTATTGTCTAGTTGATTAGACATTGTCAAATTCACACCGTATCCATGTCTTACATTTCTCATCATCACACACCCATAAGGAGATTAATTTTTAAGGAGTAATTACATAAATTTGCACATTTTTATTGCAAGCATAGACTGAGTGACTTGCAATAATTTAATATGAATCTTGTTAAAACCACACCTTTAGCAGCTATATCCAGAGGTCTGCACTGGAGAGGCAACAATCAGCTCATCCATGCCAGTTTAAAATCCTCTTTCTACTAGCCTCTCCTGACCTGCCAAGTGCTTGTAGATCAATGAACAATTCATCTTCTAATTTTATGGTCCTCCAGTTGTATAGGCAGTTAGTGATTAGTGCTGCATGCGAAGTGGAAGAAACTGTGAACCAGTTGCCATGTGAACAGGAGGTGTCATGTGTGGCTTCTTCCTCCAAAGTTTGTCCAGTGTCACAGAAGTTGAATAGGCTGCAATATTATCATTGTCGGTTTTCAGGATCGACAATTTTAAACATTTTAAATTTGCCATGTTAGGTCATGAATTCCCTTTGTTGCACAAGTGTATAAAAAGTGTGCTTTAATACAGACTGATGTAATTCATTATTGTATGTCTATAAACTTTTTTAAGGGACCTGAGTAGCGAGTACATATGCTCTGTTGTTAGATGAGTATAACAGAAGTCTACAGCAGTGAGACTCAGTTGGCTTCACCCCACTGTTGGTAGTGTCTGTTTAATTTGGTCAGGGTTCCTTGCCTTACTGAACTTCCTCTCAAATACACAGCAGGTGTCCAGACTTCAGCAGCTGTTGTCACTGAGTGATATAACTGGCAGTGCCTTTGTTGTAGTACTGTTGAGTGGATAGTCACTGGTGAAGTGCATCAGAGGGCAGCCTGAGCTTCAGATTCAGCTGCAGTGCTCCTTGGGCTGGCTGTGCCTTTTGTTCAAGGCACCATAATTCCAAACCGAGGGGGGAGGGTGTGGGCAGTTTGGGAAAAACAATGAAGCCCTCAGGATTAAGGCTAACTTTGTATTACCCAGGGCCAGATTTTCAAATGAAAAAACATGAGCCTTCACTTCAGTAGCCGTCACTGTGAAGTTAACAGTCAAATTAAAACTCTACTGCTCTTGTAAAGCTGCAATTATATAGTTATGCAGGTCATTCTTAAGTGACACTGTGTTATAGAGTTCCAGGCTACACACATAACAGAACAGAATGTACAACCCATTACATGGTCTGAGTCATTAAAAGTAATTTTTTTCAGAGCATAATTATGAAAAAGTCAGAATTTAAGAATATTAAACAAGAGAACAAAGCTCAATATTCAACCATGCATGATACAGCCACCAATGAGCTGGTCCATGAAATATCATGCATCACCTCTCACATTGCATCTTTTCTGGGTTGAAGATCAGCATTCTGGTCAAGTAGTAATTTGTTTGCTGCTTAATTAGTAATGTGAAACCTGACAGGCTATGTGTTACTGTTCCACACATGTTATTTTATACGGTAACTTACCTTGCAGCAGTACATCATTAAATTGTATCCTTTTTCCATTATTACTAGCTTGTCCAAAATGTCCACTGTGCAAACAAAATACTTGCCACTATTCTTGTCAGTTTGTTACTCATACGCTAATGGATAATGCATCAACTGATCACATATATCATACAGTATTTAGTAATATCCAGTCAGGCATGATGAACCCATCAAGTGAGTAAATGCACAAAGCAGAACAGATTTTAATTTCTTCCCTATGTGATGCTGATTTTCAATATGGTAGATAAAATCAATAACCTTTCTTAAGATGTTAACTACTTACATGCCAGCAAAATGTAAAAACACTCCAACAGATCACAAAGTATTTGAAAATCTATCTTTTTAGGAATTTGAGGATTGCTTGTATCTACAGAGTAATTTGACCTGTGCTTGACTATCTTTTCAAAATTCTGATTGTCTATTTGAAGAAATTGCTTTTTTGATTGTCTATTTATCCATCTAATTGGTGGTGCCAGATTATCTTTCTGGAATATAGCATTCTTTGTCAAAATGGCATTTTGATATTGTATGTTTCTGACAATAAATATTATACTCTTATAAATTATCAATGCTTATTCTCATACCATGCTGTGTTGATAGGGTGAGCCTTGTGTGATGGGAGAGAAACAAATTTATATGAAGCGACGGCCAGGGAACCGTTGCATGCTGGGAAAGGACTATGCCAGAATTCTGTCAGCAGAGCCATGCATCTGCAAGGCCTCTGATTTTGAATGGTAAGTTATTTCTCAATTTATATGGCAGTAATGGCTCTTCATATAGCCCACAAAGCTCCACAGTGATTAATGAGCCAAAACCATTCTTTCAATAGCCTCTTTGTTTGACAAATGCAATCTGTAAACAAGGGATAATTTTATGATTCCATGTATGTTATATTAAAGTTATAACATTCAGAAATGTCATACTCCATACAATCTCCTGGAATTCAGTATGTTTAGATACTTTAGCATACAAATACAGATCAACCTTAACATTTTAGCAATGAGAGCTCCCTTTTAATTCCATATCAGAAAGGAACATAGGTCAGCCAGCCAGGCTTGTGTTGCGCTTTACCTTATACTCCCTCCATCAAAATTGTTCCAATAAAAAAAATTACAAAGCACTCATCATGGCGGGGTCTTGGCTTGACAGTTACTTCGGCCTGCTGGATTTGACTGTATCTGAAGAACCCTGTCTCAGAGTCTTCCATTTTAGAGCTTGTTTTCCTTCCGCGACTAGCAGAGGGGTTCAGAGACAGTTCAGCTCAGCATTTTAAGGCAATGTACTCCAGAGCTCCTGAGAGCAGTGCATGCGTATCCCACCCTGGGCATCTCCAGCACTCTCCAGAGCAATGCTCTGCCTTCACTCTAAAACTGAGCTTTGATGCAGTCGGGTAAATCTGGGGTATAGAGTGTACAGGGTTTAAAAATGTAAGCCTTGCATGCTGCTGTGGTTGTGGATGAAAGAGGTGACAAATGAAAGGCATAAAAAATGATATTTTGGCCACTGCTCCAATAAATAGTACAGTAATTGTGTAGTCTCTACAACTATTTATAGTCAAGAAAGACCGGGGTTCAGTTTCAACAGTCTAACCTTATAGCGCATTGCCAACAAAGACCCACATTATTTTGAATGATCGTTCTATCATTTTTTTGAAAACCTGTATTTGACTCATAACTGTCAGGCCAAACTTCGGTGTGTCATAGGAATTTAAACACTGCAGCCACTCATGTGTGTCATGTCTTATGTGATGTTAAAGCCTCATAGTTTTACAATAAACATGACAGCAGTTAAGCTGTCCTGTTTAGCGTATGGTAATGAATGGTAATTAAGTTAATGCTCCAGTTTGACCACTGAATCATGACTTTGGACCATTAAAATAAAGAGCCTGGACTTTCCCTTTCTCTGACCTACTGTGGTTGAATCATAGCTACATAGTGGAAAGTTATCAGTCTTGCTTGTCTGTGTACTTCAAGTACTTCATCATGCTTGAGTGTTTTGACCTTTTAGCAAAGGCATGCTTGCAAAACCGATTGTTTTTTGAGGACCATACTTTCCGCAAAAAGGGTGCTCTCGGAGGTGTTGTTCCTGCACAAGGCAGCCAGTGTACAGGTGATGGCTCACATCCAGTTAGGGGGAAACCAGATCCCCACAATCTGCTCGCTCAAACACTATGCATCTTGATGGTGTCTGGAGGGGCCTGCGCTGTTATTACTAACCTTTGGATTGGCAGGACCCAAATCCCTTCACTCGGCTGACTTTCCACCGTTCACTGCATATGTTGAAAGTAATGGCTTGTTAAATGCAGCCTTGCCTGTTTTATACATATTTTTGGAGCACAAGCCACAGTATGTTGAGAAAACGTTTCATATTCTAGGTTGCTCTGTATATGACTGTGGGAGGGCAAAGGTGACATTATGTGACAGCAGGCAGGATCCAGGGTGAACGAGGGTCTCTAACTCTACAGAGATAACAGGGGATTGTGTGAGTTTAATTACTATGACAAAAATAACCAATTTATGTTCTCTTTCTGTTTTTAAATATAATATTATCATGCAGTACAGTGGACTGTACTGTAATGTATTTCAGATGTTGTTCCTTCTGAAATAAACTGCCATATTGACTTAATTTACTTTACTCCACTGAGTTACCATTTCCAAGTGGTAAGTCAGTACTACCCTGCCAGTTTGGGACAAACATGATGTTTTGGGAATTGTTTCTGTAACCGGTCCAACTGACTTCACTAATTAGGTTACCCCCTGGAATTTCAGGTGAGCAAATCTGTGAAATCAGCTGTTTCAGTGATCTATTCTGCTGCCCCCAGGACAGTGAAATGAGTGCATTGGATGTACAGGCCAAGAATGATTGGTTTGTTGAAGCTGTAGCAGGTGATTAAAGAGGTAGACAGTAGCAAACTGTGTGAACATTCAACTCAAAATTACAAAATTACTCACATTGCCTTTTAAAATCCAGAAGAAGCATTCAAATTACACTCTCTAAAAAGCATTCAATGAAACAGTTTACATGTAAAATGTATTGCTAAAGTATACAATCTGGTAGATAGAAATTCAAACCAATGCTCTACACAGATCTCTTTAATGGGATAAACAATTGGACAACTAGATGGAAGAGTAGCCAGACTGGTATGAATAAATGAAGAATATCTAGCCTCTTCTTTTCATCATCATGAAGCTTTATGCAACCAAACATAAGTTATCAACTCCTGTACAATACAGGATGAGTTTATATGTGTATACTGTATATGTGTGATTCAAAACAATTCATGGATGCATTCATACTTTGACCATGCAAAATGCAGTTTTGTATGACGCCAGCCATCCCTCCCTAGATTTATTGTCACAGTTTGGACCATTTATCCTCCTGTGGAGTGCTTGTCTTGGTTAATAGCTTGCAAAGTGGTTGAGTCTGACCATTTATTATAATAATGTGAAATTGCAATGCCAAGAAAGGCAAATGTCCAGCTGAAATTTTACATGTGTGACAATCAGGCCCCAAGAGGTAATTTTTTTTTTTTTTTTTTTTTTTTTGTAGACAAAATGTATTCAGAAGCACTTTATCACACAGCATTTCTCTATAGATCTCTTGAATAAGTTATTTAGCCAAGCAATGGTTTTGAACCGTCCCATACAAGGAATCTGACAAGGTAGACTACGGTTCTGTGTAACTGTAAACAGTTTTTAAACACATGGAAAGTGCATGCCCACCAGTACTCCAGTATTGATTGTGCTGTGATTTGAGTGAAATTATTTGACTATTTATAGGGTTAGAGGTGAAGACTAGTAAAATTGTTTGGTTGTATGAACTGCTATGTCCGCTTACTTACCAAAATAAACTTTCATGTCCAAAATACCCAACAGTCTCCCAGTCAGTGCATCTGTTGAATGGGATTTGGACTAATGCAGTAGCAAATGGTATTGGGATGGATACTGAATTCTTTGTTGTCTGACAGAGGTCAGCCATAAAAGGAAAGAGGGTAAGCATGGTGAGACAATTGTCAAAGTTGCTGAGTTTTGTTGAGACAAAATTTTTGTAACTTGTATCAGCAATTTTAACTGCAATTCCTGCACATCTTCACTCTCAAAATAAATATGCACTCTCCGGACTGATGAAAGTGGTGGGAATTATTTTGAAGTTCATTTTCTGGAGCAGTAGGATCAAAGTGCTCTAAGCTGGTAAACAGGCACTTTAAATCCACCACTCTCCATGCAAGCTCCCTCCACCTGATGTTATCCATGTGTGACAAGCATCAGAGAACAAGAGTGCAGCATCAGAGGCAGGCTGCTGAAATGTAGAATTAGCTTCTTTAATCCATGGATTATCCATTATTTTATTTTATTTTATTTGGCTAATGTAGGGGGGATAGTAAATATTAGCTACTAAAATATGTATCTCCCATTTTAAGGTTGTCTACCTCAGGTGAATCAAGGGTTTCTTCCTGTAACTATATGTAACTAGTTCATCAGTAATCAGTATTTATAATACTGTTTGCAGTGTTGTTAAGTGCAAATTACTCTTTAAAAGAGGGCATATAAAATGACTAAATGTACATGTGAAAATGCAAGTAACACCAGCCACAAAATGTACATTCTGATCCATCATCGATCAGGTGGGGACAGTTTCAGTCAGCAACATTCTCCATCACACAAGAGGGATTCCTATGGTTGCTTGGGCATCCACAGCGCGTGCCTCCTGAGCCTGAGGTCCTGAGCCTGAGGTGTAGCCCTACAGCAAAGTGACTGCACAGCCCTGTGGAGGGACACAAAGCACTCCCTGGAAGCAGTGAGCAGCGAGATGCAAAATGCTGTCTTTATGAAGAAAACTATTTTAAATTTACACTGTCATATGGAATGATGGAATAGCAGACTTATCCCCTACTCCAATGATTTGCAAAAAACCTCTTGAGTCACCTAAAGCAGGTGTTTCTTGTCACTTATTTCTGTCACTCTTTAGTTATTATCACTTCTGTTAAGAAGATACTTTCAATGATAGAAATGGCAAGTCATATTTAAGCTGAGGTTTGGGAATAGAAACAATAAAATGCACACTCATTTTAATTCATATGCAAACTGCAATAAACGTTATGCACAATAACTTGAAATAGCAGGGGATTTATGCTGGTACTTTTATATGTTAATAGTGTCCAATCAAGGTCAGATATCATGAGTTTAATTGGAATACATTATTCTCTGTGTTTGTTTTGATTAATGTTTGGAGAGTGATACATTTCTGGAGCTCAAATACACTTTTCTGTCTAAAACCTGTGTTATAAATGGATGGATTTCAAAAACTTTTTAATTAAAAAATAACAGAAACTTTTAAATTGACTTTGAAGTGTTTACATATGGTTATTAGGGAACCACAGTAATACTGAATATTACCCTAGAACAAGTGAATGCAGTGCACTGTCCAGTCTATCTTCTATTACCTGACTTTAGGACTTTAGTTTAACATTTCTGTGATTTTGAAAATAATACAAGAAAAAAAATAATTATATTACATTGATATATATTTGGACATATTAGTAAGCAGTGGATGAGAAATTGTTCAACATTAATAACCAAACTTAATCATAACTACAAACTATAAACCAAGTCGACAGACAGACAGACAGACAGACAGACAGACAGACAGACAGATAGATAGATAGATAGATAGATAGATAGATAGATAGATAGATAGCAACATGACATAGACTATTGGAAGTGCTGAGGAAAAATAATACTTCATTGGTATCATTTTACTGGTTATGATCCCTATGAATAAAGTCGACACTAAAATCTCCTTCTTTGAATATGCATCTCTATGTGTATATGCGTGTCTGTGCCAGAATCCCAAAGAAAGGGAATTGCAATTGGGGAATTCCCAAGTCAGGACTGACTTTTAGGTGCACAGAACTCTATTTTGATCAGTGCTGCAAGTTCTGCCACACACAGGCTATTCAACACAAAGTGAAGTCATATAAAAGGCTTTTCATTAAAGGGATGTTCTGAGCTTCTGTCCAGCAGGCATACTAGTATGTAAAGCCGCTTCACACCCTACAAATTCAGATAAGCTCCAGTGCTATAAGCCACTTAGCCTCGGACATAGCTTCCTTATGCACCTCTGTGCTGCAACAAAAAACCCCTGTTTAGAACGTGTCCTGGACTTAAATAAATCTCAACTGGATGGTGGAGCCTTTGATGATGTGCTTGATGATTGCATTCCCACATTTTTAATTGCAAATGTGTGTAAAAGTTTAAAAGTTAGTTTTTTTTTTCTTTTCAGCTTGCTGTATTCCCCAGTTTCTGTATTATTTTTTATCAAGATAACGCATTTTGATGTTAGTTGAGGTTGAAGCATGTCTTCTCTGACTTTAATTATATCTGTACTGGTAGGCAAAATATATTATGCTAATGTTGAATAATTTATTAATACTGATTAAATGTCACTCTGTTCCCTATCTGAAATGTATCCTTGGGGTTGAATTGTTGTTTCATCCCTGCTGTCATGTCAATCATATGTGAAGCAGAGACTGTCTCTTTTGAGATTCCCTCTTTATTGTACAATAATGTTTATTTTAGACTTTCACACCTTACAGAGTCAGAGGAGAGCAATGTGTCTGTAATTTTTTTTTACCGATTTCATGCTCTTCTTTTCGTGTATGTGATAGTGATTATGGATATGAGCGTCGGGGGGATGGAAACTGCTTGCCGGCTTTTTGGTTTAACCCCTCTATGGTATCCAGAAGCTGTAGCCATGGGCAGAACTACCTCAACACCACTGGGTGAGTCACATATGCTCGCTCTTTTGTTCTGTTTTCAAGTGGGTTTGTCCCTGTTCGGCAGTGACACATCACTGGGTGAAACACCCAGTCAAAATGAATCAAATAAATTAATTCCCACTTGAAACGTAATGTGATTTCTCTTTCTTCCTCTTTTTCTTATAAGTATGTGACCACACAGTGATGTGTGTGTCGGTGTGCAAGTGTGTGTGTAAAAGTCAAAAAAAGTGCTCTGATTATACACATACATCATGAACATAGGAGACATTATTCAGCCCTTGGTTTCCCGCCAACACCAAAAGCACATAAAGCTTTTCCTATCTCTTCAGGAATGAAAGAGTTAAAGATATATTTAGATATGAGGTCAGGCTTATGAAGCTGCCCGTAGATTGGCCCATACTGTAATTAACAAGGTGGATTGTTTCACTGAATTTCCAAGCATTATCTGTGTGGGTGCCATGCTTCATTAAGCATCCTAATTACTATCCCTGCAGACATGTCATACCAGTTTTTTGCTGGACCAGTGGAACCAATGTTTCCAATCATACCTATCATGGTAAAACACATATAAACACCCTCCCGTTCATATATATCTGATTTTTGTTTATGTTTGTGTACATGCTTATGTGTGCATGTTTTTCTGCCCATATGTGTGTGTGTGTGTGTGTGTGTGTGTACTATGCAAAGTTATACATTATATGAAATTGAGCCTTCGCTAAGTCCCACCCTCCTTGGTTACTGTTGCTACACCTGTCAAGCTTTCACATTGAAAATGTCATGTAAATATTGTGTTTTCAACGTTACCAGTGTGACTGGCTCGATTTTTACTCTATATTGTGTTATGTTTAAAAGCAGGAGACCGACAACTACATAGCTGCATCTGTATTTATTTACAGCCATCTGCATAAGAGTGCATTTGAAAAAGAAAAGACGATGATTTACAATGTTGAACAAACTTCTCCACCTCGTTCATCAGAGTGCAATGGGAAAGGGCGCAGAACAAGGAGGGGCAGCGCAGGTGGCTAACACACACACACACACACACCCACATGGACCAGATACATAGCAATGACATTTATAGTGATTAAACAATGCTTTTACAAAACTATGTGATCACCACATCTTTACACATTCAAATTAACAGAATATACGGAAACACAATTTTTGTAAAATTTTCTCCACCTGTCAATAAACCATCGCAAAAATCACTCATAATGGTCTTGACAAAACAATTATTAAACACTCATTTCAGTATTGCATTTTCATCATGGGATATCCATATTACAAAACTCATGTTTAAACTTGCACAAGTTAGGAAAATTTAGCAAGCTAACTTATTGACAGCATACAGCCTGCAGTTAGCATGTCAATCATTCATCATGTCATGTCAGTTTACACTCAAATGCATTAAAAATACTAAATAAAAAATGACATTTGCATTGATAATACGCAGATGATAAAAACAGGCATGACTAATGTGGGGCAAGGGATTATACATTTCAATTGATATTTTTATCTTTTATGAATAAGCTACATACAGAGCGCATATCAAACTGACCTCATTCATCAGAGTGTAATGAGAAAGGGGAGAAATATGGATTTGCAGGTGACTTAACCCTTTATTTGACACACTTTTACGTTTTTGGACAAGTGAAAAATACGACAACCCCCTCTAAACATTGAGGATATCTGCTGTTGGACTTCCAGGTTGCATGTGCACACCGTTTCTGCATTTTCCCTCATTCTGAAAGCTTGACAGGCTTCCCACGTCTAGGTACGGTTGCAAACATAGGATTTGGCAGTGGCTGTTCTTAGGAGGGGCTTTGCGAACGGTCAATTGTAACTTCATGTGTCCTTTCAGGTATCGAAAAGTTGTGTCTAATAACTGCACAAAGGGAGTGAAGGAAATATACACGGCCAGAAAGCAGCAGTGTCCTACCCTAGCCCCCAGAGGCCTCCACCTCAGCACCAGGGAGGGAAAGCTGACAGCCACCCTGGGCAGCAATGTCACTTTCCTCGTCAATCTTGAAGAGGTGAGTGAATGTCCGACTCAAGCTGGCATAAGCCTGAAAAACACTCAGCGGAGAAGGCCACGGGCGCTTTAAGAAGGGAGACCAGCTCTGTATCAACACTTCATCACCCTGGAGTGTCATGATACTGTAGGTCCCATTGCAAATAAAGAATGCATTCATTATATGCAAGAGCATTCTATCTGGTTTCATAGTCATAGGCATGGCTATTGACTGTGAATTGCTAATTCCACAACCTCCCCCCCTGTGATTGTAGTGTAATATTATTTGTGAAGCCCAAGGTGCAGTAAACCCCTTGTAAATATTGAAAAAAATCATTTCTAAATGCCTAAATATTACATTTACCTTCAAAATATATTAATATTTCAGGCATAAAGTTAATTGTTTGCAACAGTTTGCAGTGTTTATTAGAATCAAAATAGTTATGGATGTGTAGCACATATCACAGCTAGCACATACAAAGAGAGGTCTGAGTCTTAACTAGTAGACAAGGGTAGAAAAAGGCTTTTGCTCATTTTAAGCCTATGGCATGTCTCTTTTCTATTTGAATGTTGGTAATCCTAACAAAAGTGTGTGGGCACTGGTAGGATTGAATGTGAATCAAGTAAAAAGTTGTTTTTATGTTTTGAACAGTATGTTTCATAAAGCAGTCCCTGTGTGCATGCCTGCAGAGGTCAGATAGGGTAATACGTTCTGTGACCACAGAACTGCACAATCCAGACTGGACTACTCAGAAAATATAGATCTAAAACATTGTGTGCTTTGAGTAAACACTCACACCTTTTCTAGAGTGGCACCTTCTTAAAACCCCTCTCAGCGATCATCGTGGTAATACTGTGGAAAATAAATAAATAAATATTGGCCTAAAGAAAAAAAAAAGATTATTAATTTGAAGCCTGCAGTCCCTGTGGTTATTTCTTATCAAATAATGGCAGAGCTGGGAAAAATGCAAAAGTGTGAATGAATTAATTTTACCCATACATGTTCTCATACTCTTACACACCATGTGTGATTCAATTTATACGACAATTATATTAATTGTCTAATTGACTAATGACTAATTACGCACAATTCACAGTGTTACAATTGCATAGGCATAGAAAATAACAGAAATAATTTGCACACAGATTGTGTTGTTCCAAAAATTCCAAAATTACCTGAGAAATACCATCTCTCTCTCTCTCTCTCTCTCTCTCTCTCTCTCTCTCTCTCTCTCTCCCTCTCTCTCTCTCTCTGTTTCTATCTCTCTTCTCTGAGCTCTGCGGAAGTCAAAGCCATGCATTAACCACATGCAACAATTGGCTCTCTAAATAAAATCATACCACACATAGGAATGTCTCAGGAAGACCTGCCACCATTGCATTATAGAGTAACAATGCAGAATATTGCTGGGGCACAGAGCTCCCAGATGGTGTTGTTCTATTCTACATTAAATTCTGGGGAATATGTTCCATTGATATTACAATACCGCTCAGACAGCAGTCTTTCAGCACGGCCAGAGGTAAGTGTTTCTCTCCTGGGGTCTCTTTGTGGCACAGTTGTCATATTACTCTGTGATGAGTTGAGGAAATGAGGCCTATTTCTTTCATTAAGAGAAGGATTCTCTGATATGAAAAAATGATAACGGTGTTGGGGGGAAGAGGGTGTGAAGGAGGCAGGGAGGGGAGAGAATCCTCATGGCAGTAGGCTTATGCATTTGGAAATCCTCCAGTTGAATTCAGCTTTAATTTATATTCATGAAGCCTGAGATGGTGGTATTTCTTGGGCAGAGCGAATGGCCCTAAATATTTAATGTGCACGAGGTACTACACAGGGCAGTTTTAGAGGAAGAAAAAAAATCCCTGGGATGGATTAAGAAAGAAACACGCCTCTGCTGTCACACAATGTTACCATTCTCCCAAGAAAACAAAGGGAAAACATAAACTACAGCACCTTCACGTTGTTTGTGCAGAAAGTATGTCATTGTGTAAAGTATTTAATAATTTGTCATTCTAATTGTAAAGTGTGCCTTTCTTATGAATGCTCTTTATTCATATGTGCCTTGAAAGCTCATGCAGCAAGCATATGATCCTAACAAAGTTGAATTGAAGGGAAATGGATATTCTTCCATTAAAAAATAATAACAATAATAATATTGTTGAGGACCCTCTTGGGAGATTGTGTATTAGACTCTGGAAGAATCAGGTCATTGGAAAGAGGTGTCTGTCAGAGATGGATCTCATAGTCTCGTCAGCCCCAGGATCATATTTAAACCACCCATCTAGTTTTTACACTCTTTGCTTGATTGCAGCTTTCTAGTTGCTTGTACAATTGCCATGGCTCACGGCCCAAGTGCGAATACTGAACTGTCATGCTATGAACTCTGAGCTAAAGTCATTCCTTTATTGGTAGTGTATTTCTTTTTCTGTTGTTTATGTATCAGCTTTTTAACTTTACAATTACAATTTAAATAATGGCACTCAGACAGATAATGCTTGAATATTTAAATGTCAATTCCCAATGACATGGTCCAACATCTTCCGTCTTTTAGGCAAAATAATAACAATAATAATAATAATAACAACAACAACAACAACAAAAGTGCATGTAGAAAATGTATGTCTCTTTTCTTTTTTAATACTTCCTTTCATAAGATGCATTTTTGATACTATGTTATGATGTAACATTTCTGTTTTTTTAAGGCTAGCCATGTTCCCCCAGCATATTATAAAACCAGCTGTAGGTCCCTGTCCATTTATGCTCTTACATTGTCAGGGTTTGTTGTGACCAGAGGTCTTCAGGAACACAGGACTTACTTCATGCCACATGAAGTAAGTCCTGTGTTATTAATTAATTAATCACAGGTTGTTTCCTCACACTGGGGAAACAGTTTGAAAAGTCCACTAACTTGTGGTCTTAGGACTTAAACATGGCAAGAATGCGGTCACTGTATGGCACTCAGTTCACAAGGCACTGCCATTCCACAACATTGCAGTCTTTAGCGATGACATGATTTGTGACTGGATGGTACCCCTGCTATCAATATCCCAATACTGCTTCCTCAGTGCTAATACCAGTGATGTATTCATTTTGATATGGCACTCACCATAGCCTGAATGAATACTGTCATAAAATTGATGTGGTGTCTATGGCTCTGTAATTGATTATCCTGATGCATGCATTCTTCTATGTTACATTTTAATGAAACCAACCATTTATGTGAATCAATGCTAATGTGTGCAAATGTGTGCAGCAGAATGCACTTTGTTTTGGAAGCTCCTGAGATGCACATGAAAAGTGACATCTAGCCTTTAGGCCTGATTGCTGTTACCTCAAGTCATCTCTGTCAAATGCAGATTAAAGATCCCTGGATGCCTGATGGAAAACAGAGACAAAGCAAACAAAAACAGAAGCCGAATAACATCCACGGCACATGGCTAATGGCATAACATTAGATTTATGCTCAGCAGATCTCAAAACAAATTTTCTTTTCTTTTTGTGGTCTTAATGACGCGGAGTGCTTCAAACACACCCGTGGCAAGCAGACATTTTTCATTGCTCCACAGTGCTTGAAAGTCAACAATGTGTGGGAAATAATGTTCTCGTGTGGGGCTTTGCCGCTCCTGCTCGTTAAAGCAGTGTTACAAATTAATATCCCAGCTGCATTGTGGTACAACGTGCCAGAGGGCGAATAGGGATTCGAGAGTTGCATCGGATTTGAAAGCCAGACCCACTGTAGCCATCAACACATCTTCTAAGCACATGGCGTGCCAGACACAGCCCCCTCAGAGGCCTGCCAGAGCAATGAAACTGTGGGTTCATTTTCATGGAAAGGTCTTACTGTGACAAATTATGTATCTGTTTTCTCTGTCCATATGTACAATATGCACTCAAATCAAGAGGGCACTGACTCTGATCTTCTGCCTGGGGTATTCATTATAGCCAATGTAGCAGAGTTAGGCCCCAGCTCCCAACCACCATCAGGGAATACGAACGCTCACGTGAGGAGAGAGTCATCACAAATAGATTTTAGTTCATTCAGATTTAAGTGTTCAGTCACGCAATGCAGCTTATACCACCCGACCGAATACAAAATGTCAAATACTTCATTTCACTTATTTAAATGTGTAGTAGGGATCTGGAGGGATTTTGAGATTGGCACAATATGGACCTAGCTTCAGAGACATTTTGCTTAGTGTTAATATTTTTGTCATGTTCTACTGATTTAGTGAATCATAAATACAATAAACAGGTTATTGAACATAAATGGGTGAAACAAATTGTTATTGCTAGTTAATTGGCCTGGTTTATTACAAGTGACATATAAAAATATCTCTTAAAATGAACATAACCTCAGAGGAATGGTTTTAAACAATAGGCCAGTCACTGTCTTCTCTGTTTTGTGCATAAGTGCATACATTTGCAGTTGAACTAAGAACTTTATTTAATTTTTTTTGCCTATTTTAAGTGCTTATTGAGCATCTTTTATATGAATATTTCTTGAAATAGACATGATTTATATAATTATGTAATCTTGTAATATAAAATGATTTAGGGATAACCCATGCCTTCCTTTTGCACTAAATAAACACGCACATTTAATTAGTATTTTAAAATTATTTAGTATTGCTCAAGGCCATGGCGGTCATACATGCTTTGATAGAACTCTGAAAATTAATTAAAATTATTCTGGCAACCTACTTCCTATTCCTGACATTACAGCATGTTGCAAGCAGCACACACCTAATATCAAGAAAATTATTGAATGTCATTCTCCTTGAAATACAGGTCATGTAATCAACATATTGAAGTGTGGCACATTTAAATATTTATGTGAACAGATTCATATTTCTCTCATAATGGAGGATGGTAATAGAAGTTTCTCCTGTTTCCTGAAGGGGGACTCTATGAGAACAAATATCCAGCTGGATTTTGGAGATGGGACTGCTGTCTCATACTCTAACCTCAGCTGGACAGAAGATGGGATCCGACACATTTATAAAACGGCTGGGATATTCAGAGTGACGGCACTTGCAGAAAACAGCCTGGGATTTGACAGTACTACCCTGTACTTGCACATCACTTGTAAGTGGACAGACTGTTCTTTGGAAGACGAGATATAAAACACATATTCTTGGCTTTGTCCCCATTCCTTTCTGCATAATTAGAGAACATACACAAACCCCATTCGCCTCTTTTGATTTGTAAATGGATATATGCTAGCTAGTATCAAATCACACTCCCCATTTCAGAGGCACACAGATGCAAAAATTTGGCTAAAATAATCATTTCTGTGGAGATGTCATGCGAATGAGGCCTAATGATACCAGACATTTGTGATCCGAAAATTAGCAATCAATCTTTGGATGAAGATAGGTCAGTTGTAATATCATGGTGATCTAATGATTCAGATGTTGTAGCCAGATGGAGCAATGCAGGGTACAGTATTACATAGTGTTGAATGCAAACCCTGATCACACAGGTTGGTCTTGAAAACCATGATAGATATAGAGAAACATGTTCATGCTCTCATCTTAAAATCCCTCATTAGTTGCAGGAACATGTAGCCTGAATACTGGGCATTGAAGCATTGCGGGGAGGCGCAGTGCTATTATACAAGTAACCATTACTGACATCTACAAGTAACAATCTTTAGGAGAAAGAGAAAGACCAACGGGTGAACAATTACTTGTCATTTAAATGTCTTTCCCCTCTAATGACATCTGCAAGGGTAAAGTGGGTTTGAGATAACTCCCAAAGTGGTAGAAAATGCGTTTGCAAATTGTGAGAGGCAAAGTTTTTGACATTTTTTTGCATTCTGAGAGTGAAACTAGCAGTGTGGTGCTCAGTCCCAGGGCCCATCTGATGTTACTTAATGTTGTGAGTAAAGTCACTAGCAAATGTATCAGAGTCTGCTGTCGTGTTTGTGTAATTCTACACAACTCACTGCAATTTCAAGATTGGTCATGAGTCTCTACCTCGTTTGCTTCTTTTACTTTTTTTCAGGTCCAGTGGAGCATGTCCATCTACTGGCTCCATTTGTTGCCATTAAGAATAAGGGAGTCAATCTCACAGCTGTTGTATGGCCAAGCCACTCCAGAACAGTAACTTACTTCTGGTGGTTTGGAAACAACACTGAGGTAAATGGCTTCACTGAGCCTCACTAGGTCTTCAGTGGTTTCTAATTGGTTTCTTCATTGGCTAACAATCACAGTTAATACATTGCATTGTGTGTTTATGAATTCTCTCAAAACTAAATCTATGATTTACATGTACATGTCTGCTTATTATTTATATTTATTTCCAGCCCATAATAACTTTGGATGGAAGCATCTCACACACCTTTCCAACGGAGGGAATGACATCTGTTACAGTCCAAGTGTCTTCTGGGAACATCATATTG
Organism: Albula goreensis; assembly: GCA_022829145.1. Lineage (NCBI taxonomy): Eukaryota > Metazoa > Chordata > Actinopteri > Albuliformes > Albulidae > Albula > Albula goreensis. Next base: position 11,471,453 of record CM040759.1, read on the forward strand.
CAAGACACAAAGACAATAGCAGTTCAAGGTCATTTAATTACATTCTTGTTGCTTTTCTTGTTTTGTAAACACAATTGTGTGTATTAAGGCATTGTAGTGATATTGCAAAATGTAGGTTTTGCAGATGTGTTTCATATGTAATTTAAATCACAGTAACCACAATCTCAATATTTGTATCTCTAAATGTTGCATGTTACTTTCAATTGATAGATGTAATCATAGCCATTTACTGAACGACTGTATATTGTATATCGCAGTAGCAATGTACACTCAGTGAATTGCACTTAAAACATTGTTAAAAAAAAAGAAATGCACATTTTACACGAGCAGCTTATGCAGTCATCTCTTGAAAAAATGAACAACTTACCTTTATTCCATCAAGGTAAAAGAGGAGTAAAGAAATAATGGGTTCCCTTTTTCTGTCTTTTCACAGAATTTTTCAAATCACTGCTTTTATCTTTCTCCCCTAATTTGGATGAATACAACCCTGACATCCCTGAGTGGAGACAAGATGTTGGCAGGGTGATTAAGAAAGCACTGTTGCAAGTGAGTGTGATTTTTTTTTTCTGAATGTCGGAGTGAAAGCCATTAGGATCTCGTAGCTTAATTTTGTAAAGTGAGTGATATCCATTTCCTTTCTACACCTCTTTTGGGTATAATTTTTATGTAAAAGCTTCAGAAAAGTTGAATGTTATTGAAACATGGCCAATGCATTTGATGACTGGACACAATGTACGTACACAATGATTGTGTACAGAGCAATACAGCCCTCACTCCGTCAGTATGAGAAGGTACTTTATTTAAGGGATTTGATAGGTAGCCTAAACTATCCTTATAAAACTACATATTATCATCTATATTTGTTTTTCCTATGTTTCACAGAATTTGCAATAAATGAGAACAACCTAACAAACCTAGCCTAACTTAACCTTAAAAGTAATATGTGTATGAAGTCATGAATTAATTATTGATAGCTTGTAAAAGCAGATACAATGATTGAGGTCATTATTTATTAAGTATTATTGAGATGCATGTAACAATGCATTTTAGCATTGTACATCTCTTCCATATTGTAGCTGGATGCTGCCCTGACATCTCTAAGCAATTCCAGATTATTATGTGATATTGTAAAACACAGCGTCCATGTTACCCTGGGTATCATTTTGAGACAGCTCCTCTCGGTCATCTTTCCTGCCATGCAGCGACTTCCATTAGAGTCATATAATTTGCCATGTTCACAGGTTCCAAATAGTTCTTTAGTCCTGCTAATGTAAAGCTGCACAGCAAGAAGTATGCCTTTCCACCCACCAGGGGCACCACACAGACCCATGCCACTAAAGTGCATTCATTTTCAGAAGAAACAATTGCACAAGACTCAAGGGCAAGCAGTCATGCTGTCACATGAAATATGTTTTATATAGTGAGCATATAAAAAAGTATGGTTATTAAAACACACTACTGTACTTTTCACTTAGCAGCCAAGCTCTCTGGAGGCTTACAAATGAGATATTGATTGAGGAAATTATCAGTCACTATGCTAAACTGATTAAACAACCGACCATCATCCCCTCCTGGGAAATAGTACAAAGAGCTATGAAGAAGAAGAAGAGCAGTGGAAATGCAGGCTGAATGTCTTCTTATTTTATGAAGTAAAATCCGATTTGCTGGATATGTCTTCAACATTTGGCTGAAATTCAGAAGCCAAAAAACTTTAGGCTTAGGAAACAATAGCAGGTGCAGGTCACACATATTAGTGTTTGAGGTAAACACTTTGATTTTGTGGTCATTTGGTCAATTCTATAGCACAGCCACCTCTCTGATAGTCTGCCTCTACTTGGCTCTAGTTTCTCTGTGGCTTATGTTTTCCTGAAGGACTGTGCTATTGACAATATTTGTGATCACCAACATATTTCTCTGTGGATTTACAGACAAAATAAAATTGAAGAAGCCTTTTTTAAAGTGCTATGACAGTGGAGGGCATTGAAGAAACATATCCATAACATTTAAAATGTTAACATATTCGTTTAATCAGATTTACATTTTTAATATGTGGTTTTAATTGTCTGTGAATGACATGTGCATTAATTACACATACACATTACATACGGACTCTCTCCTTCACCATTCATCTTATTTTAATGGTAGAAGTATGCATTTTTTATCTCAACAATGCTGTGCTCTGTGATCTGCTATTGAATCCTGACTGTGCCGGGGGCAAGCGCAGCAGTCTCACAGAGTGCAGCATAATTAGCTGTGGTGTTGCTCAAGGAGGATGCATTTCATTTTGGTGGTTGGCCCTTTTCTCATCATGAAAGCAGGTCTCCTGTGGTCAGATAGGTTCCTGCAGTGTACCTGCCATCGAATGCACACTGTATGCCTGCCATGGAGTAACTGTGCAGCTCAACTGGTACAATGCAGAGGCCACGGGTGGACTGAACACCGGGAGCACTGGTGCGCCAACCAATCTGTGGGCCAGTGGGCCGAGGAGAATTCTTTTTTTTAAGTAGAATAAGGGAAAAATACTAAGTCATAGAACTACTACTGCTATTGCATCTCTTCTGCCCTATTGGTCCATTCCTCGAGCCCCCATCCCTGGCCCAACCCCCAGGCCCAAACTTACAAACACTTGCTGCTACACACTCACCAGACAGAGAGAGAGACCGAGTGGCTATTCGTTTGCACGGGGGACTGAAGTCGTATCGTTCATTGTCACTTTTCCAGGTCAAAATGGAAGCCAAGATAAAAAAAGCATAAAGGTGGTGCCCAGAAATTGAGAGACAAAAGATTAAGTCTCGAAAAGCTGATGCAGCTAAATATCAGAGATGAACTCACTCTTTCTCTAGTACTTGTAGCGGTTATTTTCCTCCAAGTGCTGTTTGTGAAGATACCAGCAGTGCTCCTGCCCCTGTAGTTAGTGAAGAATATAATGTTTTAACATTGACAGTGTTACATTGACACGATAATGCTTCTTTACATTACTTTCATTTTTCACTGCTACAGAGCAGCAAGTTCAGTAATCAGTCAAATTAACTTGGCAAATAAGCAAACAAATAAAAATATTTACATGTAATTGGTAATAAGTGTTTTAATGTCTCCCTTATTTGTGTACTAATGTTCCCAATTAAATTCATTTTGATTCATTGCTGCAACCTTCTGTATTAATCTGAAAGAGAGCAGACACCCGCCCTCATATTTTATGTAATAATTGTGTATCATCATGAACAGTCTGTGATTTTACTACGTTGCGGAAAGTGGTAAACACTCCTGCATACTCTGTATGACTTCAACACTGGGTCATTACCATTTTTTTTTTTACTTGCATTTCACATTTTTTGTTCTTTCTTTCTTTTTATACCAACGTTTGGCATGTTCAGTAAGGTGCATGATTAACCAGAGAGAGTCATTAGTGAGCGATGAATTACAGAGATATTATAGTAATCCCTATGGGACTGCTGGCCATAGTCAATACAAGACTGAGCACATCCACACACAAGAACAATATACTAACTGGATGATTTAATTTTAATTCTGAATGAATCCAGGATAGGTCTGCAAATGAGTAGCATTTCTGATAAAGCTAAAATCCCCCCCCCCCAACCCCCCAAAAACAAAAAAAAAATGTTTATCCTATTGCCTGTTGCATGCTATTAGTATTATGGCATAATAAAGAAGAAATGTATTTTCCTACAGGTGTCTGACTTTCCAGAGGAACAGCTTCTGGTGGCTGTGTTCCCTGGTTTACCAACTGCTGCTGAGCTCTTCCTCCTGCCACACAAAAACCAATCAGAAGGAAAGAAAAAAATTGAGGAGGATCTTGATCAAGTAAGCTGCCGTTTTGATCTCTCTTTTTTTGTAATTTTGACAGACAGATAAAAATTTCAGATCAGATCAAAGTCCCTCTTTTCATGTTTCTGCATGGAATGGTATTTGAATTCCATCTCTAAGGTATGAATGATGTCTGACATATTAATGCTTGTTGGAATAAGGAATTCCTGATTTTACTAGCTAATATATTATTTGTCTCATTTTCTATGACATATTTTGCGTATGAACTGAATGGAGAGTGGATGGCTGGATGGAAAATCTTATGGTTATTCAGTGGTATATCTATATTATATACCATTAACATGATAAACTTCACCTTTCAACAGATTTCAGAGATGCTCATGAGTGCACTGAACCAAAATCTGGTTGATTTTGAATTAAAACCTGGAGATCGAGTAATCGTCTATATCACACAGTTAACTTTGGGTAAGAAACTTACATTTTAACATGGAATATGCATTTGCAATAAAACAAAGCTGTAGTATCTTTGACTTTCTTCATTTATCACTCTTTTATTTTTATTTTCATTGAACAACAATCTGTGATCAATTTGTTGTGACTGCAATCCAAATCATTTTGCATACTGACGACTGATGTCAGTCGCTGATAACTTCTGCGTTGCTGCAGGTTTAAGATTTTTTTTCTTACGAAACTCATTATAAAGTACAGCATTTTTGGTGAATCAGATGCCGTAAGCCCTCATTTACAGTACATATGAAATTATGGGAAAATATTATAGGAAAGATAAATTTAAAATGGTGGCTGAAATAAAAGTACAGTTGCTCTGTTAGAGTCTATGACCTTGGAAGAAAAACTCATAGCATTACAGGGCATTTAGTATACTGCGAATAGTACCTTATAGAGAGATCACAGCCAATATAACTTCTATGTGACATCAATGCAGCCATATTTGATGAAAAATGAACCAAAATGAATGCTTTACATAAAAGGAAACATTAAAGTGCATTTGGCAGGCCCCATAATATGTGCAGTCAGTATGACTGCATATTGCCTTTAGCTTGGCAGCGCTTGCAGTGGACAGGTACATCAACCACTCATATTACCTTCTACAGTGTGTGCCTCTGTAGATGACTGGTTTATTGTCCTCGATTTGTCACTACAGAAAGGTCTGGAAAGCCTCTAAGCTGCTGTTGGAAAGGTCACTGGCTTCATAGGTTGCCACAGCAGCGTAAAGAACACCGAAAAAAAATAAATACAAATCTGCTATGATAATTATTAACTCTGTGATTCACTTGTGATATGTCATCAAATACAAACAATAGCATGGTAGTTTACAGACAATAATATCTACAATGACCAAACCTTTTTGAGTCAAAAATGTATATCATATAATCTTGGTTCAAAAATGAAGAGGTTTACATGGGTTCTTACTGTGTTGTTCATTTACACTCAATAAGTGTACATAGTGTACTACAGGAAATGTATGAATATGTGTTTACAATGTATAAAATATAAGTCAGAATATGTGTTTAAATGTTTAAGTTTACATAATATACAGGTCATAATCAATCAAAGACCATAGTTATATTTATAAGATTTAAATTCACAAGATTCAAAATGATGTATTGAATAAACTTTACATTTACTGGTCTCTGATTACAATTAATGCTATGAAAATCCATTCCTCAATCCACTCCCCTCAAAAAACTAAACAAAGAAAAAAGCACATTAGCAGAGAGCACTGTGATCCTTTGACATTGACTGCACATAATGACTAATGTTTTTGACAAAAAATACCTTGAAATCTGTTTACAAAATGTCACGTGGTTTTTTTATTTAAAAAGAATTTTTAAAGCTGTTTTGATTCATCACAATTTTACACAAAGCTTTCAGAAGAAAAGAGGTTCCATTTAATTTCACACATTTTGACAGAGCTCATTTTAACTGTTAAAGCCTATGTCTTTGCCATAGGTTTGTGCTCCTTCAGCCCATTAAAATGTATCACGTGTTATGTGACCATTGCTGTGCTGTACCCAGGATATTTTATACTTGGCTCTACACACGTGAAGAAACAGCATAAAAAATACAAAGAGACGATGTGCACATGTGAGAAAGTTACCACACCATACTTTCACTGTTTCAACGAGCAAAACAATGCAGCAACGGAAGAACAGAGGACACATATTGGCAATGTACCTGCACAAGAAGGGACAGAACATAGTTTGTCTTAAATTGTCTCGTACATTTTCATCCTCTGTATCCAGTCTTGTACATATCATCTTCTACAGCAGGGAACTCCAGTCCTGAAGGGCTCCAATGTCTGCTGGTTTTAGCACTTCAGTGCTTAGTTTAAGTCATTTATTGGCTGAAGAGTTCCACACCGTGTGAGTCCTAAATTGGCTGCTGATTGAAAGGAAACCACAGAAACCTGTGGACAATGTGGCCATGCAGGAAATGAGTCTTAGCTGTTCTGCAGCTTACAGCTACAGCTTACAAAATGAAAAAAAAAACTGGTTTTCATCTTGTTTTTAATCTTGAATGAACCATTGTATAACTTGGTCAAACTCAGTGTACACATGGTAACAGCAATACATTTCTTAGGGGCTTAGTTACATGTGTCATGTTGTTGTTAGACAGTCATAGGTTTCCAAAGTTTGTGCACATCATTGATTGATATGGCAGTGATACTGTAGATTTCTAGTGCATTAGAACTCATTGCAATTTCAGTTTCTCAAAATACATATTGCCTAAAACAATCAAAAGAAGATCTAATTTGCACATAAGTACAACCACACTTGCACAAACATACACATACACATACACACACACACACACACACACACACACACATACACACTCACACAAACCTCAGCTTTGCTTTACACAGAGAGGTGTCAGTAAAATCCTCAATGGTAGAAAGGGTTTTTTCTTCTCTGGCTTTATTCACAACCTATCACACATCACTCATTATAGAGGCAGGCTAGTGATGTGCGAGAGTGTTTCTAGCAAGCAGCCAGTGTTTGAAACATCAACACCGTTCCTCTCACCCTCCTCTCTCCACAGCTCCCCTGGTCGATTCCAGCCCCAGGCACAGCAGCTCGGCAATGCTCATGCTTCTGTCAGTTGTGTTTCTGGGCTTAGCCGTTTTCTTAATCTACAAGTTCAAAAGGTAAAACCTTCTCAATACATTCTCATCTGTTTCTCAGTACATTCTCAGTGCTACAAATAATTTTAAGGATGATGGGGGATAGAATAGGATCTCCCACCTCCCCAGAGAGCTTATGTAATAACATCTGTGTCATTATCAACCTTTCACTAGGGCAGGCAGTGTGTCATTCTGCATGACTCACATTACATCTGTAAAGAAGCATATTTTATAAACAGTATTGCAGTGTTTATAATGTTTTCCTAACAAAAGCAATTGCTACAGACATGCAAAGGGCAGCACAGACATCCCAGAGCTCTGGGAGGAGAGAGAAAGCTAAAGCTATGTGGCAAAGAATTATCTGTGCAGATGATAAGTGTATCATTCAGGAATGCTTTGTTTTCAGAGGAGGCCATCCCAGACAAAATATTGCTGCTTATCCGAATGCTGTAAAATTATCAATCTGGCATTATTATTATTATGGCAGAGCACACTGAGATATTCAGGCATTACAGAGTGATTTGGGGGCCCATCAGAATCCAGCACTGGGTCTCAGCCCAGTGCCTGATAAACCCTGTGTTATAGATCCATGGAAATCATTATGCATGAGGCATGGTCATCTAAATTAATGAGTGGCAAAAATCAGAAGGAAACTAACATTGAACTGGTTAATACGGTATCAAATTTGTTTGGCACATTTTGCATTATTTATTGAGGCTCAAAATGATTCATGTGAAGAAGACTCAGAAAAAATGAAGCTATAATTAATAATGGATATGGATTTTTTCTCATTAATTTAAAAAGGAACCATATTTATTGAAATGTTACACTTGATAAAACAAAGCAATTAGGTACAAGAATTAACTGCAACTTGAAATACGTTTGTGTATTATTTTGTTAGAATAAGGGGCTTATTTCATATCATAAATATGAATGAGAGAACATTGTAACAGTCCCTAACTATGTTTAATAGCCAATTAGGAAGCCGAAAATGTTTTTAAAAATGGATCACGAGAAGATGGTAGATACCCCCACCCCCCCCCCCCCACAATAGCAAAGCAGGACTAACTGTCCATTTATATGTAGTGTCTTCTTTAAGTGAATATGCAATTTAATTGAAAAGGAGTCCAGGTCCTGGCCCTGCTCTCTGTTTGGTCATGCACTCCCCAAATTCCAAAAGTACAGATGGAGCTCTCCAGTCAAGTACTGACCAGATCCCTCCGGAGAGATTTCCCTTGATGATGCCATCGTGTACTGCCACATTGCTATAGTAGTAAGTGTAGTATAGAGGAGTTAGAGGCTTATGGGTAAAGGTCACCGACTCCCTGTTGAGACCTCACTTTTTGCTCTTGAATAAGGCTCTTATCCTTTGCTGTTGTTTCAATGAGTTCAGTGCTACAAACAGCAAACGTGTATGTTTTCAAAATTGTATGTGACAACACATCACTCATTTCCTTTCACATTAAAGTGTTGCCTTTGAATAGGATTAACACAAATGATTAAGTACAAACAATGCATGAGTGTTTTATTTTTAAACATGATAACATATTCATGTAAGTTTATATATGTAACTTTCTGAGATTAGTCAGCTATTGGCTTCCATGTTAAAAATATGTTTTAATTTGGGCTCAATGGGAAAGCAGAGACATTTAATGTGGGTACGTGCAGTATATCTCAAGCTAATGGATTGTTGTCTATGTTGCAGTAGGGTCAAATAACATGTCCCTCCAAAATGAAAGCAGAAAACAGTTGTTGTTGTTGTACCATTTATATAATTTTGTGGTACTGACCTGCATGCTTGGTCTTTCTTTTTGCCTGTCATTCTTCAGAAAAATCCCATGGATCAATATATATGCAGAGGTTAACCATGAGAAAGAGCAGGAGATGATTGGCTCTGTCAGCCAAAGTGAGAGCACGCCTAAAATATCACTTAGTGAGTTCTCAACTCCCAAGGAACTCTTAGAGAAGGAAATGGAGGCCAGGGTTAAAGGTAAGCACAGTGTATTTCAGGTCTATCTATCTTGTGCATTAAGCCTTAAATCATGTCTTGAAGACAAAGCACTATGGGGAGAAAAGACACCTCTGCTTCTAAGCCTTCAGCTTACTGGTAAGTGTTGACATACTTTGATAGGAGCAAATGCCATGGTAAATAACAATGTACCCCTGGTTTGCTTGGTCAGAGCATATTCCATAGAAATAATATGCAGTAATATTGACATAATATATGATAATACGGCATAATATTTAATCTGGGGGAAATATTTATGCAGTTGTTCTGAGACTATATTCTCTGCCGTGTGCACATTAATTTCTGAAAATGTATTTGTTCTCTGTGTAGGGTCATGATGCTTCTTTCCCCTTAAACAGGTCACTTGAACACTCATACTGAGCTTTCGGTGTGGCATTTCAGCTTTGACCACATGCCTGCTGTCTTTTCTTTGTAGCTGCCCCTTTACTCTGTTTACTATAAATGTGAATTTCATACAAGACAATTGAGAAAGACAGTTTTGCATTACAGGCTAAGTGCTTAAAGTACCTTTGAATTAGATTATCTCTATGTTCATAGTACTCCTGAACTCTGACACACACCTTAATTGTGTGATACAGACAATGTTTTGACATTACATTCTGAGGACATTTCTACCAGATTAAAAATAAATGGTTGATCAGTCAGAAATATACAGGGCCAGATACTCACTGCTGTGCCAGGATAATGGTGCCAGACTCTGTGTACTTCTGTCATACAACCTAATGTAATGCACCACAAAAAAGGGAAAAACCATGAGGCTTTATGAAAGATTGGGTTAACATTGCTTATTGTTCATTTCTATTTGCATTATTTTTTTAAATGGAACTGTTATTCCATAGTGTGTAAATAGAGTTGTACTTCTCTTGGGTTTCTCTCTCGGCAAACATAACCATGACAGCACAAAGAAAAAAAAAAACAGAAAAAGAAAAGTTGACCTTTATGTGTATCAGGGTGAGTTGAATTTGTTTCACTTTAGATTAATTTCCCAGGATACAAAGGTTTAAAGTGGGAAATGTTATGGTATAGGAGACATAAATGTTCCTGTTTTAGGAACAAAAAACAATCCTGCCCCTTCAACATATTAAAGGTATAATATGCTTAATCTGTACTCTTTCCTACTCACTGTTTCACCCATGCAGGTCCTCCTCACAATCAAATAACAGTAGCAGAACCTTTTATGTTCAGGCTTGTGCTTAAATGTCCCAGATATAGCTCTCATGCATGCATAATATATACACCTAAATTAGTCAGATCTGGAAAAGTTGCGTATCCATGATTAGTTAAACCCATTGTCTAAAAAATATTGAAATACAGTGGGAACAAATGTTATCAAACTGTACCCATGAAACTTTGTCAATTCAGCTTGATAGTTGGCTGGCGCTGAAGGGCAAATGCTCGGCATGCTTCCCTCTAAATTGTTTAAAGGACCAATGACCCAGGACATTATTGGGGACACTGTGCTATAGGAGTTGTATCCTTTCAGATGAGACAGAAATCTGAGGTGTTGGATTAGTGTGTCCTTAGTGGTCCCATGGCATTTGCTTAAAGATGAGAGGGTAGTTAACCCTGGTGTCCTGCCCAAATTCCCAGTCTGACTCAATTGGCCATTATATTGCCCCCCTGTTGAATTATTTCATCCTTGGCTGAAATGTTTTATATAAATGGAAGTCATTAAGTAAATCGAGTTTTATTGCAGACATTTCCTCATGTATGGTAGCAGTTTTCTGTTACATGACTAAACTAATGCAATTTATTCTGTTTTGTCTTTTCTTTCACCAGGAGGAATGGGAAACATATGTGAGAGCACAAGGGAAATTCCAAACTGTACAAGTGTTTAAAAAGGGGGATGTATGTGTACAGAAGTATCGCCATTTTGAAGGTTCTTTTTTTTTCTTTTGTAATTCTGAAAACACAGTCAATGTTAATAGTTTTTTAAGGACCTCATTTATACAGATTTGCATGGGTGTCTTGTTTTATAAGATTTATGCATTCAGTCTAAATCTACTTGACAAGGCATTTTTTAAATATGAATAAACCTTTCTTAGTTTCGAGAAAGTGTAAAGTATACGCACATGTAGGCTGTCAGTGTATTTTACTCCAGTCATTACATCATTGTATGCTTTTAAGGACATATGTAACAGCTGCATTGAAAGGTAACAAAACCCTTCCACAGTCTCAATCCTCCTATGTGAAATAGTTTTTATTTAAAATGCTACTTACTTTACAATCAATCAAAGTCCCTGTCATGAAATCCTACTCAAGCATTAAGTGCAGTGAAAATAATTGCACTGAAGTCCAGTAGCAGTTTCCAGGTTGTGTCATCATATTGCACTCATGTATTTTGAATTGTGCCTGGACAAAGTATTCTAAAATAGGTACAAAAGTACAAGATGTCAAAGGTAAGCCATTCTCCAAACATTCTGCCATACAGAGCTTTGGGTATATTGTTGAAATGATAATACTTACACATTGAGTATTGTTAGTTTCCTTCAGGCAAACATGGTGGCCTTAGATGTCCTTGAATTTGGATAAAAAATGCATTAGATCCATCAAAACATTTACCTGGAGATGGGTTAATGCTCTTTGTCATCATGTATTCTTTTTGTACTGTAATGAATAATGAATAGAGATGATGAGAATTTTTATGTGTCACCCATGATGCTGTACATATACAGAATATAAAAACAAAATTAATTACATGACCAGCATTGCCACCATTGTTGCATCTCCCAACTGGTCTGAACGGCACTATTCAGTCAACCCCCCCGCCACCTTATTATACACAATTCAGCAAATTTTAATTCAAGGCAAGACTCTGATTCTGACTTGAGCTAATGGTATGTAAAAAGCACCTTTTTTCTCTTTCAGATATATAAGTATTGTAACATCAGACAAAAGTGGCACTTGTGGAAATGTGGCCATCAGGAACACATTGTAGAACAGTGGTGTCACTCAATCGTAGCAAGACACTTGCTTTGACTGTGCAGTCATTTCCACTCTGCACAGCACATGTGCCTTGAAATATTACAATAATCAATATAGATATTTCCATGAAGGTGATTATATAGAGTAACTTCAGTTACACCCTGAATAAAACTACCTCTTGTAAAATGATTGAACAAGTGTTTTTCATTCTAATAAACTTGACTTGAGAGCTAAAGCATATTTTCAAATTCAACCAACACAAATGTATTCAGGCCAAGTAAAATATAACACCATAACTAATTTATTGTTGTATTAATACAGTATTATATTAGCATAATATTATATACACAATATATTAATTAAGCAGTAATAGAATCACCTAACTTGAAATGAATGTAAATGAAGGTGATTATTATTATTATTATTATTATTATTATTATTATTATTGATTATTATTATTATTATTATTATTATTGATTTAGGGGGGTATAACAGTATCACACTGGAGTAGGGCTTTGTGACTTTCTGAATGTGATATCAAAGACAATAGAATTATGATACAGATTTTCAGTGATTTGACAAACCGCTGGATAGCAAAGTAGTTTGCTAAAGTATTCAACTGGTACAGTTTCCTTAGTTGTGATATTATACAGTCCTTGGTAATTCTGTATTATTTTGGATGAAGTAGCATCAGCCATGGTGTAAATGCTCTGGTTGACTTACTGTGTGTTTTTGCTCTCCATAAACCTGCAGGTAATTAAACCACTAAGTTCAACATCATGAGCACACCTGTAATACACCTGTAATCGTCCATGCAGTAGGATTGTTCAGATATGGCCCAATGTGTTTATTTCATGAAGAGCTGGCAATTTAGTTTCCTGTTTTGGACAATGCAGGTATACATCTGTGGTGAGAATACAGCAGAAGCAAATGGTCTGCACACAGACAAAGCTGTTTAAATGGTGTTCGGCATGCTCAACTCAGAATCAGGGCCAAAATGAAGGTTTGTATGTAAAAACACTTTTTAAGCACGTGAAGACATTCACAAGGTGACTGAAGAGTTTAACAAATTCCTTCTCACATAGCCCATACCCCATACAACAATATGACTTGCATTTGATGAATTGGGCAAATGCTAGAGCATTTGGTACAGAATTCAAAATATGGAAGAAAAATGTCATGATTCTTTTATTTTTTACTATTAAAGAATTTTTTTTAAAAAGTACAAATTACAAAGAAAACCAAAAATAACTTGCAAATGTATTTTGTCTCTTCAAAAATGGCAGATACTGAGTAAAATAATATGGAGCAGATATTACCAATGTTTCTGATTATGTTAAATACTGTATATCATAATTATATATATTCAATTACCCATTTTATGTTTCTTTGGGAAAAGATGGCATTTTAAATAAAATTGCTCTTGGGTCACAAAGGGGATGCATTCTTTTGAAATGGACATATCAACCTCAGTGTGGTTTAGGCTAGGGTATATTTATTCAGTGACCTGAGTGACCTGAAACACCTGTTCACATAGAAAATACTTTGCTTGTTCTGTTGTTATATTACTATTTTTATGTATAATGTTTAGTTGTAAGAAGTTCCCCGAAACCATATTCTGTTTCATTTAAAATAATCCTCATGTATGTATCAAGTAGTGCAAAATTTGTATTAAAACAAAATGAATACAGAAGTGATAGTAACATTTCAAAATGTGAAATGTCCTAAAGGGATAAATTCAGGATTGACTGGTTGAATCTGGACTGTACTGAATATTCTGTAACTCACTTGTGATTGAAATTCCTTCCAGGCATATGCTTGCTTAGCTGCCCACGGTTCTTTCCCATGACAAACGTGTGAGCCAATGGCAAAGTGGCTAATTATGACTCACACAGTAGGCAGCAAGATCAAGGCAGGGCAGCATTACATGTTTAACTGGTTCGTGAAAATATTCTGAAGGAGGCAGAACCTGCTTTTGCCAAACCAAACCATCAATGACAGCAAGCAGGTCCACAATTTCCAGAATGGTAAGCAGGCATAGGTGCTGCTACAATTTGATAATCTTAGCTAACTGTTCTCATTCAGTAATACCACATTTAACCAGTAAAACCCTATTGAGACTATGTGTAGATTTTTATTTTTTTTCAATATTGATCCAATAAATTTGCTGATTGGTGCAAATTTTGGCATTGCCTTAATAGTAGATGGCCAAATGTCTTATATAGGTAATTTGGCATAAATGTTGAATATCAGAACCTAAAATCATAGGTGGTAATGAGAATTTGGTACCTGAATCACCTTTCACATTATAAATGGCCTCAAATTTTGTATTGAACATGTGTTATTACAGCTGTATTCCTTCATTCATCTCAACCTGTGGGTAAAATACAATAGCAACTACAAGATTGCAAGAATGTACAGAAAGTATATTGTTTGTCAATATAATATATATGAATAACAGAGTCTTTGGTCTACAATGAGTTAGAGGTTACTTGTGCTATATATGATTTTATTTTTCTCTGTAAATATGTATACTTTATTTACACATGCTAGTAGTGTACGATGGAGGAAGCAGTAGACCTGACCACAATCTGTTTTGTATAAAAAAGTGCTAAGATACATGATGTTACTTACAAAAGCAGATTTTGATTTATTTTAATGAGGTCCTGGAGTTGTGCATGTCAATACGGAGGACGCAGTTTGTGTGTTGTAGATAAGCACCTGTTGTATATAGTTATTTTTTATTTACCCATGAAGCATACATTTAAAATATAAAGTAAAATCAATAAAAGCATATGTATAGGTGTTCTGTGATTAGTGGACTTCAAACTGATGCTAAAAGCCAGAGTGATAATGGAAAAGAGGGGAAAACTATGATCTAAACACATTCATTGGCATTAACAGTGTTTGTTAAGTGATATTGGTTTTGATATAAAGTAAAATGACAGTCATTGTATACAGACACACCATACTGCCATGAATTAGAAATGTACTGTTTTATTTTTTAATGTATCACAGAGGCTTGGCATCAGATTGAGTCACTCCACTAGGTCTGTAATCATTAACCCATGAAGGTGTTTCAATAATTTGCCCTTTTATACTAATTTATACAATGTAATATTTGTTTGTCTGTATTATTTTGCTTTCCATACAAATAATATGTATTCATATTACAAGCAACGTGTGTTATTCCATGAGATATGTGCTTCAGATTTTCACTGATGGATCTATGTCTCTTTGGCCCAGAGAGGCATAAAGGCAAAACTTAATTAACACTGGGACTAATGTGCCACTTTGAGCAGAATGTATCATTCTGTACATCAGAGATTGTCTGCTTGCATCTGTCCATGTTTATATCCACGTTTTATGATTATTCTACATTAGTTTTTTTTTAAATACACTGTACATACTTGACTTATATCACTACTCTTACAGTACAACATACAGCACAAACTCATTAAAAACATTAAAGACATACAAAAATATAAATGGAGTAGAGAATATTTCTAAATGATACTTTTTAATTGGCATGATAGTCATAACAGAAATGATCAAACATAAAAAAGTCAAGATTCTGTGACATGAAAATACTTTCAAATATCCATTCATTTTTTAGGTTAACTGCATATTTTAAGTTAAGATACCATTCTGTTGGGGGGCATGATCAAAAAGTCTATGCACTTAACGTTGACCTCCAGAGAAATGCCAGAGCTAAAGCTGTTGCACATTATGAGTGTGACATCTCTGGTGTCACCGATTTGCCTTGATAGTTATCTTGATGCTTTCATAATCTTACAGGACTAAAATATCCATAAAGGAAGACATTAAAGCATCTCTCTCTCATGCTAAACTGTTAAGTGGAATTAGTGGAATTAACTTTTCCATGCAAAGTTCATTGACAGTCCTAATGTGGAATTGTGTTGTAACTTCCAGCGCACAGCATAAAATTTAGAACCATTATCCTCCTAGAATATGAATTCTCATTTTATATGCCTTCTAGCACAATGTACCTCATAAACTTGAAACATGCCTTGATATTTGTGAGGGTCATTGATCATTCAATTGTGCAAAGGTCTCATGTTTTCAGTGGAATTAATGTATAGCATGAACTGATTTTCACACACAGACACACACACACACACACACACACACACACACACACACACACACACACACACACACACACACACACACACACACACACACACACACACACACAATAATTTTGGAATTTCCCCTTACAGGAGGACATTCCAAAAAAGCAAGGATTTTTTGTTCATTTCATTTGAGGCAAGGTCTTTTCATTAAAAAATACAGCAACACACACTCTTAATAAGACTAAACGTTGTTTTGACTGAGATATATCTGCCCATAAAGAGACTGAGTTAGTTTGATTTGGCTCAAGCCTGTCAGTTTTGGTTCATTAGTCCTTTCATCATCTCTCTATAGTAAACTATGCTTTTCTGAAGACCCAGCTTTTCTTATTCCACCCAAATACAAGTTTGAAATTATTTGGTACATTTTTTTTCCTATGGGCAAATTATTGTAACACTATTAATTGCACAAGTCTGAAATGCATGCATCATTATTGCTCTTGAGTTCATCTTAATTTCAATATTTCTAAAGTAAAAAGCTGTCATTTTGAAATGGTTAAATAAATGTATTTTTGTACATCATAAGCCCTCGTATTTTTCATTTTAAGGTGAGAGTGGTTAATGGCTGCTGTCTGTCTTTACAAAACTTTGATGAGAAATCCAATCATGGAAGCATTGTCTACATCCATTTAGAGAGTGTGCATGACACTGGAACAACTTTCAAGGCAATTCATTGACAGAAAAACACTTAAATACAGCGTTTACTGCCAAGATCTGATCAACCGTGCTCTGTTTGGAGTGCGTGCCCCCAAAGAACATAATTTTATTTTGATTGAGTCCATATAAAGATGCAACTGACAGTGCTCCAAAATGTACTCAGAGCATCTCAATGCATGTTCTTTTCAAATTACAATGGAGGAATACAGCAAACCAATATAAACCACAATATCCAACACAATGCAAAATGTAATGATTTATGAATTATGTGAACAAGTCTCCAAAATTAATCTAAATACGAAAAAAAAAAAACATTTCACTTCATCAGACTGACAAACAAGAGAACATAATTACAAGTACTATAAACTGTAAAAATATAAGCCATTACCCATTATTTTACCATTCTCTTCCATAACAAATTATGACCTGTAGACTCCAACATGAAGAGGGGTAATATACTATTTATTGTTATTGAATGTATGTCAAAGTGTCCTCATACATTAAGACTTGGGTGCCCAATATATTTCACGCAGGGCTGTAGTGGGTTCATGCTTTCCCTCTATTCAGTCACTTAATCGTCTGGTTCAGATCTGGATTGAAAGCCACATTTAACTGATTCATTGAATCAGGATTCAGGGCTTGGAAGGAATAGAAACTTCCAACCAAGCCAAAGCTTCTAGGATCAGACAGGACACATCTTCTGCTAGAAGCACACACACACAACACACACACACAGTGGTGTTCTCCAACAATATCATACCTACAGTTGAAATACATTTATATAGGTTGGACACTCTCTCAGCCTTAAGCAGGAACAGATGTTCAGTGTAGGAAAGGCCATCCCACTGAGAGGACCATGATGATATAAGAATGTTTGCACAAAATTTCTTGGCAAGGACCGGCAGCAAGATGAATAACTGGGCTATGGGACCAAAGAAAAAGAGGGGCAAAAAAGAGATCAGCATCACCAAAAGGGCACTTTCTCGGTGGGAGGACAAACAGGCCGGTGCTCTCTGATAGGGTCCAGTCTGTGCATGGAGTTAGATCAGACTCATGACTGAAAGCAGCCAGCATAGCCACAACTCACCAAGACCATACAGCAGTGTGATTTTCCCAGTACGCATTTCTAAGAACAAAAGCATACATTTCTCTATATTCACAAAGATGACAACAGTGAGCTAAGGTACAGTATAACCAGCATTCATGTCGGGGTGTGTAATGCAAATTTACATTACACTCATCCAGTGCTTGTGATTCTGCCTGTGCCAGTTGTTAGTTACTCTAAACTATGGCACAGAAGTGGTAGCATCTCATTGGTGGATTGCAGTTAAAAGACGTTACGGTTGGCTGCATGTGTGTTGGAGAAATCCTGCTCTTTGTGCCAGGCCAAATTGACAGAGAACATTACTGAGTTGAGACAGGCCTGCAGTCACAGCTGGGGAAGCAAATTCCAAGTTTGGGGATACAGATGGATTAGTGTACAATTTTTATTCAGAATATATACTCCCTCTTTACCAGACCCTAAACAATGATTTTTTACCCAGACCTCTATGACTCACTGCTATCTGATACAGTTGCCATTGTCCCACTGAGACAGGGCATTTAAGATATCTTGCACTTCCCAGGTTGCCATTGCAATAGCTCCTCCCACCAGACCCCTGCCCACACAGACCACAGGTATCTCCACCAATCAGTGTTGCCTGTAGTACTGTATCTCCTGTATGATGTAAAATATACAGAGAGCTATATTAAATTAAACACATATAGTTCATGTAACGGCATGTGTAATTAAATCAAACAGACATTGCAACTGATTATCTTTGAGCATATTACATTTTATGTCAGACAAGCAAACATGTTCCTTCCAAATTTGCTTTTTGAATTAAAATTCAAAATAAAACAGTGTCAGCCTTAAAAGAAACTAAACCTTATTTTGACTGATTTGTACATGCCCTTAAAAGGTGTAGGTCCATCTGATTTAATCAAGCCCACTATTTCCTATACAAAGAGGCTGAGAAAAAGGAGGATACAATATTATGTGTTCATATAAATTGTGATGTAAGTTGTAGTTATGAATGATTTATTGGTCATATATAAATATGCAGTATTCTAATACATTAACCTATTTTCCGTTTGTTGTATTTTTGTCTCTCTGTATCAGTAAGAGTGTGTTTTGGTGTGTTTACACGGGTGTAGTCTGTTTGGTTAGCTGTGCCTGAATTTGCAAATGTGCAAACAGTGAAAGATGGGGGGGGGATGACTGTGCATATTAAGCTGCTTTATTGAGTGGATATGAATTCATCTCACCCTAAAAAAATAAACATGGACATCCTGTAACTGATGCAGGCCGATCTGGAAGCAGAATTACACAGAGCACCGAGCAGCACAAGCCACTCCCAGAATCGTCCTAATTTCATGTTGTACTGCAGACAGTAAAAATGATAAAATACGAATAAATAATTATAAAATAAATATTTTGTGATTATATGTTATAGCACATGGTGTTATGTTACATGTTAATAGGATTTGTGAATAGGGGATACGGGTACATCATGGGAGCGGTCACATGGCCCCAAACACCCCTTTTTTGTCAGAGGGAGGGGGTTGCTATGGGAGGCCAAACAGTTCAGCTGAGATTTGAGTGGAAAAAAAGGGGGGTGGGGGGGGATGTAAAAACTGTGAGAAACATAAAACGCATTAATGAATTACACTCTTGTGATTAATTGGCACTATGGCAGAGAGACAGGCCTAGGTGCATGGAACGAGGATGAATACAGTGTGACAATGTCTAAACCAGTCAGAATGGATAGAAGCTACATTAGGATGACAGGGGAAAAGTGTAGGAAACACAGTACTCTATGCAAAACAAACGCAACCTGCACAGTCTGTCAGTCTTCCAAAATGTGTCTGACCTCCATTTCTTGGTGGAATGAGAATAGTCATAAACTAGGAATATGCTATAATCCCCTGGCATCAGGCATGACATAGAACATAAACACTAAACAATGGAAATGGTATGGAAACAAAAATAGATCTATATGATGGAGAGACATTAATATTGTGCAGTTAAATTGGCTAATAGCTAGCAAGCTACTCTTAGTAAGGCTATATTTTCATTTATATATTTATGCATTACTTTGAAGTCCAGCCCTTTGGCATTATAAGTAATCAATTTCAATTTCACTGTCCCCATAATTGAGTCAGTAAATTGAGTCATAAGTTATAAATAATAACATGAAAGTACAGCCAACATGCTTGGTTTCTTTCCATGAATGCCATCAGACACCATGGCCATGGTAACAGCTGCTCTGTATTCAGGAAGGTTTTTTCAGAGATTTCAACCCCTCCAAATTTGAACAGCCTTACTTTTTTACCATTGAGAACCGTATGGTTATGAGGAGTTTGCTGATCATTTATTTATTTAAATAATTGAACTAGTATTATCAGACAGCACTATTTCTAATCAGTATTTACTAATGCATGTTTTCTGATTTTCATCTCCTTGTTAGTAAATTTGTGTTTTCATTAGTATGTGTTTATTCCTCTGTTTGTTTTCACAAGGGAATGTATAAATTTATTAATCAAAACAGTCGAGTTGAAATTCCCTTGAGTAATAGAATAATTAGTGCCCTGGATGGGAACGATGTCAGTGCATTATTAAGCAGCAACTCATTTCTCATCCATGGCTTCCCCATTCTTTGGGTGTTGACAGGAAAATTGCTTTTAATTTGATGGGTGTTGCTTTTGAAACCTGTACAACTCCAACTCCAACAACGAGCAACAAACTGGGATTTTTTAAAGTGATTGGAAACTGAATTTTTGCTATGCTTGATGAAAGGCCTCTGTCAGGAAAGATGGCAGCATTGTCATTTCAGATCCCTGCCCATGGGATTGCTTTCACCAGACTATGAAAGTACTCTGTCACTTAATAGGCTTCCTTCGATTACAGTTTATTTCACTTTTGCAGTTTGTGGCGCTGGCAGATGGGACTCCAACATGAAATGGATATACTGGCTGGCAATCTGGCATAAACCAGGCCCATTCGTCTTTATTCACAAGAGAAACCTGGAAGCTGGCTCATTATACCACAGGTTAGATTAATCTTAGGTCCTGTCTTTCCTCTCACCTTGGGAGCTCAACGCAATGCATTACAGCTTTCTTAAAATCCTGTACACATACTCTAACCTTTGCTGTGGGTTACTGATAGACCTGTAAGCTTCTGGGAGAAAAGATTGTGAGACTGAATGCATTTTTCCCATGTGCCTGGGAGAGCTCTATTATATATATCTATGTGTTTGTGTGTGCATGTGTGTGTATGTGTGTGTGTGTGTGTGTGTGTGTGGGTGTGGGTGGGTTATGTGCAAAATATAAAAATAATACAGATTTGAGGTCAAGACCTTATCGCAGGCTGCATGCAAACCACTGAAAATGCACTGCAACCTTTTCTGCCCCCTGGTAAGTTGCAGGTTATTTCAAACATATTGTTTCCTACCTCCCATACCAACTCCCTTCGTTGCCCTAAAGAAACAAATGCAGCAACATACCTTTACTTTGTAAGTAGGCACTTATATTTCTTCACCATGCTACTACCACAAAAAAATGTCAGGTAAATAGAAAGGTTTGTCCAAACAAAATAAATGTAACCACTTGTTTAACCCCAATCTTATGTTCAGAGGCAATGTCACAGATACTGTAAGAGGAGCACATATACAAAAGAATCAGTACTTCTTAAAAAGAACTTTAATATATTACATGCCATGTTTTATACTGAATGCATATCTGTCATGTACAGCTAAGTGAACGACACCATCAGACGTTGATGTCTTTCACACTGCCTGCTGTTTGTCAGCTGCTGGGGCTGTGGCTGAATTACCTGCATCTCTATCACCTCTGCATAATGCAAAGTTGGTACGCCAGCACAATGCCATCATCTTTGTACTAAATGAAATATAAATTACATCAAATGAAATATAACCATTTTGGCATATAATATATTAATGTCTACATCTCTTAAGAATACCTTATAAATAGCAGAAAGTTCTGGACAAATTGAGGATTTCTTTCCCATCTTAATATTTCTGAAATACCACATATTGTCAGTTGCTCAAAGGCATTGGTCTCTTCTGTGACCTTGCCTATCTTAATTAGTGAGCCAGGAGCCAAAATGTGTGAAACCTCCACAAATACTTTTAAAATCATTATTTCAAATTATTCTAGGATCTACAAACTTTTAAATTCAAACAATGACTGATAGACATGAGGTAATAATTTATACAGAAATAATTTCCTCTATAAAAGCTGTTTTATACTTATACTGAACTGAGTAGAGAAATTAAATATGAATTACCATTTACTTATAAGTACTAAAATAAAATGAGAACAGGGATGATTGAAGAGAGCTGGTTGTACCTATTAAAATTTGGTTACTTCACACTGAAACAAACATAAGGGAAAGAATGAGCTTTCATTGGCCCTATAATGGGTGGTGTTAAAATGAGCTGTCAGTCATTGACTTGTTTTAACCAATCTAAAGGTTTTTCTCTCTACAATAAAACAAAGTGATTGGTACAGCAACATTAGGTGGAAGTCTAGTAGCCAATGGTCACAGCACAGGTGTTTAGATTTGCATATATGGAAAGAGGCCTTATGGTCCATTATATTATTATATTATTGTTTTAAGGCAGATATTAATGACAATTAAATTATGATTAGTTGTAGAAATTTCCTGTGGAGTATTTTAGCAATTAAAATGTTTTTTTCAGACAGTCATTAAAACAGGTTATGTACACTAATGGCAGTAATTTCTTTTTGACTTGACAGATTCTGGGTACAAAAGTAAACTATCATACTCACGTGACAGGTGACAGATAATATGTTTTACATAAATAATAAATACAAGTTGTGGCATTTTACAACATGAGGGCTCCATTACAGTGTATTGGAATATTATAATTATATTTATTGTTTTTTTTTGTTATCATCAATGAGGAAACCTCATTTTCTTGTCTGTGCTGTGTATTGATTCAATAACCATTGCGGGGATAAACATGCTTTGAATATAAAATAATATTACGCCTTTGGCAGATCACTCAGTTATTCTTTCAAATAAGGAAAAGTCACATATGATATAGTTTTAAAATCTGACTCTATATGCTCACTACTCCATTAATAACAGCTGTTGTTATATTGCTAAAATCCAAGAAGGGTATTGAAAATGTTTATATCAGCACCCATAATGGAGACCAGCGTTTGATGGATGGCTGCAGGTAGACAGGCCATGAATTCAAATGTTTCCATAAATATGAAACCTGCCACCTTTGAGAAGCATCATGGCTCTTAAAGGGCTTAGTTCTCCATTTGCCAATTGTCTTGATTCAATGTGAAATAATTCTCCCTATATTTCTGTATATAATACTAAGGCTATATCTATATCTGGCATCAAAATTTGTTTCTGCAATAAATGTCGGAAATCTCAGGTTTTTCCAAATGATTAAAAAATTATGGATACCAATACAGTATTATAAATTATGCAGTATGTAAACAATGCATGTTCATGGTGCATGGATTTCTGCCCTCGGGTCATTAGTTCAGTAAAGCAGGAGTTTCAGCCATTTATTTTTATTCTTTTTCTCATGTTGAAACATGGGCAACAGACTGAACTTAGTATAATGTACGTTAATTGTTAAAAGTTAAAATAATGATCTCAACATGGGAACCTATGATGAATCTATTGTTTTTTTTTTTATTCAGCCAACGCACTTTTTTTCTGAGGCAGAGTGTGAGGTACCTGCACTTGATAAATAGATTAAACAAACATTTCCACTCTCCCCTCATAATGGCACTAATATGTAACTGACTCTCACAGACACAGTTTACTATCTTATGCTATTATCCTATACAAACAACATTAGGAACTCCAAAGATCTATCGGGCCATTCCCATCCCAGAGGGTTAGTTAGCAACCATTACTAAGGACTTCTGAATAATTACAATCCTTTTAATAAATCTACCACAAAATCAAATTTTGAAAGCATATTAGGTAAATACTGCCACTCATAAAATGTCCTTTCAGCCAAGGGCAACATTAAAGCTTCAGGTGTATAAAGTCTACCATGATGCATAATGTTCAAAGGCATGATTTAGTCAGTGGTTCTGATATAAACTGGCTTAGCATAGGCTTGATCTAATATAATCGATTTTGACAATTATTTCCATTTTTCAAATAATTGAACAATAAAAAAAATATGAAAAGCAAGTTGAAATTTGAACCTCAGAGTATGAGCCAAATGTGTCACCCTCACCTTTGTGTTAAATAGCAAGCCTCTATTAAAAGAAACTAAAAATCTGTAGTTATTAATTAGTGTCAAATGAAACTTTTGCTATTTATTTTTGCTATGTCCTACAGTCATTGTTTTATTCATTTCAGGTGATTTGGAGACATTTGGGAAAATCTCAGATACTTGAAAAAAAATCCTCTGGGATGAAAGTAATAATGCATACTGTGTTCATGGACAAATACATATACACTCACAGCTGAAAAAGAAAATGTCCTCCACCATTTTGAACATGTTTGCAGGCTAAGCAGTATTTTTTGAAGTGTTTTCAGGTACAGCGGCTAGCGGGTGCTAAACGCAGTGCTCAGCCCCTGAACTTCTTTCTTCACATAATGCCTTTCGATTTCCAATTTCTGTTCTTCTGCATTGACAATGAATTAACATATCCACCTGACCTTATCTTATTTTTCTCCAAGATGACTTTTTTCATCTGTTACATTATCTCCCATATTACCTGATGTTTGAATTGGCTTTTTCGGTGGCCAGTTATATCTGTAAATCTCATCTAACATGACACAGTTTAAAAAGGTCAGGGCACTTTTATAATTAGACTCCTATTTTGTTGTGAGATAGTCTTATAAAAAGAGTTGTATATTCAGAACCATTCCTTGAACAGTCTTAATCACATAATGTGCTCCTTTAACACAATGTTCCAGTCATTTTGAATGCAAACTTCCACATAATATCCCTAGATAGTAATGAGAAGAAACAAAACATCCTCTACACTTGGCTGGATTATAATTATCATAGACCGTCCATGGAGAGCTCAAAACCAGCTATTAACCTCATGAGTCTGAGTCTTTCCTTCATTTTCACCCCCTTTTGTAGTTTCAAATGTCTTCATCACAACATGTATTTGGCACAGACAAGTGCTACATCAAAGATTTTCTGCACAGATTCTGTGGGATGTACAGAGTCATCTCTGAACCTTTTAAAGGCAACCTGAAAGAAGGAAGGTGTTGAACTGGTACTGATGAAATTGATACCCATATTGGTTTGAAAGCACAAACATCCAATATTATAAATTTCTCTGCCATTGACAAATGGAACACTATATTTTACCGATTGCATTAAATCCACTTAAATATGACAGAGAAACAGTGTATACACTTTGTGGTGCAGTGGCAGGTTTGGTGATCCTGCCCCTATGTATGGCCACAGCTGTTGCAGGTCATGTTGGCCCCCCAGGTTGAGGGATGGAACAGGAAGGCTCACAGAGGTCCAGTGGGAGGGCACATATCCAAAGTTACTTATTTTTAATGGTGAACAATCAATGTCCTTTAGTGTGGGGTTTTAATTCTGATAAATGAGCTAATTCACGAGGTGTACAGAGTACGTATGTGTTATCAGTGTGCTGTGGTAGTGGGGCTATATGGACTTACACTGTCTTTATTTAAAGCGACCATGTGCTTATAGTGCTTAGGCTTACAGACAGTCCTTTTGTTTAAGGCAATTATATGGGCTAGACTGTCTGACAGAACATCCTATCCTTAGAAATCCATCAAACGTCCTGTAGTGGTGAGCAACTTTGGAGCCCTATTTTCAAGTGAACACAAGTGGTAGACTTCCTCCTTTTTCAAGCACTAGCATTGCAGAATTTCAAACATTTATCCCCATGATTCAAAATATAACTCAAACAGATGTGTAATTTATAACACAACCAAAAACTGTTTTATGCATGATTATAAATCCTTCTGACTTTTAGATTTTAGACTGCAGAGATTAATGTTTCAAATTGTACAGTAGGGATTGTGAACTTGGAGATGATTTGTACATGATTTGTAAGAGAATAAACAATCCACAATTATACTTTTCAGACCACATATTTTGTAAATATTCAGTTATTTTTCACATAAAGCTTATTTACATGAGCATAAGGCTACTTAAAGTAAATCTTACATGATTGAACAGAAAACCCCTTTAACTAAGGCAACCATTTTTATTATCAAGGTTAAATGCCAAGAAATCCAGTACTGTAGCACACAAAGGATTTGCATGCCAAATCTAGTAATCATTTTCAAAGAGCCATGAAACCACCTGTGACATATTTATTTAGTTTGTTAGCAAGTCTACAAAGAATACATTAGTTCTAGGTGTGATGGGGGTTTGGTTGCATTATTACTATTGCATTATTTGGTTGCAATCTGATCAGACATTTTCTTTCTCTGTAACAGTAGTGTGTCAATGCCACAGTCCTTCATTCTGCTAATTTCCTGCCTTACAAGGAGCAAGCATCAAATAATGTGACACCCAGTCATCTGATTTCCCATTAGGAGTGCTTCTCTCAATACCAAATGGACTTGCCTGGGACATGCAGAGTCACAGCATACACACAGAGCCCACATGCAAATGGTTCCACAACAGCTGCTGGTGATGTAGTGATATGCAGGACTGTTCCTGCCCGACTCACCATCTGAAACACAAATAATGATATACACCTGTTAATAATTGGTGTCTTAAGATGAACTATAAAATAGTACCTTTGAAGTGTTCCTTTTTCTCTCCCAGAAATAAGCATTCACATTTGTTCCACTGTGTATTACCATTGAATACCAAGGCTGCAGTATTTATTATCCTGCTCATTTCATGCACTTCATAAGCCAAGACCACAAAATTTCTGCCTTACCTGATTCTTTTGTCCCTGTCTTTATTTTCAAATCTTTGTTGTTTCAGTCACCCACTACTTCACCACTCTACCTCTGCTTATGCAAATGCCTTTACTGCAGTGTTGAACTTGAATGGGATGGGATGGGGTTAGAGATATTCTATCTGTGAATGATGAAACTACCAATTCCATTGCTGACAAAGTGTGTTGGCAGTACAGGATTCCCCAAAAAACAGGCATAAGGGCCTGTGGGTGGCTCACAGGATAAATTGTTGCTTGCAAGCCCTGAGGTCGGGGGCTCAATCCCCAGCCTTGCCATTCCCAGCCATGGTCAGAGGTCCCATTGGTGAGGCAGCAATTGGCTAACGTCACAAGGGTTCAATACAGGGTAAGCCGGCTTAACCTGCACAGTTGGTCTTATCATGCTTGGGCACTTGCGGCAGCACGAACCAACTGCATGCTGACTATGTCTTCCTCCAACATCATTGGCAGCGTGCAGTTAGTGGTGCAGCCGCAGCATGAAAAGAAGCGAGAGCATTGTCACGTGAATTTGAGGAGTCACATGCTCGACTTCTCCTCCCAAAGCTGTCAGGGCAGGTGCTGCGGTGAGGTCAACTAGTTCAGTTGAACACTCAGGTTGGGAAAACTGGGAAAAAATCAGGTAAAAAAAACAGGCATAAGTGACATAAGTGACAAACAGGCATTGCCATGAGAGCCTGGCCATGGTGTATCTGCAGCAAAGATGGGGTTTTTAAAGACACAGATTATTTTTGGACATAAGAAGGTAGTTTCAAAGGATGCAAACTCATTTCATCACATGACTTTTAATGTTAGAAGGAAATAAAGTGATACAGGCTTACAATGGATTTTTGCATGAATCTAAAGCTACTACTAGTGTGTGTGTTTATTTATTTACACAATGTCTGAGGAAAGTGAAGATGCTTGCAAAAATAATGAAATGAAAGATTCTAAATTTTACAGACCTGCTGACTTTGGCTGTCTTGCTTGCTTCTCTGTCTCCAAATATTCCCAGAAAACCTAGATGCTTTTGAGTTCAGGGCTCTGTGGAATCCATACCATCTGTTGCAGAACCTGTTCTTCTTTTCACTGATGATAGTGTTTTATGTCCTTGACTGTGGGTTTGGAGTCATTGCCCTGCTGCAGAATGAAGTTCTCCCTGATGGTCCTGCATGATGGATGAGAACCAGCTTGTATGTCTCAGCTTTGAGGATTACTTCTGGCCAGATCACCATCTCCATTTGCAGAAATGCAGCCCCAAACCTGCAGGAAACATCTGCCATGCTTCACTGTTGGCTGCAGACACTCATCCATATAGTGCTTTCTTCTTGAGAAAAACTGCAAAAATGTCACATTTTGACTTGACAGTCCAGCACACTTGCTGCCATTGTTTCAGCACCCCAGTCCTGGTGTTTCTGTTTTTGTTTTACTTTTCAAAGAATAACTTTAAGGCAGCAACTCTTCCATTAGACAACTTCTGACAAGCCAGACTGTAGAGAGTAGAGAGGTGTACTTGTGTTCCAGTGGTTTCAGTGAGTTCAGAATTGACAGCAGTGCTGCACTTCTCTCATTTTCAAAGGCACATCTACTGCACTCAGTTTCCATGGCTGACCACTGCATTTCTTGCCCTCATCCCATGTTTTATGTGTCTTCAGAAGAGCCTGGACAGCACATCTGGAAACTCCTGTCTGCTACAAAATGTCTGTTTTAGAGAGACCTGATGTAGGATGATGACCTTGTGCCCTGTTGGTATGATCACTCTTATCATGGTATAAGGATTGATGATTTGAGCATTAAACTGTCACATCTGCTACAACCTCACCTTCTATTTATGTTGTTCCTTCTATGCCTGATTCTATTTCAGTTTATCATCTAGGTTCAATCAGCTCAATTATGTCAATGGCCTTAGCACCTGTTTGTTATCTTTGTTTTATTGTGCACTGGGCAAACAAAAAATGATTCTACCTTGTACACAAGACAAGATTACAAGACACCTTGTACTTGATGACACAAGACAGGTAAGGAAGCTATAGAGCCAAAGGTTGTTTTAATAATGTGTAATACCCTTTGAACCCTGTATTTTCCCACTACTGTAGACTAATGTGTTGCAATTCAGTGACTCACATAAAGTATATAGAACATATTGATCATGTGTTTCCTTTGATACACCCTATTATTATTATTATTATTATTATTATTATTATTATTATTATTATTATTATATTTATTATTATTATTATTATTATTAGTAGTAGTAGTAGTAGTAGTACTTGTAGTTGTAGTAGTAGTAGTAGTAGTAGTAGTAGTTTTGATAATCATAATCATAATTTCCTCTACTTTGTTTGCTATGATTGGTCTCAGATTTAGCCTGTTTTATACAATTTTACTATTACGTATCACTCACATTTTGGAGTTTCCACAGTTTCTATATTTGATTTTTTTTACATACTTTGTAATTAACAGCTAACCGATTATCACTTAGATAATTTATATCATGGAACTGCTGACTGTAATTATTTTCCATAACTTTGTACTTTCATTTTAGCAATTGTTGTCTATCACCTTTTAGTTATCTGCTCTTATTGCAAGCCTATCTGTAACTTCTCCTGTGGTGTAGCTTTCATCAAAGCAGTTATTGAGATCTTTATAAAGTATATCCTTGTCCGTATTTTTTAATTCTGTAGACCTTCTCTCTCCTCTCTCTGCTTGATAATATTAGTGTAAAGTGGAAATGGGCTCACTAGTACGTTAATAGTGTTCTTAGTCATTGTAATTTATTTTGCCTCAGAACTATTTTCATTGTCACTTCTCTTACTTTTTACAGACCATATAATTTAGTAATTTCCCCTTTTCTTGAAATGTGTATTTATCCATCAAAGAGACTATTCATTTATATTCATTATTTATCCTTTTTTGTTCTTACATTTAAAAAGCTTTTGTGCTTTCACATTTCCATGTTGACTCAGTTCCCCTGCTGAAACGCAGTTCCAGTCTAGTCTATGCTGTTTATTTTTCCTGTCACCTAATTAAAACCAACTGTAACTCAGATTCTTTGAATGTAACATCTTTTACAGTTTCCAGTCGGTGGCAGTCACAGGAATGCTGAGACTTCAGGTCCTGAATGTGTAGCCATGTGGCCATCATGTTCGACACAGTAGTGTTCCATACATCCACAAGCTCAGCCTCTCCAACATCTATGACCTTCTCTGCCAGACCTTCCTACACATGTTTCTATTTTAGTCACACAGGCACATCCACACATGCGTCCAGGTTTGAGCGTGGTGTGGGACAGAGATTGCCATGCGAGATGTCGCTGTGTTGAATGTCACCCAGGGTGCTGTGCTTAAGATGATCCATTAATGAAAACCTCAGGGAACCTCCCCTTCACTCATAATGGCATTTTTTATTTCAGTGTCATAGTCTTCTGCAGACTGGGAGAACCTGCATTACATTCTCTCCAGCTCTCTGAATAATAGCTGGTGAGAGTAATGAACATGCATTTCTTTGTTGTTGTTTCCTCTATTAGCCATCCATGCTCACCATCATTTGTCATGGATTAAAGAGTGTGGCTCATAGTGATAGCTTTGAGCAGATACTGGAGGAGACAAACATAGAAAATAATGAGAATTAAATGAGGAATATTGAAATAAATACATTTTAAAAAATCACACTCAGTATTTCCTGCTGGGGAAATGTCATATCAGTTCTGTTACCTAAGGAAGGGTGTGCTGCTTGTCTGGTAAAACCCAAAGGGATTCAAATGCTTAGAGCCTGTGAGGACAGTGAGGAAGTCCATAAGCTCTCTGTTGTCTAGGTTCTCCTGTTCATATTCTGAAAAGGAGAAGCTCAATTGCCTGGACCAGCAGCCTTCTGATCCAAGACAGGCAGAGCTCCCTCCTATGTAGCTGTCTGAGATCACAGTGAGAGGGCACAGCTGTGTAATGAAGAGACACTGCGCAGCTGTTCCTGTTCCACATGAGGACAGCTCCTGCCTGCGCAGCTCCTGTTTGCACGTTCTGTGTCCCATGGAAATGCAGCTGCCGCAGAAACTGCAGGAGCTGTCAGTCGGCTGCCAACCCACACGCCACTGTGAACACTTAACATTTGTGCACAAAAAGCAGTATATTCTTCAGATCATTAAAATGAAATTTTGCAGTATGTTTGCACCGGCCTTCCCTTTCCACCGATTCAACACAAGAGGTACAAAATGAGGAGAAATCAACATGTTCCAAAGTACCACCATTGTACTAGTTACCTCCACTTGCACAATGTGCTGTCATGTAGGTCAAACAAAACTGGCTCTGACATCATTCACAAAGACCAGCTCCAATGATGTGCTTACTATGTTCTCTGGCCAACAGCAGGGCCAACACTTCTGCAGATAGCATGTAATCTGTTCAATTTAAAGAAAGACTGTCATTCTCAGAATGGATTCCACTTGTCTATGAAGTCAAATTGTTGTTCCATGCACCATTTAACAAGCCAGTCATTCTAACCCATAAGACAGCTGAACACCTTGGAAAGCTGTGGGACAGGAGAAATAATAACCTTGCTGTGCAGGCCTTTCAGATTCACTCAGGGATTTTAAAGGCTGCTGCTCAGTCTCAGATTATTTATGTGTGACATATTAAATATTTCATTCATAAGAATTTAGTGAGTATTTTTCAATGTTCCAAAACATATACATCTTCCAATATGAGAACTTTGTTTTGCTAATGCCAGTTTTAAAGACACTCACAGACCCTGTTCAAATACTGCCCTTATCACTTTTCCATTTAAAGGGTGGAATCATTATTTGGCAAAAGTGCTCACAATACAAACATGTTTCTGTATTCTGTGTTCAGCACCACCCTTTGTACTGGCAGATGAGCAGCCGGAGGGTCGCAGTGATGAGACTGAGGCACAGATGCATGGCGGCTCATTGCAAACACTTGTGTTTAAAAGAAAGGCTGTTTCTGAAATCAGCCTGTCTCTGAGTATCACGTTGCTGAGTTTGCTTGCTGTGCATGAGAATAAATTGCATTTCTATCAAGCTCTAGGCAGTTGTGCATTGTCAGTGCAACATTGCATTAAATATTGTAGCTAGCTATAGAACATCTTACATACCAAGATAATTAATATGTGACTTCATTATTACATTGATACTGATGTCATCTACTTATCCAAATCCTCAAAAATCATTCATGTGAGTGTTCAGTTAGTTTTTGTTCATTTTTATAAGCCATATATTACACAGCATGGAATGAGATTCATCCTCAGTTCATAAATATAGCCAGACATGTGCTCAGTCGGAATGTGACAAGCGAAGCTCCAGGGGTCAGTTTGGACTGTGGGAGGGCTCTGCTCCTTCCTTTGTCATTGTGAGTCCTTCACTGTTCTGTGTGTTTAAATGCAGGGAGAGAAAATACACACCAGAACATCTATTCTTACTGACATTTTTACACAATTATATTTGCTACAGATTTACGACGAATATCATGAATAATATATTTATTTTCCACAGTGACTGGTCTGTTCTTCTGATTTTGTACATCAGAAGTTCCCAAACACAGCTTATATTTACATTTGTTTATTTGTAAATATGTACAACTGCATGTAGTGTATCACAAGAAACATTCCATTGCTCTAATATTCATATTCCCTCATCCATAATAATATTTTCAAGATAAAAATACAAGACCAAATGATTGTTAAGGATAAAAAAAGGAAAAGGCAGAGGCCATATACGTGCTTGTTAGGTGGAGAGGTTTCCCATTTCCATTCTGACATGACCTGGCTTCACAGCTGGGGCAGCTCCTTGCTGCTGGCAGTAGAGAGAGGAGTGGACCTTCCTGAGAGGCCCTTGATCTGACAGACACACTGTGGTTTGATCAATGGATTACACATTGTAAATGTTGTGTAATGGGGCTATTTGTATAGTCTGCAATAATATGAAAAATATAGTCTTACATTTGACCTTGTGGAAAACCTGGTCTTGGTGAGGTTTCATAAATCCTATGTTGGGAGGAGATGCATTTGGGTGTCAGTCATTGACTGTCTGAACGAATAAAAACTCTGCAGAGGACAACTCAATGATGCAGTCCCTGATGGCCATTAAACCTCACTCTAAAAATGTAAATAGACCCCACACAATGCCGTTACTGCTTACCCAGAAAAGTATTTCTCACCTCAACGTGATTGTGGAATTGTTGGCATAGATGTGGTTAGATCCTAGAGCTGTGCCAAGGGTTCTGTCAGAGCAGTGGAAATCACGTTTTCTGGTTTTACCACTGAATAATTTTACCACTTATCAGCAGCCAAGATTGCCAAATTATCCAGATCTCGGAAACTGCATATAGCTGCTGTAGGCCAGCAATCAGCCTCAACTGCATTCCCTGTAAAAAACAACTATTGATAGGTAACCACGTCTGGTCAGGTGACAGTCACATTATATAGGAAAAAACTAACCACCACTGAACGTATCCAAATGTAAAGTTGTTTTAAACAAATGTGATATGATATATAAGTAATGTGAATGCATGCTGTATCAGCTATCAAGAGTAGGAACTGTATTTTAAACGTGCCAGTTAGATTTTGTGGTACTACTCTGTGAAGTAAACATTACATAACCATGTGATTCATACAGCACTACCCTACAGAATACATTTCTTTTTCCTTTATCTTTTTTCTACTGTATACAAATCAGGATGCCTCTGTGATTTCACACCACTTATGTTGCATTAAATCATTTATTCGAACAAGCTTATTCTTCTGTTATCTCTCATGAATATATTATAAGATTGTATAAGAATTTACCAGAGAATATCTGACTTAGCTCGAAGTCAAATTAATCCCAGCCAAAAAATCCCAGCAGTCAATCCAAAATATGTTCAGCCCAAAAATTATTCTTTTTTTATTCAGTTATTTTATTTTTTATTATATAATGTGACTGTCACCTGACCAGCCTTGGCTACTTATCTTATCAATAGCTGCTTTTGCAGGGAATGCGATTGAGGGAAGAGCTGCTATCTGGCCCCTGTCTCCTGAAGCCTCAAAATGATAAAGAGCAAATTAAATGTTAATGAAGATTGCAGTGTTACTCTCAGATATCACAATTTGAGGTTCTCCCATAAGAGCTAATACTGTTTGACCTTTGGCTAGGTGCAGTAAAGGACGACACATGCACAATGCACTAATCTAATCTGGTACTGATTTTAATGCAGGAGCAAAAGATAAATAAATAAATCCATAAACTACTTTGCAGCTATTTCTTATTCTGTACCATCAAGTCAACAAGTTTTTTGCAAGACCTGCTGAGAATGAGAAAAGGTACTAAGAGTTTTTCATCTCTGAGGGTGTTGCCCTGCACATCATTTTCCTCTTCTGAAGTATTTATTTGCAAGATTTTTGGTATTTTTCCAAATGGTAAAAGTGCATGATTTTCCTCTGTTATTCCACTCTGCCACAGCTTGTCAAGCAACACACCGGCAGGCAATGTTCATTCAAGCATCTCAAACACCAGTGCTTCCACTGCGGGAGTTTGTTGAAACTAGAAACATTATGTTGTGTGATCGAGTGAAATATAAAAATTGAGTTTATAATCTTTTGGATGCAAACTAATCCACACTGGAAAAAAATGTTAAAACTGTTCTGTATTTAGCTCATCAGATTTCAAAACTAGTTAAATGCCATGGTTTAAATTCATTTTGAAAATATGGTAATATAATAATATTGTGGTATAATAATGTTTACCAGTGTGAGCTCTTGATAGAAACTCAAATACAGATATACCCTTAAACAGTGTCTACAGTAACAAACTATTTAGTTTCAATACTTAAGTTATTAAGGAGTGACATGTCCCACTGTACCTTAAATTAAGAAAAGGCACCTCATAGATTAAATAGTATTTAATATAAGACCGCTATCCTCACATTCTAGTCGTGTGGATCAAGTAATTATTAACAATAAGACAGCCATTAGAATTGATCTAAAACAAGACCGTGAAAGGCTAACATTTAATTAGCCTCTTAAGCACTGCTAAAACCTGAATTTTTAATTTTTCTCCTGCTTCTCACCTCTTTTTGTACAATTCCTGACTGACACTACTGAGGCCACACTGTGTCAAAGTATCCATTACATACTGTGTTAAATTGATTTGT
Source organism: Albula goreensis (assembly GCA_022829145.1). Classification (NCBI taxonomy): domain Eukaryota; kingdom Metazoa; phylum Chordata; class Actinopteri; order Albuliformes; family Albulidae; genus Albula; species Albula goreensis. Next base: position 11,506,244 of record CM040759.1, read on the forward strand.
CCTCCCATTTCACCATCTTTTGTCTTTCTGTCCCCCCCAAACCTTTGTACATGTGGCTTAGCACACTTACAGTCATAAACTAGTGGAATTTCCACTGCAGATTTATTGCATTAAGTTAAGAATTGGCTGAATTAAAATATTTTTCCATGATATATTTGAAATATGTGCACATGCACCTACACACAATATACATGTTAGAACTGGAAGGTCAAAGGAAAAAAAGACATGACTTTGATCCAAAGTCTCCCGCAGGAAGAAAACATCAGTTGTTTCTATAATCAAGCAGTATCTAAGCAGGGGATGGTAGTGCAAGCATCCTGCCAACTGTCACTCTCTGCAGCTGCATCAGCTGCCCCCATGGGGTGTAACCATGTCAGGCTGGCTTATAGAATCTCTTCTGTGGAGACCGGCATGTGAAACTCAGTGAACACTGTGTTCCCACCAGGAACCCTCACCCTGTTTCTTGTAATTATGTTTATCCCTCCAATTGATGAGGAACCATGCACAGCAATGCTTGACCTTATTGAATCTTCACCCCTTCATCATAACAGGGCCAGCTTTTGGTTATCTAAGACACGATGCCACCACTTTTTTATGATAGCGATACAATTAAGTCATATAGGTAATGCATAGACTGCATGGATTAAAAATATTGTCTAGATCATACGCACACATCTAATTAGAGTAGCCTGCTTTAATCTGTCTACAACAGTGGATTTAGATAGCATAAACCTAACAATTTAAGGTACAGCCTTGATAATAAATTGAAACTAAATGAAAGTATGCAGGATGCTTTGCTTCATTTTTTTTCAAATAGGAACAGAATTACATGTTCCATTGCACAGTCCCTTTTACAATATTCACACACGAGATATAGACATTATATACAGCAGTGTCATTACTATATTAAAAGGGGAAGCTGCTATGTTTGCCTTATAAGAAATATTCACAAAACATTTCTTGGGTTTAAATGGCAATGACATAGTCACCTTGTTACATTTATTATCCATGATGTATTTACACTATATGTGCTTTTGTTTTACAGAGACCAAAAGCACTTTTACTCTATGAATGCAATAAAAAATGTTTAAAACCTGAAAAGACTTAATACCACTGACTTATCTGTGGAAAGAGAGACGATAATTAAGGATAAAGCTGGTTGCTGAGCCAAAATGAGAAGTACTGATCAATAACTCCCAACTCTCAACTCTCCTTTCTTAAAGTCATATTCTTATATATTTATTAGGATTTAAATCAAGAAATATTTACTTCATCCCTTCATGGCAGTTTATAAAGTCCCTGATGTACCACTCCCCACTGTCAACAATATCAGTACTCCAAATATTAACTTTCGAAACAATGAGATTTATAAAAGAAAAAAGTAATGCTGGATGTTGGTGTCCATGGAAACTGACCTGTTTCACTAAGGAAGAGGTAGTGCAGCGCAGTGTGCTGATTTGTTCAAAGAGAATCACAGTCTGAGGCAGATAAGACATTACATCTCACATGCACCCCATCAGTAAAACAGCTACTTTACGACCATTATATTCTTGTGCAATGCCACAGGTTGGTGGTGCAGAAGGCACTCATGTCTCCTATGGTTTGGACTGCAAGATTCAGCCAAATGTTCAGTAATCACCAGTTCAGAGGGAGAATCATCAGAAAATAAATCAATCTGAAAAGACTTAGCTTTCAGCTGGCATGGAAGCTTGTAATATGTCTGCATGAGGATTATACCTGTATCTGTACTGAAAGCATGGCTCTGATGGCCATCCTATTAGGTTTGGTTTTTTTTTTTTCTTTCTTAAGACTTAGTATACATCTTTTTTCTGTTCAGGGTGAAGAAAAATATTGAGTCCTTAAAAGCTGCAGTTCATTCCTAGCTCATTTAATGAAACAGCTTGTAAAATATGTGAGGAGCACTATTGATGAAATGTAAATTTGAGTGCTGAAACAGCAGCGTTGCAGAACCTGGAAATTAATTACCATTTTGGCTGCCATTTCCCTTTTATCAGTCTATCCATAGCAATGACTGAATAGAGTCATTAATTTTTGTGTAGGACTTTCTATTTTACACTGTAATCACTTTCAAATATCAATGAAATTCAGTTTTAACCAATTTAGAAGCAACTGTAACACAGGTACATACAACCTGGGACAAACTAAAAATACAAAAGAGAAACCACATCCACAAAGGTGAAGGTATCAAATATAGCATTCAAAATGCAAATTTTTACAATTCCATGGAAAATCAGTGAGTTTTCTAGGGGAGCAATGCTTAATTTATCCACTGTACCCATTTTGTACAATGTTTTGTGTGAAGTGCAACAAAGAGTTGGCTTAGGTGTTTCTATGGTGACCATAAGGGCAATCCTTGGCCCTGTCCACACCTGGTAATAAAACTGTTTGGTTGCTAATAAATGTATTGTAAAAATGTAATATTCATCAAGTAATAGCCTCAGAAATCATATATAAGCCAATATAATACTTAAAGAGAGACATAACACCTTATTCAGCTAATTATAACATAACCAATAACCATATTATAACTGATGACATAAAATGTATATTTATGTCGGATGCTACGTAACTGTGATATAATGCATGATGTCATGTGTTTGTGATCTGTGATATTTCACCCAGCGTTCAACCCCCCGTTGTTCATTGTCTTTGTCCTAAGGTATTGCTTTTTTTATTTTTACAAGAATGGTTTTATATAGCATTCTATTGTATGCGCTTTAAATTCAAATCCTTTTCAGTATTACAAATACTAACGTTTTGCTTCAGATGTCACTCACATATGCTTTATGTATTATTCTTATCTAATTGTAGCACATCTATATAATTAACATGTATAATTCTAAGGTCTTGTGGCATACTCCATACCAATAATGCAGTATTCTGTGGTTGAATTAATACGACAGTGGATAGTTGGGTTACCTACATGTGGTTTGAATTCCATACCAGCCAAAGTAATACTTCTTATTTGAATATTTGTGTTATCTACTTTTTACAGTTGTGGCACTTCATTTATTGTGATGGTCCATGTTATTTTTATCACAAATGACAAAGTACAGATTTTACAATAATTTGCATTTTTTGATTATATATAAAATACTGTTGACTTTTTACAACTGTCAAGATTACAATATATGTAGACTACTCCTACAATTGTGAAGTGGTGAATTTCATTTACAATCATGAAAAGATAATATTGGGTATAAAAAGCTGACAACTTGATCAGTTTTCCACTGATAATAAAGAGAAGACATAAAAGTAAATGGCAGAAATACCAATTCTCACTGGAGCAATTGCTAATACACCAATGACAAGCCAAACTAAATGGGCTGTGAATGAGGGCAGCTGTCCCTAATGGTGTATGGAGAACCCTGGATGCTGAGATATATAAATAGCAGTATTAGTGCAGGAGCATATTGTGCCAATAATGTAAGGCTTTAGGATTTTGCATGTTTGTGTTTGTATTGTGGTGTCAAAAGTCAGTGGAAGGAAAAAAATAACTTTTATGTGGTATTTTACATGAAAGCTATTTCAACAATTAAACCTTTTAATGCAACCTAACTGCTGCATGTTAAATGAAGCCTATCCGTGACAACTGTCCCTAATGTATTATGTGAACTATCAAGCTCGATTGCTATTTCAGCCATATATCCCCAGCAGTTTTAATGCTTTATTAAATGAGGCTACCAAAGGAACTGTCAGCAGAGAGGTGCTCTGAGTGAAGAGGAGTGAGACAGAATGCACTTCTGTAAAATACATGCATCGCAGCAGAAGAATTTACATTCAGTCAGTATATTTAGAACTTAAATGTAATCAATTCCATTTTAACATTTCAGTGTATGATTCATGTTTAATGCATGGCTTGTTGAGAACTATGTATGACACAGAAGGTGTTACAGGCTCGGTTGCTGCTTAGGTACTCTCACATTTAAAAAAGGAAGTTTGATTAATGAGATTCATTCTCAACTATCTGAGAATCTGTTCTTAATTATCTGTTCAACATTTTAGGTCAATTCATGTCTTATATTACATTATATTACTCATTGCTGATTCACAAAGTGATGTGTTAAGTCATTATATTATGTAACAATAATGGTAACATTGTATTACTGGTGTATTACTTTGTGTTGATACAATACAACACTGAGTGGCACTCCTGAGTAGGGACACTCAGAGCTAGATTATTCCTTTTTCAGAATTAGGATTCTTAAACCTATTTAATTTAATTTTAATTTAACTACATTTATTTAATTTTATTTTTATTTTACCTTATTTGTTAGTTAAAATTGTGTTATTTATATTAATTTATTACATAAATAGTTGGTACCACTGGCAGTTAGCTAGCCGCTGTGCTCAGAGAGTACAGTTCTCAACATGCTCTGACTGTGCTACTTTGAAAACGTAACTGCTTTCAATTACACTATTGTCTGGTGAGTGATTGCAACAACCCTCTTCACAGCAACACTTTTCAGTGCGTCTATGACACGAATAGCCTTCCTGTAGTTTGCCCTGTAAGTCTCAATGTTGTTGATGGATGTCCTTGCTTGAAATAACAAATACATGCAGGAAGAGTGTTGTCTTGAAAACCCCCCCGCTCAGTTTCCCTGATTATGCCCAGGGGTACATATGATATGGTAATCTCAAATATTTTTGGTTTACATTTTTCATCTGACTGATCAGAACCCTAAATAGCACACCTAGGCACTATTCATTTTTAATTAATATATTTCAAAATTTGGGTGAATTTTGCATACAATTTGATTGTAAGGGTTTCTTAGCAGCCAAATTTTTATAGTCCGTTTCTGGTCAATAAATCCAGGATACTGTTCCATCTGTGAACCCTATTTTAATTAATCCAACAGCTCAGCCATCTCTCTGGAGATATGATTTTGTGCAGACTCAGAGAAGAGATCAAACTTAATTGACCTTTACATTGATATTTGAACCCAGCCAGATTGCTCTGTATCCTTTTAAGCTGTCAATCCCTGTTGTTTCATGTCAATTACCCTGTCCATAAATACCCAGCACTGTCTGAGAACACACTTCCCACCCATATATCACAGGAAGCTTAAACAGTGGCCAGCCAACTCTTTAAATGAACCTACATGCTCTTAAATCTGCAAATGCAAATGCAACGGCACACATTGAATTTCACACTTGAAAGACATCTGGGGCTATCTTTTGAAGTGGTTTCCAATTCATACAGAATTGCATTCAGGAAAAATGTCCTCCAAAAATATGCCTAAGTATTGAATGTTTATTTTAACTTGGTAAAAATGTTTACTTTGCAATGAAGTGTTTGTACAATCTTAAAGCAAATGCTGTTGAACAATGATGTTCCCTGTGTAATCCTATCACAACAAAATTCACTGATATGCACTTCCTGCATCTGTTCTTTGGGTAGCTGCTCTTAATTCAGGAACCATTGATCATAAAACAGCTAATGAGATCAGTGGTTGTTTGAAAGATACAACAGAAAGATTTATTTATTTTTTTAATCTGGCTGACAACACAAGAGTATACAGGAGCCTGGCGAAGTGGGTTTTCTTTAATTATTTCTCTGAAGTGCCAGGTGCACACCTAGAGACTGTCATCCAGCTGTCTCTGTGCAGGCATGTCTCCCTGCTAGGGTGTTTATTTACGTTGGGACGTGGGGATTGCATTCTTCATCTGATCCTCCCATTAAATCCACATTTTATTTTATGAAAGGGAAACTTTGCTTGCGGTGCCTAAAATAAAACTTGGCATCTAAGCCCCATGAGTCTTCAGCAGTGTCACACTCCACCTGTTCCTGGGACTTTTAGGACACACATATCACACACTGACACACATAAATAAAACAATTAGGTGGGCATTTGGATCCTGATTGAAATTCAAGTCAGTGCTGTATAATTCATGACTCCTCTCTGCCATGGCACCGGGAAAACACACGCACATCTGCGGCATCGCTAACCATTTCATTTGATCAGTTTGTATCAGTTAATGCCACACAGGCCAATATAGTCTTATAATTACCGATGCCAGTATGAATACATGTGACATTTTACTAAATGCTTCGAGTCGGGCCATTGCATGTTGAAAATCTTGGTCCAGATTCCCAGCATCTACACATTTGTGTTGGAGAAGCAGAAATCTGCCTCACTGTTTTTCCAGAAAGAAATCCCTCACTTACAAAAAGGTTAAAGCATTTAACTTTTGAATCATAATCAAATTGACATTTTAAGGTGAAATATTTTCAGAAAAGCCAGAAAGAGTAAGTAGTGTTACACTTGCAAACCTCCCAGAGAGACCTACCATGTCAGCATTAATGTAACCTTACAATTATTAATTTGTTTAAATGTCGTGGATACCAATTATTGATTTGAAAAAACATGTTATACTGAAAGTGAGGAAGAAACCAGAAGAAAACAATCACTTGAAAAAATGATAAACCTTGAGAAACCTGTGTTGGTTATCTATCCAAACACCTGAATTTAAAAGAATAGTGCAAATTAGCATCCTCTGTTCATCTGAACTATACATATTGTTTATATGTATATGTATACATGTGTCACTTTGGAAATTTGCTTGACTATGTACATTTGTTTCATTAAGCTTTGGCCCGAAGTGTTCCCCAATATGTGAAAAAGTTATCTATTTATTTTCTTCTTTTCTTACTGAAAGAGTTAGCTGTCTAACCCATTAATCCGTGTTTGTGTATCCCCTGTGTGTTCTTAAAAAACCCAGTGAAAACAGGCACTGAATAATAAAGACACTGGGAGACAGCAGGAAAGCATTGGTTTGGGTTAAATGCTGACAGGATAACCTCCCTGATTTTAGCCATATTTTATACTGATGATACCCATTCTAGTTCACCTTCAGCGATCCTATCTAACCTGTCCACTCTCTGTACAAAAGTTCAATATTCCTTTCTGCTTTTTCACACATGATGTATCACTTTCTGGGCCACGTTCACTCAATTTCCTCTCTGAGCATATGGTAAACACTTGTGATGAATAGCGGGTAAAGGCAGGTGGACCATGAGATGTTTACAAGACAATATCCAATTACACACAGAGAGCAGCAAGGTGGTGTGGAAATACCAGCTGAATGTAGAGTATACAATACGTTAAACTGAAATATTCAGTTTGGAATTTTTTAGTTTACCAAAGCGTTTAAAATTAAATTATGCAATTCCTCCAGCCAATACATTAAAGTTATTTTGAATACTGAACAAATTAATGCACAACTGCAGGCCAATTGAGAGCAAACATGTTGACAAGCATTTTGTAAACTGAATGCTGTCAACAGTAAGAAGCAACATAGCAAGGGGAAATATAAATGTTCTGAACTGGAGGAAAAATTGTTTAGAGAAAACTGATAATTGCCGGGTGTATGCAAGGGATCTGTTTGTTTCATTTGGTATACTTCAGCAAAACATTTTCAAATAATATACTTCAGTACTTCTGAAATGGTGTTGTGCATTCTTGGGAAAGGAGGGGAATTCTCCCTGCTCATCATATTTCATCACAGTTACGCTGTCCCTGATGGCAGGTATATTGAAACCTGTGACAAGCAGTAGCATTTTAAGGTGATGATTACTTAGAATAAGGAAGGTATTCTCCTTTTACGATTTAGCCCAGATGCTTCATTAGTGGTTGTCTTTCATCATTATTCTTTCATGTAATTTTGTTGTACAGAGCATCTGTAGTCTGTCTGCTCTGTTTCTTATTTATGTAAATTGATTTTCATTAAAACTGAATACACAAGCTTTGAAATATGCAGAATTTTCTGCAATTTAGCCTTAGTCTAACTTTGAATTACAGCACACCAAATAGTGCATTAACTAGAATGAGGAAATAAAATGGGAGGTAGACCACAGAGGAAAAGGAAAAAAAGATCTGAATACTGAAAAAATCTGTTTGTGTTTCAGATTAGCTTTCAGCATGAATAAGGTTTAACCCAAATTCCAATTTAACATTGAACTTAATATTTCCCTCCTTTTCACATACTTTTTTTTTAGCTTTTCATAGGACAATGAATGTCCATTTTCACAATCCCTAATGGAACATGCAGGATGAATATAATGGAATTTGTTATTCAAGTAACACTATGTGAGGAAACCACATTAAATTGGTGCATGTTGTATAGCATTAATTGTAAAGGCATTTTTATTGAAAGAGCATAGCAGTGTGCTTTTAAGAAAGTACCAGGATGTGCTGTCAACAAGCCTAAAATACTTTTTCAGAGAGAGAATCTCCGTTCACATCTTGACAAAGAAATTAATTTGTATAGTGGATCAAGCCTCAGCACTAAGTAAGACATAATGAGCTGGTTATATCATCTCATATCTAGTAATCAGCCATAGTATTTACACTTGCACACTTTTATGTACTTTCACATTACCTTTCCTGACACAATTCCCTTGCCAATATTGCCTTTGTGGACTTACATACTTTTTTATGGAATTGCTTTATGACATAATGACCTCTATACACTCACCCAGCAACATAATGCTGGTTATCATGATGCATTAAATGGATTATCATGAGCCATAAGGATTACACACAGATGTACACGGCTATTCAGTATTATGAATTACTAATACTTTAGACAGACTGCATGGTAATTATTCATATGTATTTATTGATGACAGAAAGCATTACTAAAATCACCATGTCCCTATTTGGCAGTAGTAACCATCTCACTAGCTATGAATCTATGAGATTAAGATAAGAATAGTACAAAATGTCACTGTGACCTCAGATTTGCATTTACTTGAGAACAGGATTTTCTTACAAGTAGGATAATGTCTAAGTATCTGAATGGTTTATCCTTGGCTTGAATAATTCTTTTAGCCTGTGGCAGGAAGCAAGTTATCAGCTGCACATTACACAAACCATATATGTGTAATCACATATTTATAACCCTTAAACGTAATGGTCCCATTCAGGTTTTTTTTTTTTTTTTTTTGAGGATTTACAGGAATAAAATATTCTCTGAAGCTATTATTGTCTCCAACTAGCTCTTAAGAGGATTGTCTGCTATGATACATCAAGACTGTGACTGAGCTTAGCACATTATTTTGTTATATTTGCGGAGAAGGTTGATAGTTGTCCATATGTAATGAGTTCTCCTTAAACAGATGCTTGATATATTTTGATAACTCCATTATAGTACAGTGAGAGCTCTTCTCTTAACTATGGCATAGATGCCATGGAATAGTATAGTGCATATATAAAAACAATAATATATGCAATGCATTTGTAACAAAAATGGTGTAAAGGCAAGATTGGAAGTTTCATACTATTATAATAAGTATACCTTCAGGCACATGGCAGTTATGCAAAGCTCTTTGTTGTATATGCATGTGCTGCATATGCTGTGTGTGTCCAGAGATACCTTCCCTCGTCATTACAATTTGCACAAAACACATAGGGCTCTTTAACCATCTCAGTTAACCATGTGCTATGTGTCTTAGGCACATTTTAGGGTGTCAGGTGCACTTTTGTTATTTTAACCACAGATCATTTGGGTACATGGTCAAGCTCATGGGCAATAAAGGATGGACTTCTGATCTTAATTAGATCATAGGTGTGGTTCATAACAGGCAACAAACCAATGGCTGTTTTAGTGATGGAGTTAGTGGAAGAGACTGACGGCTGAGGAAAATGGATCTGCTCATGCAGGAGGTGCCAGCATGTGAGCATAGGATTTATGGAAACAGCAGGAACCTCCCAAGGTGAAGCAAGAGTATCCTCCTTTTCTGTAGTGTAAAATTTCCAAATGTGATATTTGCTGGACAATGTTTTCGACTTTTTTACAGTCAAATAAACCATCTTGTTTGCTTACCCAGCTATGATAAAACAGCTATCCAAATAGTCAGGAGTCATTTTCAGCATTCTAAACACCATCTATATAACAACTGCAGTTTTAAGACAATTTGCGGAGCAGGCATGACATACAGTGTCATCAGCCATGTCCTTAATAGATAGCCTTTTCCCCCTAACTGCCATCCCTACAGGGCTGGATCCCCTGGAAGACTGGGAATATGACAGAGTGAGGGAATCCAAATTTGCCAAGAATTTTTATTTTACCCAGTCTTGGCTGGTAGGAGTTATATAAAAATGTAATAAATAAATAATTGAATAAATAAACATTCACAGTGCTTATATTGCTCTCATACAAACCACACCAACAGGGAAACTGTTTGGAATTCTAAACTGCTCCTTTCAGCAATATCAACAACACACTGCCACAGCCATCCAGATAAGCTGCATTGTTCCAATCAAACCATGTTTGAGGTTCCCTGGCACAATTAGTGACAATTCAAGGGTAGTCACAGTGGCTACTTCAAGTTCAATCCGCCTAGAAGATATTTTACGATGTGGAATGAGAAATGATGTTCCTTTGAGAAAGAAACCCAGCTTGGGTCCATGATGTGGGTAAACTCACATATTTCTATGCAGGAATAAACATTTTATAAGGCTTTGATTGGTTATCTTCAATGCCACAGGTGGAGGATTAAATTGTATATCATATAGAGGGACAGATACTTTACCTTCCCACCTTAGCAAGATTCTGTTTGGCACAACTTGTTGAAATGACTTCTCAAACTTTTTGAGAAAAACATTTCTCAGAAGTAGAGACCAATCAAAAAACACTCTTTGTTGAAATGTTATTCTGTATTGCAAAAATAAGATGTATGTGCATTATGTTTTAGTTAAAAGGGTCCATAATCTCACTATTGTGCTATATTTAAGTGTGCTTTAAACTGTCATTGTTTCTGATTTGATAAGCTGTTTGTCAAACAGTCTTAAACAAATTTTGACACATGATAAAAATACATACTCAAAACAGACTTCACACCTACTGGCATACTTCTCTCAAAATAGATCATACAGCTGATGAGGCAGTGCTGGTTAATGTAAGTAAAGAGTTGTGGCTGCATATTGACTGCAGTCTATTAAAGAACAAAACAAAGTGGTAAATTATGAATTTTGAATGGAATTAAATATTTTTTATATTTATTATGCTTTTGTATTCATGCAATATTATCATCTAAGCATATTAGCATCAAAGATGATTTGCATGCCAGAAATATGGTATGAATAAGATTATGGTACAGCCTTGTGGTACGGAACTCACGGGTTTGAATAAGGAGCAACTTAATAACTTTGGACAGTTTCCATATGGTCTTTAAAGAACGTAGATGTGAAAAAGAGAAAAGGACAGGTGTTATCTTAGTGCATTTGGGGATCACACTTCATCAAAGAGTTTCTGATCTGTCATGAGACTGACTCACTGCAACGATGTGAGTTCAAAGGTTGAAAACTTCTTATGCAGCAGAGAATTTTTTATTCACAAAACATTACCACTTTCAGAAAATACAAAAGAAACAAACAAAAACAAATGGAAAACCACTACAACTGAACTGCACAAAACTGCAACAAGTCGAGCTGCAAAGGCTCAACCACAACAAGTTCTTTTCCCAAAACCTGAGTTTACTCAACAAACAGTGGCAAGCTCCAATTAGTTTTGCATTTCAAAAAGGAAAATTAATGCAGGAAGCCAGAGAAGCTGCAAAAATCCATAGAAGGGACACCCATGGGCTGTATCTGTTTACAGATAAAGAAGGCAGAGCAAAGGTTTGTGACATAGGAATACATCTGTGAACTGCTTAGCAATGCCTGCTCTATGAATATTAATCCCCGGTAGGTCCACACACTCCAACCGTAAACATTTTATGCTTACCATCCCAGTTTTACAAGGAAGGATGAGGCAAGAGCTTTCCTTGGTGCTGCAGTGAAACAGCAAACAAATAAATACAGGAGATTGAAAAATAGTACTTACTTTTGTAAATAAGCCCTAAGTTAACTTTTTGTCCTTTAGATTACATAGATATCTTTCATTTGTCATGGGCACGATGGGTGAGAGCTGTGCTGGCAGTCTCCTGTGACTGTGTAGAACTGAATTATATTCCTTGTCCTTCTTTCACTAAATACCAGACAAACACATTTTTCACATAGCGATGATAGTTTATCAAAAATCTGTCATGTAATATTATCAAATTATGATATATAACCATTATTTACTTCATTGCATGGGAATAGATAGGGTTTTCCCTTCTTACCTTTGTGTTTCGACCTTGTAATTCAGTGGTTAGTCATTATCATAGTCATCATAACATAGTATACACATAGATACACATGGTTATGCAATCTTTATTCATGGTGATAACAGAAGACTGTCACCTTGCATCACTCACTGCTTGCTATTAATAGCACACTTAAATAATCAGGGTTATTCACTGACAGCGTTATAAACACTACCAAAAATGTCATTTGGCTTAAATCAGATCATTAGAGTGGGTCATATTATAACACCTGCTTAATTTTATTTAGAAAAAAATATGAATGGATTCATTGGAATGGTGGCCCATTTTGCTAATCTAGTCAACCATGCTAAGATTAACAAGCCTCCGTATTGTATTGAATCTCATCAAATAAATACATTTCAAGATTCCCTTTGGAAAGGGAAGTCACCCAGAATTGGAATGGAGGTATTATGTAAATTTTGTTGAGCAAAAAGACTTAGATTGCCTGATCTACATGTAACAAGTTAGAGGCTTTGGTCTTTTAAATTAAATGCACTATTCAAATGCATATTAAGTGCTTCTGTATAAAAAATGAATTATGCGGGCACTATTTCTGCCTCTTACGGCCTGGCTGGAGGAACTGCTTAATTCGATGCCTTTACGCTTTAAGACTGGTGGTGTGAGACAGGGACAAGGGCCAGATGCAATAACAAAAGACTGTTTCAGTCCAGTTTCAAGTTTTGGGAGGAAAAATATTTATCATATGAAAGATGTAGTAAACATGTATTCTCCTACCAATTTGATTTGTTATATTTACGTTTGTCTCCCTGTGCAAAAAAAAAAAAAACTCTGCACTGCAGAAAATGTAAAAAATTCAAGATTTTTATGTAAGCTAATGATACCAAATAAATACGTCAAATAAAAGGCCATACTGTCGAATCACTTCCCTCACCTCATCATTTAATAGGCTTGTCTGTGGCCCCTGCGTTCTGCCTGCGGTAGCTGTACCTTTATGGAAGCATTTTCTGGCTGAAAAGCTGTGCGGTATTTTGTGAAACATCATTTAACGCACCAGTGCCAGCATGACATAAATGGTGGCACTTAGCCAGCTCTAGTCACACTGCAAGATTGCGATAAATCAGAGGTAGGTGACCCTGGTCCTTGAGTGCCAGAGCTGTTTTTGGTTTTTGCTAGTTAATTAAATAACTGGATTAATAATTTGTCTTAACAAATTAACAAAGTTGACCACATACTGGCAATACGCAGTGTTCCACCATATTCAGACTCAGACACTTGATAATCAAGAAAACTGTGTTATCAAGTTACAAAGTCCATCTCTGGCACTGTAGGACCACTGTAGGTTGCCTACCCCTGTGATAAACCACTCTAAGGAGGTATAAAAATGAACTCCAAAACACAGTGTCTTCAAACTGCCTAAATTGCTATTCAGCCACTTTCATTTTAAGGCCACTTCGGCAGTGAGACAAACCACTGATATCTGCTGCGTGAGTGCACTCTTGGTGAAACGTAATTTCCTAAAATAAAATACTTCAAAAAGGCCAAAATCAACCATGATTTGGTGGTTTTCATGTTTTGAGCCAGTATCTTGATTTGTTGATCCAATCATTAATCTCAATAAAACACATCCATGTCAGAAATAACATTTATTAGCAATAGAAAGGACATCTCGTATTCAGCAATATTTCAGTAAAAAATATGTTTTGCAAAGCACAACAAGAAGTCATGGGCTGGAAGGAATTATGTGGGAAAATACTTGGTGTCCTTGGTTTTTATGAGAATGAGTGGAGATTGTAGCAATATCAAACTCATTGTGTCTATGGGATATTATATAACTGTCATTTATTTTCATTGCACTTCATGCTGTTACATTTCATGCTGTTAGGTTACATTAAGCTACACAAATAAGCAGTGGCATCACAGGTGTCTTCTGGTATAGGCCAACAGTTAACGAATTAACAAGGATACTTAATAATAATTAAGCAGATAAACTATCAATACATGTAATGTGATGATTCTATTAATCAGCAGAACTCACTAATTATATTAGCAATTCAATTAATAATTTACAAGTCAATATTTTACAAATATAAAACATGAATTCATGATTATTTATGCAAAAACGCAGTATGTACAGTTGCTTTGTTTTGCTGGTGTTACATTTAGCATTGTAAAATGCAGGATGTCTATAGGTTATCTAGACTCCTGCTGGTCCTTAGTTGCCTGCCATTTAATAGGATGCTGTCCTTTAGTTGTGCCTTAATTGTTGAAGAGCCTTACTGAAGGATCTGTGAATGGCCTGTCCTCATTGCCTTGTGCTTTGTGCTTATTGTAGCAATTCCCATAGCTGTGTACACACAGTTTGCTTCTGAAAAGCTGAAGGTCCTGTCATTAAGCCCAGGCCTGATGACGGGTTTCGGGGGTTTAGGAATCCGATCTTACGTATGAGCAGCAGTTGTAGGTCAGAGATAGAAGAGAAGAAATACAGTACTGTGCACTAACCACATCCACCTGAGTAGCTGGTACAGAAGTCCCTTCCAGAAACTTATGTCACAGGGAGTTCAAGCAGTCAATGTGCCTGTGATCACATTCCAGAATGTGTTGAACAGTACACCAGAGCAAGGGTTCATGAATTCATCTACTTGAAAGGAAGGGGCAAGGTCGCACTCATAAATGTAGTTCAATGACAATGTGACAAAAATAATATTACACAACATGTGACAAAGGGATGGGTTATTTTTAAATAACTCCATGGAATTGCTATACTGCACTATATAATACAATGTTTAGTCATGACTCCTTTTTAACATCCTAAGCATGTAACAGCCTCAAATTTTATCCTCACCTCAGCTGCCTAATTCCCCTTCATGAAGCTGACAGAAAAATGACAGGTTTTTAACTCAGCTGGGTATACTGTGGATTGTCTTTGCCCTTGGTTTCATTTATCCCAGTCATGTGACTTAAGCTACTGAGGCCGGTGTAACTCTACCTATTTAATGTCGGCAGGTGACAAGGCTGAGCGTGCTAAACCATTTCATGTAGGCTTTGAGAGCCGGAGGGGACAGATTTAATCGTGAGGCCTGGTGCCATGAATAGAGATGGTTGCTGCCTGTCACTGGCTCAGGATTATGCAGGGGGAGGCCAGCTGAGGAGAGCGGGAGCAGCGGTCGATCAAACACACAGTAGCCATCATGCTGGAGCCCCCTCCAAGTGCAACTCCTCCAGTGCCCTGCTTTTTCCTCTTAAATCCCAACACCCACATTCCTTCTGAAAAAGTAACCTCCACAGGGTGGGAAGGCCCTCAAAATACAGCTGTTACAGGAGGCTTGAGAGCTCTGTGCATTAAGCTACCTTTTCAGCCTAGATCTATCACCTGTATGTGGCCCAAGGACAAATGGATGCTTCATTTACTCAGCTGGCTGATAATGCATGCTTATGTTGTCATGGATGTCAATGACACGTTCAGTTATGTCATGATAAAGCATAAATGGGGTGCATTCCATGTGTGGTACAGGGCCAATTTTGTTGGGAAAGGTAAAATAAATGGCTACCAAGAAGATCTGAAAGTATTCAGTGTTTGAGAGTGTTCAAGCTTGAATTTTGTATCTGTCGGAAGCACAAAACCTCATCACCTTTAAAATTAGATGGGCACTGGGCTTTGTATGGACATTTATTACCTTCCATCTCATGTGAAAACTGTACTTTAGGCACTCTAGGTTTACATCAAGCAAGTGGCTTATATCAATCTACAGAATGACTGGACAACCTAATGGTTTGATGGAGTGTGGAGTGTGTGTAAGTTCCTCTGGCTAACCATATATTGGTATGTCAAACTTTCAGAGTTTCCCCAAAAAACCCTAACTCTTAAACCCCCATAGGTATCCATCCTCTCAAAAATTCAGACCATATGAATTTTAACCATCTCTGACCCCTGCAGTCACATGGAGGAGCACTCCCAACGGTAAGCCAGCATCAAACAGTATACTTCAACCTCAAGTGAAATTTGGGTTGAAACACAGTATTTGTCTAACAGGAAAAAGGAGGAATGAAACAACCCACTCCCCCCCCCACCCGCCATATAAGCTGTTCTTACAGAGGAAGGACTGTTATGCATTATTCAGTAATGAAATATCATTGTTTGGGCTTGGGGAGTTGTGTGCTTGATGGTACACTGTTGGTTGTTTGTAGCAATGATGAAGCTAGTTATCCTGAAATTAAATTGGCTTTACACATGGATTCCATGCAAAATTTAAATAGCTCCGATTTTCAAGGTTGGAGATATGAACATCGCTCTTTTGAAGTCTGAATATTATAGTGAGGATATGATCAATAACGTATACAGCAGAATGGTGGTGGAAATTGGTGGTAAATCATTGCAGGCTTTCATAGACTGAGTAAGCAGTCAATTGCTTTGAGAATAGGGAGTACTGTGTCCAGGGAAGTGAGGAGCGATCCATTCCTGGATGCAGGCAGAAAGACTTGAGAGATGATCCTTCATTTGACCTCACTTATTTAAACTGAGGGCCATGCTTATCTAAACTGTTAGAATCTTGGCACAAGCAACATGCCCAGAGTTGCTGGGGGGTGGGGGTGGTGGGGGCAGGGGTTACCAGTAGTGATCAATCTCGCACAGCAAAGCACATTCTCCTGTAATAGTGCAGCATGCATTATTTTTGAAGCAGACACTAGGAAGAGAGACTTCTGGAAACTACAGATATGGTGCATTGCACTGTCTCTGTCATCACTGAAGTAGAAGTAATAGAAATTATTATTATTATTATTATTATTATTATTATTATTATTATTATTTTAAAAAAACTAAGTTCATAGTTAAACTGTTTATAAAGTAGTTGCTGAAAAAACTGTTTGCTGACTTTGAGAGCAGCTTGGTAGACAGTGCAGAGTCAGAACAGGGAGGAAGCTTTAAATCCCATGTTTGACAAGGTTGAGGATGAGGGTAAACGCGCCACATATCTTTATCAGATAGAGAGGTGTTTGTGGTGAAGTGAAGATGACCATATCTATTGATCAAAGCCTGTGAACCAACACTGTTTTGGGAGAGTTCAAGACTGGGTCAGTGTTTGTCACAATGGAGTTAGTCAGGGAGGGATAAGATTCCTGCAATGATCACATGTGCATTTATTAACTCACCAGTTTGGATGTCATACAATTGTGCGAATCTTATTCAAACAGTTAATGTGCATCTGTCTGCCTGTGGCTGGAGGATAAATATGTGCTTTAAGATAACATATGATTTATTGAAACATGGCAGATTTTTCATGGAAACATTTGCTTATTTATTTTCTTATATACTATACAGCTGCGTTTCTCAAACTTTGGGCCGTGGACCACGGCTGGTCCAAGTCGAGGAAACTGCGAGTCTGCAGAGCCCTGCCGCTGTGCCAGTCAAATTATGCTTGGTGCTTCTATCACTCGCCGGGTCCCCATCCCCTTGACTGAACTTGCTTCAAAAATAGTAACATTTTATTCAAGACTCCAGAATGTTAAGCGTTCCCACCCCGAGAACTTGCACCCTTTGTTCTCTCAGTCATTTCAGAACTCACTCAATCGCAAGCTATTTGAGCTGTCGTTTAGTCATGGCATGTTCCAAGCAAGCATATGTCTAGATTCCATTTTTAGGAAACAACCAGCATCTAACAAAGTGAATTTAAATGAAGAACCAGAGGCAAAAAAACATCACCCATTTACTCATAATTATGACTCATCACATATTAAATTTGGTTTCATTTCCAGTGATAGCCTCCCCCCATATTCAGTCTGTATTATTTGCAAATAAGTAAGTTGAGGTAGTTTAGACATGCCATATCTACAGCATGTATGATCACAGAACAATTGTAACATTTGTTATTGAATATTGGCAGGAACAGACAATTGACCACAGTGATCATTTGGACAAGTAAGCCATTTTGTTTAGGCATGGCACTAAAACTGATCATATCTGTACTTCTAAAGTGTTTTTGCCTCCATTTTTGTCTGTCATTATGAAGAATGAAATGCAGACAGACCAGTAAGCTTCATTTTTTCTTCATTTTGAGTGCAGCCAATCTGGAAATAGTGAAAGATTTGGTTGGCCTTTAGAATGGAGTAGGTCAGACATTCATTACATCTCAGTTGTCAATCACTCTGTTGCTGGATGATATGCTTTCCTCAAGGAAGTTTAAGACCAGGCAGACTGTCAATGCTTTGGTAAAATGGGTGTCAAGATTGTGGGTTCCTTGAGAGGTCACCACTAAGTAAATCA
Organism: Albula goreensis; assembly: GCA_022829145.1. Taxonomy (NCBI): domain Eukaryota; kingdom Metazoa; phylum Chordata; class Actinopteri; order Albuliformes; family Albulidae; genus Albula; species Albula goreensis. The sequence goes on from CM040759.1 coordinate 11,524,618, forward strand.
GTAAGATTTACAGAGTTCACTTTACATGTCATTTTAATATTTAATGTTGATGTGCATCACATCACACTAATTACACTAGTTACATGTGAGTTAGAGACTCTAATATTATGGAATGGTCTTTAGGAAAAGGCCTTTCACTTAAACCTGTCAGCTTACCTCACTCAAATGTTTCAAAGCAACTGGTTTCTTCAAAAATATATGTAAAGTTTTCGGTTTTAATTTACAGGTAAAATGCAAATTTAGGACAGCTGATTGGATGGACTAAATCATACTCAGCAATTATCAATTTGGTTCGGTAGCAGTAGACTTTATATCCTATTAATGAGTGTTAATAAGGGTATTGACATGGCATATCCATAACCAAGGTTTGCACAAGTCAAACAAATTCAGTTGTATCCATTAAATGAGAATATCCATTGATGTAATATGAACATTCTATTCTATTTTTGGGGGACCAGTCAGCATCGATCAGGAGAACTTAGTCATGGCTTTAAAACATGAGAATATCTGACATGGGTTTGCCTTTGGCCTGTTTCAGGGACATGAGCTAGAGGCATTAAGAGGGTCCCTAAAAATAAATGCCTTACATTAAGATATAATAATCAGGAGGAATCTGATTTAATGATTTGCTTAAATGAACACATGACTGCCCATGATGAAAGTGATGACATTTCCCATCTATTTCTGTAAAGGTTCTTATCATTTAATGAAAATCAAACTAATCCAAGTATCTAAATTAATATCTAAATAACCATATTTACAATGAGTGAAATTTTCATCTTAAAGATCTTACTCATTTTCTTACCGCATCACAAACATGCACTTATGCTTTCAGCTCTCTGTATTTCAGCAGGGCTGTATTCTTAGAATAGGGAGGAAATAGAGTTATTGCCTGGTTTGATCAGCCAGTACGTGAACTGAGAAAAATTACCTCTGTGTTTGAAAGGTTTAGTGTCAGATTCCAGAATCAGAGCATCTGATCAGTATGCTTATCCTGTCTGTAGTTTCTCTTCTCAGCTTACTGCCATCTCTCCTCTTCATTTTGAGGGAAATATCGACAACATGTTCAGCGATCTCATTAACCAGCAGCATTCTGAAATTGAACATGTTGCTGTAAAAAAACATGCAGATAATGTGTAGTTAGGTTAAAGAATAAGATCATGCAAACGTGCATGTTGTCCTGATGCTCACTGGGTTCTTGATCGTTTTTAAGGGTCTTTTTGGAATACATTTTAGCAAGAGAGACATTTTCTAAGGTCCTTGTCTTTATTGAATTCACTCAAAAATGTAAATCAAAAACAGTAAAATGAGTAAGGAATATTATTTCTCAAGTATTTTTTTAATAAAATATTTTAAATCAATAAATATTTCAGCTTTGAATTTCAATAAATAGCCTTTGGGTTGTCATGCTAACTGATGAAAAATCCCTGCACATTTGACAGCTCCATTTACATGTGAGGTGTCCTGATGCATATTTATCATTTCCATCTGCTCTCAAAATAAAGAAGAGTAAGACCACAGACACATGAAGAAAATGTATTTTTAGAGTACAATCTGCGTATTGTATTGGCTTTGTGAGTAATTTTTTTATTTTTTGCTCTGAGACACATTTCACCACATATGAACAAATGAAATGGTGTGATCTATGTTAAAGCTGATCAGATTTCATGTAGTTCTATGCCCATCAATATTGTTTCATTGAGAACCCAGATAAAATAAATTATGGTAGCACTTCATTTTATGATATGCTAATTACAAGGTAATTATGTAGTAATAACTAGTAATTAACAGTTTCAAAGGAACAATAAGAATATCATTCAGAACCTGGACTAATTGTATGCTTAAAAAGCAGAAAACCATAATATTATATATATATATATATTTTTTTTTTACATTACCATCATTTAGCTGACACTTTTATCCAAAGCAACTTACAGTTGATTTGGCTAGTCAAGGGCCAATTCCCCTTGGGATTAAGTGTGGGGTTAAGGGCCTTGCTCAAGGGCCCAACTGCAATGGTGTTTTTGCTGTGGCTGGACTGGGGCTTGAACCACCAATCTCAGGGGTCCCAGTCATTTACCTTAGTCACTACAAGCTGCCAATTTTATGTTAATGTATAATATATATATATATATTAACAAAGTATGTGGTAAAACTTTGAAATTTGAAAAAAAAATTGAAATGGAATTCCTCCAGAATTTACAATTGTATCCATTCATTATACTAATTACATCCTTTTACATCATGTAGTTCAGAATCAAACTCTCAAGTATTTTCCATCAATTTTAATGATCTGTACACATAATGAATGAGGACACATGCTAATGAACATAAATTTGTTAATTGTACAGGTTCTAAAATCTAGATTATTGGTGTGCTTGGTATTTCTGATAAAACACCCCTTCCCTTTGCCATAAATGTTGCCAGTCCAGTCAAGAACCGGTCACCCCCACCACCTACAGAGGACATTTAGACTTTTACTGTGATTACAGGCGGAGCGCAAGACTAGATGGCTTTCATCCTCACTATAGAACTTTTATCAATTGTGATCAAGTGTCCCACTGAAAAGGTAGTTATGGTTATGGTTAAGGCACATTTCTGTTCTGTCTCTGGAGCACAAATGCAATTACTGTTCCTTCAAAGGTCCCGTATAGATTTGTCACAGTTCTGCTCTGTACTCCTTTTGTTCTGTCCTCTTTCCTCACGGAGAGAATGACTAAAGGTAAAATTGAAGTACCCTGTAGGGTTCCATATGCAGTGACAAGCATTTGTGTCCCTTCAGGTGCATTAGCGTACATCTGTAGACAGTATAATGGTTCAGGAACCTGTTTGCAAGTTGTTCTAAACAAAATGTAAAAAAAAAAAAGTAAAATGAATAGATTCATATGCTTTGTTTAAATTCATTTTTGCTGATTTATTTTATCACAGAAAAATACAGAACATACTAATCAGAACATATTTTCGAAACACCGCGTAATATTTAGATATATTGTTCTTAAGTAGCTTGTATCTTCCTGTCTCTTGCTGTCCTGATTATAATTCAGTAAAATGTATAGTCTAAATATATAGTTTCTCAATGTCAAAGTTTTCAGCCATTACTATGGCTTAATAAGAGCTATATCAGACATCTCTATTCAGAGTATACACGATGAACATTTTTAAACTACCTATAACTACCTATAAACATCTTATGAACCCTTTATAGATGATGCCTTATTATAGTCTTATACGTTGCCCAAATAAAAGTTACTGCAATACTGTATGCTGTCTGTACAATGCTCAACAGCAATTTCATACCTCAGGCATATGTATCTTACATAAATATACGTTGATAATTTCACCAAGAGTCATCAATCATCAACTCCATGGGTTAAAACAGCTCCTAATTTTTGACAAAAAGGAACTTGGAAATGGTTTATTGTATTACCCATCAATCATTTTAGTCTAGCTGGGTAATAAAAAATTACTTTCTGCAGGTGCAGTGGAAATAAAACATAATGGGAGAACTGTATGAAGGGGATTAGGCTGAGTTATTTCAGAGCTAGTTTGCATGGGAGATAAAGACTTTAGGCATCCAGAAAAAGATCAAACTGATTCCGGACATCTTTTCAAATTTTGCCATAGTACAATTTACACAGGTCATGTATGACTAAATGTATGCAACAATAGCGCTATTTGATGCCAGTTTGAGGAAGTGAGTAGGTTAGTTTAATGAAATATGCATTGTGGGCTAGAGTCTCTGGAAGATGACCGATCAGGTACAGATTCCCTCAACATGATCTGAGGCTTGTTTACAATGCCATGTTGAGAGGAGGGGGCTTTAGCAGAACCAATTTGTCACATTTTGACAGGTCTCCTAGCTCCTTATCCAGCTCTCAGCATCATCATGCTCCATTAACACTGGCTAGATATCGTTTCAGAGCACACCTTCTTGCCAAGATGACTTTCTTTATCGCGGTGATCCTGGAGCTCAGCTCATCACCTGTGCCCTGGTTATCAAGACCCCGTGCTTCACCTGATCATTGTAGAGCACAGCATCAGGTGCACATTAGCAGCATGTAGTAGGGTTCAGAATGAGGGGTGGCCTTATCGTCAATGTTCAATAGCCATTCAAAACTTGCTCTTAACAAGCCTATAGTATCTGTGTTCAACTGAGAAATTAAATATCCCATCCTGAATATTATATCTGCATAACTGGATAAATAATGTATTAAATAATTACACTTCCTTCCATTGTAGATAAGGTCTCCAGTTTTAGTACATTATTAAATATGTATGATCACTAAATATGTGATACAACAGTGCTACTGAGGACACATCATGAAAAAGAACATTTTCAAAATGAGTATTGTTTTTTATACATAATGGAAATTAATTATAAACAAGAATTGTTTTAACACCTAAGGGAGCTGTTGGACATGTAAGTCATACCTACCGTCTAACAACACTTTTATGCCTTTTTTCTCTTTGAGTTGTTTTGTCAAAACAGATTTACCTTTAAGTATGTGGATGAAATAAAGTTGTCTGGGTTAAAATTTGTTATCATGTGCTCATAAGCCCAGTTGAATCTTTAAGAAACTTTTCAAGTTGTTTCAGTGTGATGCATTCCTTGAAACAGTGGCCATCAGCATGCCAAACATACTTACTGCACCTTTAAGGAAAATACAGAGTATTCTGCATGTCAGATCACTGTATTGCACAGGTTGCCATAAATTTTGGCAGTACAGTCAAGAGCCTGTCACAATAAATAAATAAAACCACTGACCTTTAAGTGGAAAAATGCCGACTTTTACCTGGCATCCTGAAAGTCCTATTGACTGGCGACTGCTAGGGAATTATGATGCAGTACATACTGGTGCTTACATTGTTGATCTAACACCCAGGCTGTGCATTAATGGTTTGATTGGTTATGTGGATTGAGTCGCCCATGCAGTTTCTATACACCATTTCATCAATTCATATTCATTAGAACAAAATTAAGAAAGCAATTAGCATAGGGGAGTAAAAGCTGAAAATGTTGTAGCAAAATGATTAAAGGTAGCAGGAGTCATGTAACACAAGAATAGGCATAAAATGCGCTAAAGAATATAATTTCTTTGATTGTATTTGTTTGTGTTGTTCCCATGCTTGGTATGGCTAATAGCTTTTTTATGGCAATGTTTGAATCTAATTTCCAGATGCTACAATGGCTACAATGGAAGACGAAGGTCTTCAACTGGGAGGAGAATTGCATACCAGTTTCTGACACCAGTTAATTGCTGCACTCACTGTGTTTCTTTGTGGCAATCATCTTAAGATTCTGCCCATTTGTCACCACCTACTTCATGGAATTACTGATCCAGACCCTCCCGCTGCCCCAGTTTGACAACTGCAGCTCCGTTCTGGCTGACAACCAACTCATCCAGAACTATTGGCACTGCCTGACAGGTTCTCTCCCTCCTCATCTATTCTCACGTCACCTCTCTCTTCATCTCTGTCCATGCACAACCAATTTCAGTCTTGCATCTACTTAGAGTCTGGCACCGGCACACTGCTCACAATCACACCCCCTGCACTTACAGCTTCTCATATCTCTCTGCAGTGCTGAGTTGTCTTTCAGTCTTCACTAAGGTTCCATTTTTCCATGTGGGCCCACACATATTCCACTTTGACCGCCTCCAGTGCTGGTACAGTGGAGTTAACGAGCACATTGCATCTGAACACTCCTGTATTTAGAATGCCATGCACCTGGGCTTGAGTTGAATCTGGCCAAGATCTGAAACACATTTTGACTGCTCATTATCTTTGCTTACTGATTTCTGTCCCCTCAGTTACAACCAGCATCTTGACAATATGATCCCCTCACTGAAAAAAAAATAATAATATAAAATGAAATTAACCACTCAATATGTAGCTGACTTCATATCTAAATCGTACTGTGCTGTGAGTTAAAACAACCAATCCTTGCAAACACAAATATATACATATATATTTGTCATAACAGATGACACATTTTGTATAATTATTCAAATTTAGGCAAAAGGTGATTCAAATCTTTTTTTTTTTCTCAGATTTGTTAGAAAGGCTGAGTAGAATTTCAAATCCAAATTTACTGTCTCTACTTACAACAAATGTTGCATGAATGTATACATGAATTGTCCAGTACAGTAAAAAGCAATATTTTTATAACCATAATGTGGATCTTAATACAAAGTCATAAAGGAAAAAAAAATGAAGAAGGCTGTCCCCCTCCCTTTCCACTGATGTTGTTTAATCGTACAGGATAAACAACCTTTGCTGTAGCATTGTTTAGTAACCATTAAAGAACCAAAACACAAAAATATGTATATAACATATAACATTATTGAGATAGTTGTCCTCAATGTGCAATGACTTACTGAATAAAACCTGTCTAGCATGTATTTCTGAAAAATTATTGTGTAGATCCAGTCCTATATCACACATGTCCTTGCTAGGTTTGGCACACCATTTGTTCTTCTGCAATATACTCCCATAGGATTTCATCTGTAAAGAGGCTAAAGCTATATGTCATCTTACCTTCAGTCTTTCTCCAGCCTTCAAATTAAGGAAAACTACCTTATGATTTATTTATGTGTTATTGTTATTGTTCACAACAGTGCCAACAAACAATATTTAGCAAATGATGTCTCTCTAGGAAAAGTGCTTAAAGCAATAGTAATTAATGAATTCAGTTCTGAGATTTATGGAAATGCCTCAGGTGAAAAGAGAACGTACTGCCATACCATCATGAGGGTTTTCATACAGGATCCCCCGGGCTCGCTAATATAACGGCTCTGCTGCCAACTTTGGACATGCATCATGATATATAAAGCCCTCAGGGATCATATCAGTGTGTTTATGTAAAACTGTATTAGTTTATATTCCTCTGTTGGACATTAGCAGTCATTTTTTTACTGTGTTTGAGACAGTCTTCACAATTCTGTTTACAAACAGGGAAGCCATCAAGCTGGCAAGGATCAAGAATAGAAATACAAGAAATGTGTAAGAAAGAACACAGAAACAACGCCTGTATATGTAATTCAAGATGAATGTTTTCAGTGTTTATATTTAATTTTTAAAAAAAGTGTTAATCTGAGTAGATTCTCTTGATGCAATGTAGTAATTTCACCCCAAGCAATGTAGATGTATACTGTCAGGAACAGTATTGTGACTACATTTAACTCATGTAATAAATGAACTCAGCACCACTGTAGCACAGACTGTGATGTGTAAGGGCCTTTAGATTTAGTTAATGAAGGATAAACACACAAAAACACACATAGCTGCATACTCTGTTTGTCAAATGTGATAAAATGCAGTCTTTTCAAAATAATAACTGTATCACACACTGTTGATAAATTCTTATTCAGTGAGGACTGTAGTCTATGTAAAGTTGAGATTTGTTTGGAGAACTCGGCAGAACAGAGAAATCATATTTGAATATTTGTTGTCATGGGACAAATTTACTGTGCGACAGAAAGGAGCAGATGACCAGAGGAGTCACAGGACAGATTATTACAGTAAAATGCAGTTAATGATTTGAATATCGGCAAGAAAGTGCACCATAATGTTGCTTCTGTCATGTCTTTAAGGTAGTTTTCAACTACAGGCTTACCTGTATTACAAATTGTGATGCAATGCTCTAATTCAGTAACAGATATGTTGGGCATTCACAACCAAACAATGTAAATTACTGTTTTAATTGTTTTTGCCTAATGTGGTGGAACTCACAGCAAGGTGCATCCAGCATTATGTTTGCATTCAATGTCTGCTGTTAGCATAATGTGTATTGCTTTTTTATGAGCCTCAAATCAAAATGGGAGAGCTGAACTCCAGTGTGACGGATTGTAATGAGCTTTTGTGATGCCTTACTCTTTAATTACTCATTGTATTGTTGTGAATCATTACATTCTTTATTGTATTGTGTTGATACATCTAAACTGCTGCTTCATTATCATAGAACTTTGTACTGGTATTTTACTGATTGAGCCTTCAAGATGTGTTCTTTAGCAGGATAGAAATCTATTCCAGTTATCAAACATTGGACATTTACTTTAAGAAAAAAAAACATGGTTGTGGTAAATATGGGATGAGGTTTAAACTGAACGACGCCATGTGCTGGTATGTTCTATGGATAGTGAAACTTGGAAAGGCAACCCATATCATATTCATGTCAAGGTTAAAAGCATCAATGCAAATTACTGTGTCTAAAATAGCAAGCTAACAAAGCATGCTAATTGTTCATAAACAATGACCCTACTGCCTTCCATTGAAAAGAAAAACAGTTAGCAACAGGAGTCCTTTTTGCAGAGACTGCGCTGTGCCTGCTCTTTTGCACATGTACATAGTTTCTACATAGCAATGCTGGTGTCAGCAGCTGTCTAACCACATGAAGTACTGTAGGAGCAAACTCTTCACAGATCCTTGAGTAAAGACATGCATTTTGTCTACCTCCAGTGTCAACTCACGTGTAGCTTCTCACGTAAATGACACTTGCATTGCCAAAGTCTCTGCAATTCAATGGCCACTAAACTTGTTATACCTGTAGACTTTGATCTGCCGTGTTGGGATAAGTCTTTGTTGTGACAGATGCTTCAGCACAGCAGTACTTGGGGGCTGAGGATACATTCCCATCTGGAAAAATTAAATCCACATTACACAGAGGATAGTGGAGGTGGAGGATAACTGCTGGTCAAAAAATGTATAAATCATGTAAAATGGAAACCGTGCTTGCTGAGAGCCTTTTATATAGATACTGAGCCGCAGAGATTCTGAGATTTTCATGATGACATTTCTGTCAATTCATCATTCTTTGACTTTGTAAGTAGACAATTGTGCCCCTTTTGTAATTAAACTGACTCTTCTTACAGTGATAATTTTTCAATTATATTTCCTGGAGGTAGCGTAAAGTTAATAAATTAGGTTGTAAATTCAGCTAAATTGCATCAGACTCCACATTTTAAACAGAGAATGGTGCCACAGTTTGCAATGTCTCTGTACCTGATGATGACACTAAATTCAGCTACCCTTATCAGCTTGCTATTGTGATGATTTTTTTTCTCTGGCTCATTTCAGACTTCAGTTTAATTAGAGATGTTTGATGCATATCACAAAAAAATCTCTGAAGCTGCCCAATTTTCTCTGAAACAAAAGAAAAATGATGACAGCAATAAATGCTTGAATAAGTATGCATTGTTATCATGCCATTAACATGGAGACAATGACTGTTGGCTTTTCCAGGAGTAAACATTTTGCATATATATAGTGGAAATGTCACACTAGAATCCACAATCAGAGTAAGATGGATACTGGAATCCTGCGGTATGAACCCAGTTTGCTGGGGTATGACCCAGTTTATATAGGTATAAAAGCAAACTACAATCATACTTGGACAATGGGACATGTCTTGGCTCTATTGCTTAATAGTATTATTTGTCAAAATATATGCATAACAAAAGCTTTTTAACCAAGTGCAGAATGAATGGGAATGAATGGAAACAATTTTTTAGGAAAGTATATTAAGCTAATCATCTCCCAAGAATACTACTAGATACAAGACCAAACCAAAAAAATATTTTGCTGGTTATCTTTATGACTACCAATGTAAAAAGCTTTTGCAGCATCAATGATGAATTCATATTTCATCTATTCTAATGTTTTTGGATAATGATATCATCTTTGTCTTATGTGTTTACTGGGAAGCCGTCTTGCTGTACAGAAAAGCAATGTAGCCTATGTAACCTTTTTGCGTTTATAACAGGGTTGTTAATGTGATTAAGCAGTGTTTTAACCTAAAATCATTTGTATGCATTATACCCATGTAATTATCTTTCAGTCAGTTTTTGATGTTTTTAAAATGGAACATGTCTTGATAATGTGTGACTTTTGTTTTATATCTGATTGGCAATAGTGAAAGGAATGACTGTGGAAATATATCTGACAGGTAAAGGAGACTGTGCTGTACAAGTGCTGTACATTTTAATTGTTTTTCCATTGTTCCGGGGGTTAATATTTGTGATTACTAAAATCACCAAAAAAGTTTTTAAAAAGTTATAATGTTTTTAGAGTTTCATAAAAAATTTTCTTAGATCTAGCCTACTTAATATGAATGTTTGCAACTTTAATAACTCTTCCCAGTGCAGGGGTAGAGAGCTTTAGCTGAGACAAACTCCCAGTTAAACTAACATTTCTGTGTACTTCCATACTATGATTTTACACATGGGTACTGCAGATCGATCAAATCTACACAGGAACAATTAGCTGGTCTATCGTGTATCCAACGTTTTGGAAGAAGCAGAGATTGTGGCATATTTTGAGAGTTGACCAAAGATCAAAACAGACTCTATTATCATGTACTTATCATTTATTTGAAAAGCCATATTTGTGCAATATCTATGCAATTACGCACATTTTATAGCAGCCTGGGATTAAAGGTTTCACTGGTCTGACATAAATTTTGACAATAAAAGTGGATCCCTTCACATTTAATGTTCTTCTTCTTTCTTTGTTTTTCATGATGGCACTTTATAAAATAAATACAACTCTGATCAAGTCTCCTGTAGTGTTTTACGTGATTTAGCACCTGTCCTTTAAGCGGATTAAATTGCAAATAAAAGTCATGTCCTGTAATGCCATTCCCAGAGAACTGAGGAAATCTAGCGTGGAAGAGAGCCCTTCAGACCGCTCTGATGAGCAATCACCTGCAGGTGCTTTTGATGCTCCATTACCTGTGGGCATGTTGCCTGCACTTTCAGATCAAGGGTTGGGCTCTCCTGAGAGCTGTGACTCTGTGGTCTTCCCATGTTGCTGCAGCTTCTCTACTTGCCATGAAACAAGGAGAGGTCAGGGCATAGTCAGGATACCATTCTGCATTCTGTGCTGCTCACACTGTTGTGCAGCTCTTGAGGTCAAATGTAAACTGAGTGGCCACACCTAGGTATACCTGCGCTTTCTAAGACACAGGCTTTTCAAACAGTGACATCATAATCACATTATTATAATAAGAAATATATAGCAGAAGATGTGTCTATGAATGTGTCATGGTCCTTGATGTCTCCAAATGAGTATATCAGAAACAGCTGCCCTCCTAGACTGGTATATGAAGAAAATTAAACCACCTAAAAAAAAAAATCCAGCCAATGGAGATCCTGTGGTTGTAAACAGACTATTGATAAAAGAAGCTGATGGTGTATGACAATACTCTACACAAGTAGTTTGTGTATGACATTGTAGAGTTAGCCAACCAACAGCTACCATCTATCATCTGCAAATAGGCTTTCTCAGCAGCAGGGTAACTGTCCATGCTGTAAGGCTAGGATTGCCTAGCAGTTAACGTAAACATTTTGCGTTGGAGGTCACTCTGGATGAGAGCATGTGCTAAGAATATATGAGTGTAATACAATTCCATGTAATGTTATCTTAGTTAATGTAAATTGTCAAATCCAATTTTTTTGGTATGGAAAAGTATCATACCAAAAAATATTGTGCTCATAAAGCATAACTCATAAAAGCATGAATACCAACAGAAACCATTTTAAGTCTGGCATTATTTGCTAAGAGGGAAGTGTCTGTGTTTTGACAGTTCAGGGAACAGGAAGACTGGAAACTTATTACAGCAGATGGAGATATAAGTTGCCCTGTAGCGTAATCATGGAAATCAGGTATGAGTTCCATATTCATTGGTTTAACAACAGGATGCCGATAGAGAATATTGTTGAGGTATTACAGTACAGACTTTTTGATTCAAATAATATGTCAGTTTATATTGCGGTATGATATGATATAAAAATAATGTATATAAAATACATGTTTTTGTTGTGCTTTCTGGGTACCTATGCCTATGCACAACACTATGGTCTGGTCACAGACATTGTGGATTGCAGCCAAGATCAGCGAAGCATCTTGCATTGCATCTCAAGTACAAATTTACAATTTGGCAAAGAACTCACAAAACTGTATCTGTCTCAACGTCCTTGCAGACTAGACACCACAATAGAAGTGATGAGGCAGTTTTATATGTGCCAGGACTTTGAATTAAAGTGTAAGTGAATAAGGCTGGGCTGATCTTTTTGGAATGGTGGAATGTGTAGCCCCATGCATGCTCTGCACATGGAGTCTGAAGGCGCATCTACAGTAATACAGTAATCCACATTTTGTGCATTCTGAGGAAGTGAGAGGATGTGTTTCAGACATTTATTTGCATTTTCTGTAAAACAATAGTCTTCAAAATGCTTTATATTTTAGCACTTAAATAGGTATACACCTTTAGTATGGCAAATCAGACATCCAGTAGGTCCAGCACAACAAGAGCTGTGTAACTCCAGCTATCTCATTTTACATCTAATTATGAATAAGGGAAATGGATCAATATAAATTTTCTTGTTTCTTGCCAGACAATGCCCTCTTAAATCATCATTATGCATGGTGGTTATGACCCACCGGTCTTTCACTAATCTTAGACTGCCTTTCGTGCTTCTATGGGGTCCTGGGACAGCTAAAAGGAATTATGGGAATTTTCTCTTTCCGCTTGAAAACATTCTGACAAAGATTTGTTCAAACTGTGCTGAACTTTACGAAGCAGCATCAGCTTCTCTGTCCTAAAGCCATTTGGGTCTCCGAGCAAGTTGCTATGGCAACATGTCCTCCTACAGTCCCACCCACTCTTTCTCTTCAGTTTTATCCCCAGTCAACATGTTGATGTTTCAAAGCTCTCGAGTGAATCGTGGGGCTATCCGTGCCTTTGATTTATCACTGGAGTTTGACTGGATACCCAGGTAGCAGGGAGATGAGTATCTACATTGCACCATCTCACAAACAGTTCATACAAAAAATAGTATATTTTGTGAAAGAACAAAACACTGTTAGCTTACCTTAGACCAATGTAACGACTTGGCACTCATATATTGTACCTTGACTCTACCTTATCTCAAATGTTAGCAAGTGTAACCATTATACATTTTTAGTGATTCTGATATGCACATTACTACCCATTTTAAAATATGCTCCATTGACTAGGAGCTGTTCTCTCCTGCTTCACATGCCATCAATTTCTTGAACCCAGGATAACATATGAAATAGCCCTACCTAATATGGTTTTTACATTTTTTTGATAAATTTTAGCAACCAATGTATCAAGTAGGCCTTTTTAGAATATCCCATGAGTCTTTGTGATGACCTCAAAAAACCTTCATTCTCACAAAAACAATAGCTGTCTGGTATCTCTTTGTTTGGACAGTGACCTTGAGATGACCATATACGAGCCGACAATGAGTAATATAAAGACTCATTATGGATGAAAGAGACATTGTAACAAAATACGTGTAAACCTAGAGGTACTCTAGAAACCATAAAGGTGAATACAAAGCTCTTAGGACCAATCCTATAAATTACCCATGATTTTAGAACCCACTGTATTAAATGAAAACAATTTCATCATGTCTGCTGTGGCTTTAGGCATGTCATAAATCCAGGCTGGGTACACAAGCTGCATCCATGCATATTTAGCTCAGTGATATCTTACTCATGACAAATATATATTATAAAAATATGTCTGAATACAAATATAGGGAAAACATATCTATGTTTGCAATGATGGCTGTAACTCAAAGAAAACTATTTTATTTTTGGGGCAATGAGATGATGTAATGCATCCACTTGATGACAGGGAGAAGCTGAAATGAAACAATGGAGATAAAAGTGTCATTTTGGCTATCAGTAATTGAATGTGACAGTCACAGTAACTTGTGCAGAGCAATTGTTTTACTTAAGTGAAGAGTTATCAAGGAACATTACTTTATATCTACATTTTTACAATTTTTTATTTAAGCATCAAGAGCGAGATTATTCATGTCATGATAGTTGAGACAATTATCCAATTGCCTCTGAAACTAGTACAGGTGTACTTTATCACAAACCATTAATAATAATAATTTGCAGTGCTATTACTTTTCCCCCTATATCCAGGCAGTGACTAATGGTACCAGCAGCTTATAGCTAATTGGCTGCAGAACCAATAAATCTTACAAATCACAAACCCATTCATTCCACCATTCCTTACTATGAATTGTATGTAAGTATACACTGTACATATACACACACATGCACACACAGAATGTAAGAAAACGTGTTATGTAAGATATGGTGACAGGTTACTGCCATCATCATCATTAGTGCCATCATCATCATCATGCCAGTAACCATCTCTTTATGCTTTTACACAGATATGTTTCTGGTAGACCTGGTTACATTCCTTTGTGGCTTTTCCTTATCTTTGAATGGTACGTTTTTATATGTTCCTGTTGCAGGCACCTGCTCTGCCAGAGGAGTTACAGCTGATGAGGCAAGGAATTCCCTGCCGACTAAAACATCTCTATTCTCACTGATGCTATTGCCAGTAATTTGTCAGGCATCTGTCTTCAGTAAGTAAAGGTATGGTCAGGATTTTATTCCGGCCTCTGTATAATGCAGCACTACAAACAAGTATATTGGCTTGATACTCCGGTAAAATGGCATTTCCTCTACAGCTACATCTGCCCTGTAAATATGCTCTTAGATACAGACATCAACAACCCAGGTAACACCCTGACATACAATTTTCTTATTAAGACACAATGTTGCCTAACTTTGAGATTGATGGAAATAGATGTAGTTGTTGGAAGGCCTCAAACTTTGTGCTGTTAAAAAGTCGGGTTTGATCAGCATTCCTAGAAAGATTTGTTTTGCTACATTTCACACATGATTAATGAGTTTGATTCTATATTTTAGCAAATGGCTGACAGGGTTTAAACACTTGCTCTGACATATGCATACTGCTTGACTTCTCTCATGGTTACATTTTCTGGAAATGTAATTGATTAACTGGTGATGCAAAACAGATAACCCAACTTTATAACAAGTTTTTGAATGTAATCGTTTATGATAAAACTGATCCTGAGTGTTATCAATCTGCTGCATTTCAATTCCTTCTTAACATAGAACTTGTGGTTAATATAAAAAATTATATAACACTGAAAGCTTTGTTTGTTAGATTTTACCTTGTATTCTCAATTGTATCCTTCATATATTAATAACATGCTGGTCAAACAAATTAAATTACCATCAGTGGTTCTTCTGTCCCAAATTTCAGATATATTCAGATACATTTTCCAAACAGAATGGATTGCCACCATTTTCTATAAATATTTACTTCATATTTAGTTCCCTTTCAAATTTCATATCTCTGTGCAGCACATCTGGAGTTACAGGTAGAACATTAGTAAATGAGCAGCTTTTTTTCTTTCATGCATCAGCATAATGTGTATGTATGAGCCCAGAATAAAAGGAATAATGCAATGCTGTGATTAAAAGGAGGAGAGGGAGGGGGCTGTGTCTACAATGATTAAATCAGAGTAATTAGTTTGCTTTCAAATTCAAACACTTTGGAACAGTTCTTTTAAAAGTGAGACACAAAATCCATGATTTCCCATGGGTGAAGGTCGATGAGTGCAGCCAGATTAAAAAGCTCAAGGTGAAGAAAAAAAACAAAAACAAAGACCTCTCAGTGATATTTTAAGGATGTTTAGTTTACAGATCCATGGAACTTAACAAATTACATTCCGTAATTATGGCATATACAACATAAAAGGGAATTTAACCATGTTCTGTTGATGAAAATGAAAAGTACCTTGAAGTGACTTTTTGTTTTGCCTTTCCTTTGATTGCTATTGCACTCACACTGAATGCTAATCATGTCTCTTCATCTGACAAACATCAATATTAATTACATTTTTAAGTGTATTCACTCTTCTGTCATAAGCACAAACAAAATATGGGCCTCGCACAGTCAAAGTAATTACAGACTTGATATGTTCTTCCATACCTTTATATACGTACATGATGCAAAGTGAATGTTTGGGTGTTTGTTCCCTGTCAGCATGCTGCTTCTGCATAAGGGTACTATGAAGGATTGACTGGGGATGCTCGGACTGAATGCATCTGACTGACCAACATACATTTATTATGCTTTACTCTTTGCTGTACAGCAGTTGAACAGCCACCTCACTGTAGCCCTGTGTACCATCCTCAAAACAAATTTAATCCATTAAACTTATACAAGATTCCATATGGTCATACACAGGAACTCCATGATGAAATATAGGTCTGTACCATAGAATTGTCATTGAGTTTCTGCACAATGCAAACCAGTCTGTCCAAGTCATTCATTACTTTGATATATTGGTTTTACAGCTGCAGTTGTATCCTGTATCCTCACTGAGAATATATATATATATGTGTGTGTGTGTATATATATACACACACACACACACACACACACATACAGTATACACATATATAGTGCCATTGAAATTGTTGTGATCTCTTTCCTCTTTAAGAATGAGAATTGTATTATTCCTTCTATAATCACTACTATGACTGTAGGATTATTTGGATATTCCCCTGGCTGCCATGCCATTGTAAATAATGCTTCTTGTTTCTATGGTGGGTAAATAATTTTAATGAACCCAATCCAGTATGTTATGTGAATGTTTGAAACTCGCTTGGAGGCATTATCTGGCATGATTCTAATAGCAGTGTATTGCTGAATATACAGCATATCCATCATTAAAAACTGTTTTTCATCAGTATACCAAGGTCCCTTTGCAATGTTTGCATATTAAAGCAAGTATGTTCTGTAATGGATGAGACTATTTTCAGCCTTCCATTGCAAGTCAGATATCAATATTTCCATTTACTATTACATCATGCAGTACATTTTAAATAAAAAGCCAATATTTTAAAAATGTATTTAGAAGTTTATTTAGTTTGTTTAAATACAGAATGTGAAAATAAATAGGGAAGTAGTTAAATTAGCTGATGATTTTTAATGTCCATGACCAGTTCATCCACCACGTTCCTTTTAAATGAGGTTCTGATTAATAAATAAATAAATAAACAAATAAATAAATAAATCTGGACACAGAGTGGCAGAATATACTGCAAATCCTCCTCTCTTTCTCCCAAAGTAATTGCACAGAAAAGAGTGTTAGATAAATAATTCATTTTAAATGATTTTTAGACTCTCTCTTTCAGATTTAATTAGCTGTTAATGATTATTCTAGCATCAACACACTCATAACCTTGAATCTATTTTTGATAGGATAACATACCTTATTTACTATAAAGACTGTATGTGAGTGCCTCTGTTTTTGGCAGTTTATGCTTGCATTGTTTCCCAGTGCTGCATTTTATCAACATTACTGATCAAATCATATTTCTAAGGCTTGGTTATAACAGGTTATCTCTTAAGAGGTATTGCTTTATTTTTTCAAAGTGCTCCCTAAAGTACCTTATGAATTTGTATTGTAGCACTGCCAGGATTATACTAATAAGGTCTCTAGTGTTATTTGTCAGTTACTCACCCTGACACTGAAATGCTCTGTTAGGGAAATGTGAGGGTAAATCAAAATCACACTAACAATAAACCCACCTTTGAATGAATGAAGGGAAAGGATGGATGGATGGATGGATGGATGGATGGATGGATGGATGGATGGATGGATGGATGGATGGATGGATGGATGGATGGATGGATGGATGGATGGATGGATGGATGGATGGATGAGTTGTGGGGTGCAGACCATAAACTATTAATATGATCTCTGTACATATCTTGGTGGATGGAACTAATTATTATCAAAGAACCTGAGGAAGTATTTCTATTGGAACATCCACCCCTGTTCAGAAATGAAAAATAATGAAGGCTTTGCTGAGCCTAGTCATGTAATGCCACAGCAACAGGATGAGATGTTGAAGACTTTAAAGCTAAATATATCCTGAACTCTGAATGTGCTATTCTGTGTGCTGAAATGAATAGTCTTGACAGTTGCTTGGTAGGTTAGTAGGGGTTCTCATCAGACACAGGAGATTCATTTTTAATAACAGTAGGGAAAAAATCACTAGAGACAAGCAGCAGCAAAATGCCATTAGTTTCACTTTGAGCACACTGCTAATCAGAAGATTCACATACACTGCCTGTGTTTTAGGAATACCAGCTGTCTTGTTCAACCAATTTATTGTTACTCTGTTTGTCAAATTATTTAAAAAATACTGAAATATGCTGAAGACAGACATGTGATTCACAGCTGTGATATGTGATATCAGCTCTGTCACAGCTGGTGTAAACAGACAAAAAAGAGCTGCTTGCATATTGCAGAAAGGAAACTGGGGAACTATACTGATGAAAAGGTTTTGTTTTCATGATATACTATTAAGACTTTGGCCCAAATATAATATGTAATATACTTAATCATAGATACATATATTATCGTTCAATTATCTCATCAAAAGTTGATCTTAGAGATATTACTTTATCTTTTTGATTAAATTTAATGCAACCATAACTACATTTCCTCTGACTGCTCATGTCCAGTAGCTACCACAAGCAGCATTGATATCAAAGCGGAACATTTGAGACACTTACTTTTGTTCTTGTAATTTTTATTTTATTTGTATTTTTTTGTCTAGAGGGCAGGGACATTGTGAATAAACAGAAATAGGAGATGGCACAAGGGCAGGTGGACCTCCATTTCCTATACCTATGGGCATGCTTTCACAGCCAAGCACCACAATGAGTTTGTCATCTGCTGAGTGAATTTCGTTCTCACATCATCATCATTGGTCACATCGATTAACTGTACCTGTGAAAGAATATCCTACCCAACCTGGCTGCTTAGATGTTGGCACAGTGGAGATTGTCACTTCTAGTGTAATGCTATGGATATAAATGTAAGAAGTTTTTGACAATATCCCTCATATATGTGTTTTTCAAAACAGCATGTATTCCTTTATGAATCAGAAGTACATTAACTATACTTTTGCCCAACGTTTGCTGATGTCCAATTCATTGTGCCTCATATACAATATTTCGTCTTTGAGGAGCTTGTCAAACATGAACTATGTGTATGAAACCAAAGTCTATGATGGTTAATCTCTTTCAGGAAGTGACAGATCGCCTTAACTGCCTCTATCAAACATATCAACAAACTGCGACAGGTAGAGCAGCCATTTACTGCTGGGTGCCACTTCAAGTTTGAGTGGCTTTCCTAAACAGCTCAACTTAACATATTTCAATGTGAATACTCTGCAAACACTTAAATATGCGTGAATCTGTCAATACCACAGTGGGTCAAAAATTGACCAAAGTATTTTGTGGAGGTTATGCAGTTCCAACTCATCTGTATAGTTGTTAACTTTGCAAGAGCAAATTGTATATGGATGACCAAGAGAATATAAGAAATGAAAAGAAAAAAATGAGAATACAATGTTGTTCTGAAAAATAAATACATGTAAAAAACAGACTGTTCCAATATATTTTATAGTTTTAAAATGTTTGTTATCATTTCTACCCTTAAGATTTAAATTTATAGAGTGCTGCATTCTGTCAAAACTACTAATGAAGCCATGATACAAAAAAATCATTTATTTCTTGTCAGATTTAAGTGTGACAGTTCCTGTTAGGAGCTTGTTCCATGTTACACACATCATTCAGTTACTTTCATTTCAGTACATTTAGAGTAAGATAATTGAGACACTTTGATTTATGCAACTGATTTAACATCACAACTGAGTTCCATAGTACACATATATGAGCCTAAGCTGCATCAAGGCAGGTACTGTCCATATATCACAGTAATAATCCACATTATCAATGGTAATATGGGCCTGTGATTTTTATATAATATTTAATGCACAAAGATATTGTGTAATTAATATGAGAGAATACTACCATTGCACATTCTGTAGCAATACCTCTATCAATAAATCTGAAGCTCCACAAAATTACATTTTCCGGAACGCGCATTTTCTATCATATTGATCCAAAAAACAAGTTGGATGCCAAGAAAAGTAATGTTCCTTCCCCGTTTAGAAACTTTAGTGTTTGAAAGGTGATAAATTATGGGTACTGTTATAAATGTCCTACAGAACCCCCGTAAGGCCATTTCAGGAACTATCTATTTGTAGAGTGTCAGTTAAAAATATTAAATCGAAGGTATTCATCTTTCTACTGTCATTGAGCCAGCAGATCCAATCATTATTTGGAATATATTAGGAAAACAACACATATAATTATTTAAAATGCATAATGACCAGTGGAGCATTTCCCTTCTGTGCAATTTGTGATCATTATTCATCTTTCAAAAGACCATTTAAAATAGCAGATTTATTTATTTATTTGTTTGTTTATTTATTTATTTATTTGTTTGTTTATGTATCTATCTGTCAATCTATCCATCTAGGGGTGGCAAAAAGGTACACCAATGAATTGAGCTTTGGATCAGCTTGTAGACATAAGTTCATTTTAATTCATTGACAAAGTTGTATATTTTGCTATTTCCACAGATAAGATAAATAGTGCCTGTTGTGGTTCTCTGTGTAATTGTTCTATTATATAAACCAAACAGGGGACAAGACTACCCCCTGTAATTTCCCTGCAATTACATATTTCGTTATGCCATCTTACTGTATGGTTAAAATCATATAAACTATAACCTTATTGGTTTTTATCCACAGCTTTGGCAGTTGAACTGCTGCCAAGGGCTCTACCTGTCACTTTACTGGGGTCTGAGATATGATACTGTGGGGCATTCACACCTCTACAATCATCCGCCTACATCTGAGAGACCTCAGGGCCCCTTATTCTACTCTTTTCATCATGTTCGTCAGCTTCCTACGATTTGTCACGGTCTCACCTTCACTTAATCATGTTTGTTACATACATCGGTAGCACAGCTCATGCCAGTTATGACCCTGGCCGTAAGTGCAGATCTTGTGCTTACACTATAGTAGGTGCGTTTTCGTGTTTGTGCCTCAGTGCTGTGTCTGCATCTGTGGCTGTGCCTTTAGTGTCTCATAGCCCCATTTTGGGTGCCCAGAGGAGGAGTCTTGATATTTTTCCTCAGTTGCAATTGGCGAATCAGCCGAACTCCTCTTTGGAAGCTGACTGGCGAACGGTTCCCATCCGTCCTGTGTTCATGTGTGTTATTCAGACTGTACTCTCACCCTTTCCATCACTGCTGCTCTGATTGGTTCACTGATTGATATTGAATATGAATTTCAATAGCATTTATCTCTCTCTCCCTCTCCCCCCCCATCTATCTCTCTCTCTCTCTCTCTATATATATATATATATATATATACACATATATATATATTTAAGTTTATAAGTTTGACATGACTACAATAGTGAGATTTAGTAGTGCATACAACAAGGTATACAACAAGTCCAAACTATTCAGGGGTAGCAAATTTAAAACTTGAACAATGTGCTGATGGGCATAGTCTTGCAAAATCTAGGTTTCCCAACAGATAAACACCTGCACACTCATTAACAATAAATATAGAAAATAAATTACATTGTATGCAGAAGGATTTAATGTAATCGCAAAATACCTAAATATAACTGATGATGTGTGGGGACAAAAATACGAGACGTTTCTTCTTATTAAAAGAGCATTGCACATTCACCAGCATCTACTATCAGTTCATTTTTCAGGTGCCAGATGACATAAAGATCTGTGACAGCACAATTTGTGGTTAAGAATAATCAGGGAATGCAGTAACAAATCTCCCACTACGTTATCAGAGACATGCTTTTTACTGCTTGAAAGTTTCATAACCTAAATTTCAGTGCATCATAAAACTTTCAGCTATTCAACTTCTCTTCCTAACCAAGATGGCCTCATCCAAAGAAAACTGTCAGATCTCATGTACAGAGAGGGCTATCAGTCTGAAATGCAGCCTGGGTAAAAGTTACTCATGTACTCATGATGTTTTTGTTTTTTTGTTTTTATTTTTTATATAGTCCATACATTCCCATGTTAGAATAGAGGGACCAAGAAATTGTTTTACATCTCAGTTCTGTCTTTCTTTTCCTGTTGGTTGATTTTGGGGTCTCCAGGACACAAAAGGATGTAGTAATCAGCCTCTACCTAAACACACTCTTTTGCACAGCGCTTGAGTATAAACAAATGGTGAATGACTTTCAAAATTCTTTCAGTTTCTATTTAATGTCATTTCTAGTCTTTAATATTTCAAGAAAACATTTTGTTTCTGTCTCTCTTTCCAGCAATTAAATTCTTCCCAAGAGTAACCTTTTAAAATATTCTTATATTGTTCACCTTTTGAAAAAACATGTTGAAGGTCTTAACACGTGTGAATCACACATCAATATTTTTAGCTTGAACCTGTTGACATCTACATGAATCAGGGAATATTTGCTTGTTCATCAGAAGTTGTGTGGAGTCTTACCTCCCTCAAATAAAATATATTTTCACTATGAAATATCTACCTACTAGCATAATTGTAGATTTTTTCAATCAAAAAAGCCCACACATGTATGTGTCATGCTTCTGTAGTTCCACATTTGTTAAAAATCTTAAGTTTCATTATAATAGACCTGAAATTATAAGTGATTTTTACAGTCTCATGCAGTGATCATGCATGTTCTTCTCTCTCTCTCTCTCTCTCTCTCTCTCTCTCTCTCTCTCTCTCTCTCTCTCTCTCTCAGCTGAAATGATTACATCTTGTTGGCAATCCCATCTTTTTCATACCAACCCGAGAAGCAATCTGTCTTCTGCCTCAGGAGTGCATATTGGGTGGCGCAGTAGGAATGGTATCAATGAAAGTAAATGGGCTGTCTTCAAAAATAACTTTGTCTCAACAGTACAAGAGATGCGTTGCAAAGTTCAAATGATCACCTTAATTTCACTTGAGTGATCAGCTTAAAGTAACCTGAAAGAGTTCTGAATGTCATGCACCATTTTTGAGTTATGTATACCCATGTGCCATACAACACAGAGTGTTACTGCAAAGGCAGATTACCACATCCTTTTATGTTGCTGCATTTTCCTTCAGGGAGTTTGTAAAGCGACTGGAGCTTCCCCTCACTTGAAGACAAATAGCTTACAAAAATGTAATGATAACCCTAAATGAAGGCCACAAAGGAGACAGCGCATTTTTCCTTCTACAGGTAAGACGAGATTGATGGCCCAGTCCATGCAGACACAAAATCATAAAAGGAACAAAGAAGCCTGTGTACATTTATATATGATTATATGAGAGAGAGATGAAGATAGAGAGGGAGAGAGACAAATATGTAAATGAGAAGATATTGAGCATACATGAAATCAGTAATAAGAAATCAATGAACATTGATAAGAAATTAATGTCCAAATTCATGTTTTAAAACTTTATACTGTGGCATACATAAAATTGTTACCAAAAACACCATTTTCATAATTTTTGTGTAACATATGATCACAGTAAAATGTTTATATATTTTTAATTGAGAATTTATATATATATATTAGTTTTTAATTTAGTTTTGCAGAGGTAAACCATTTAGATGGCAAATTTTCAAAAATTCCCAAGATTTTATTATAAAGATATAAAACAAGTGTTAATATGGGTCTAAGATATCAGTTTTTATTCATTGCCACTTTTTTCTGGCATTTTCTTTTCCTTATAATAATTCAGATGAACATCTAGCATTTATAAGTTATACCTCATCTTAAACGATCTACAGCAAGATTTATCATTTCACTTCCTGTCAGATGATGGATATATTACAAAGAACCTAGGGATCAGCTTTGTGATAAATGCCATATTTATAATACATTTGAAAA
Source organism: Albula goreensis (assembly GCA_022829145.1). Lineage (NCBI taxonomy): Eukaryota > Metazoa > Chordata > Actinopteri > Albuliformes > Albulidae > Albula > Albula goreensis. The sequence continues at coordinate 11,548,278 of CM040759.1, forward strand.
GATGATAGCAGCTGATAATTTGCTCTCTTGATGCCTGACCCAGTGCTGACTCTAGTGCCAGATGATGAATGTTTACGAAATCCATCACATGAATGTAGTGATTGTAATGAGTAACACTGTGAGATGTGGACACTAACAGCTAAATCCCTCCTCTTAAGTGAACAATGCTTCCTGCAGCTTCATAAAATTACCTCTGAAAGCCAAGCATGGCAAAACGATAATAATGTAAACTGTGATTCCATTTTGGAAAAAATAATGTAATGACAGGAATCTGCTAAGTGTTCCTGCCTGACGAATATGTCACATACATTTCAAATAGCATATTGTCTAAACACACTGCACAAATGGAGATCAGCTCTTAATGGCATCCTCCTTCAGTTCCTAAGTTGATTCTCTCCATGTTTAAATCAATTAAATATCACCTCTTTATAGTAATGTATTGCATTTAAGCACCCTATGCTCTGCTAAAAACATTAATGTGGATTAGTGAGTTGACATTTCTTGCAGTAAAATGCATATCATGACAATGGGGACACAAACAAGTGTCATCACTTGTTTGCATCATTGTCAGCTTCTTAGCCCTGCTTCCAGTCATCTGAGGCCGAGCATTCTTTTCTCCTCAGTGGATACATATAATGGTCTATTCAGACTACATTAATGCTTTATTGTGCATTAAAATAATACTTTCCATGTCAACCCCCAATCTGCTCATGTATTTATGTATTAATATAATTAATTAGACTTAAATGCTCTTTATCTGATGGAGCATTGAAGGCAAACCTGCCCACCCTCCTTGCTTTAGTTTCCTGCTGGTCACACATGTATGGGGGAATATTTTCTTCAGCAGAGGAGAACAAGGTCAATCCAGAATTTTGCATTGGCAAACATGTGCGCTCACTTTGAGTGTTCAGTGAATAAGGAATTATTTCTGATCTTTTTAAACCATGCTGCCAACATTTCTTTGTGACTTTGAAACAATATGTGCAGTTTTTCAACTTCCAAGTGAATGGATATTGTTCAGTTTTGGTTCTTTTTGGGAGTCTGAACAGGGCTGTCATTTTGTGCCTTGGCAATCTCCTTACATAGACATTCTATATTACTGTATTACTTTAAAGATCACATAAATGTGGTATGTCTCTCTCTTTAAGAAATGATATTTCAATTATCATTTTCACATATGTTGGAGATATTGCAGTTAGGTTTTTTAAGGCCTTAAAATTTGAATTTTGAGTATTACTGGCTATTCTAAATAACATTTTTACTATAAAAATAATTGTTTTCACATTTTCTCTAACTGTAAAAATAATTGCAAAATAAAGTATAAGTCCTTTCTGTGCTATAATGGGTGGACTTTCCTATGGTCCATTATTTTCTCTACTTACTGATTTTTTGTCTTTTACACAATGATAAAGTCATGCATGTGCATAATGCACATTGTTCTGTAAGCAATGAAAAACCATTTTTGATAACATATGTACATTTAAATGTATACATATACACAGTATCCCATTTCTTTCATTCAGAATTCAGAATTATGCATTATACAGAATATGCTGTTTATATAATCATGTCAGATTCTCAATCTGTGTTTACATCAAATGAGAGAACATGGCCATGCATGCTAACATGATGCTGTGTATTAGCTAAGGCAGACATTTTGTCCTGATCAGATTTTTTGCAGGTGGTCCAGTGAATATAGAGTATGCTGTCACATTCCAATTTACTCACAGGCCTGCATACATATCCAGGCAATTAAACTTACAGAATTTTGTGCTCAATGTTCCATTCCAATGCATTTACAGAGGTGCTTGTTACAGTGTGCAGCATAGTGCAGCAGGGTCTGCTGCAGACTTATTGTGTGTGTGCTGACAGGATTGGCATCTACTGTGCTACTAAACTGCGCTCTTCCATACCATCAGCACCTTGGGCATGTACCACTGCTGTTCAGGTGCCCTACTAATCCTGTTCTCTCCAATGCACAGGAACACAAGAATGAGATACGGCCCCTGCTTAACCCTGCAGCTACAATTAGCAGCACCCCTGTGTAGGTAAAGGAGATTTAGGATCCCTCTGGACAGTGGCCGCTTACAAGACTGAGCGACATACCTCGCTGTTGTAAAAAAGTACCCTAGATCATAAGGCTTACTCAGCTCTTAATTGGTAGCCTTAGAGGAAAGGCAGTCTCCTGCTGGATTGGACATTCCTGTGTGCTTTCCCTAGCTGTTAATTGTGTTGACTTGGAGGTATCTTCCTAATTCACAGCATGTCAGACCACAGCAGCAAAAACTTCCCAAACATCATAAGGAAACCCAGAGCAAATATTTAAACCTTTTTTTCTCAACTCTCATTGGTATGGACTCTGGCAGAAATATGATAAAAATTAAGTGAAAATTCACCAGAGAGAAGCACAAAACACAAAAAGGTCTGAGGAAGCAGTGACATCATTATGCCGTGCCAACAGTGAGGTTGTCATCCATCTGTGCTTATATCATAGCACTTGTTGGTAGATCAGAAAGCATCATGTCTGTCATGAAAATGATGGTTTTAATGGCAGGACTGAGATGACTTTATACCTTAGCCTGCCGATTGTCATTTACTCATTTAAAGCAGTGGAATAGTTCAAGCTGTGTAAAATGGCAGCCGCCAATTATACAAAGCTGGACAAGCTGTCTGGGAAGAGAATGCACATTTGCTGGGATTCCAAAAGGTGAAGGGTATCTTTAATGCAATAAGCTCTTCGATATGAAAACATAATGCATGGGGGTTATTTAAAGATTATTTAATTAAATAGCATACTTACAGCCACCTCATTTACTGACATGAATGGCATTGCCACTGGTTATTCTTTGTTCTGTTATTTGTGCGATTTAATTCCTTCAGTTATTTCTTATTTGTGTTTTTTTTTTTTTTTTAATGGAAACTAATCCCTTATTACCCAGCTTCATTTGTGGAAACACTGCCAAATTAGGAAACACAGTGGTCAGTGTAAATGAGAAAACAAATATCAGACAATTGATCAATTCAAAAGCTGGAAATTAGACCTATGAAGTTTGTATACAGATATATACACAGATGTATACAGCAATTAATAACTCCATATGGGTAGTAGTGCATCTAGGTGTATTCTCAGCATCCGATAGTCCACATATATTGTATAGATATTTTATAGGGATCAGTGGTGTAGTGATTTATCTGGGACATAATGAATGGCACACACATTTATAAAATAGAATAAATGGCACAGTGCATAAATACAGTTAGGCATTTTCCATGAATGTTATGTATTGTGAAACTCCAGGTGAGAGCCAAACTTGGAGAATGTTAATATCTTTTTTGATGATGGCCTTACTGTAAGAAACTTCTCACTCTGTTTTAATCATTGCTTTGCTTGCTAGATAATCTGGGCTTTGTACATTTCCAGCCCAGGTTCTTCCAGGTGAATGCAAAACATATCTATGATTCAATGTTGTCACGTAAAGGTGCAATCAAAATAAAAAATGTGAATGGAGTATACTTCTAAATATGTATTTATATTTATGAATACATGCTTCTATCTTAATATCTTAAATCAATCTGTATTCACACAATTCCCTAACTGCAGACCTCTAAAACCATAATATACTACTATATTAAAACTATGTCTTAACATTTGATCAATGAATAAATATTATGATTTTCAATGAAACACACAAAGAAGAACTGAAAAGAAAGGAGACAAAACAAATGTTCATGGCTGACAAAAGAAGACAAAACGAGGCACTGTCATACTGTCACCGGTAGGGCTTCCAAATCTTGTCCCAGTCGCATGGCAAATGAATTCAAATAACCTTACATCAACCGTTGCTATGACAATATTGTAGGGTTTCCCTTTGTACGATCAAAGTCTCTCAGAAAACTGTCAAATTGCCTCAGTTCACTCTCATTTTTAAATATTTAAACCATTATTTTCAAAATCCATGAACCCTTTGCTGTGCTCAAACAGTCTCTCTCTGCACTCCTGCCAAATTATTTATTATGCTAACTTGATCCTTTGGGGCCTTTCAGAGGCACTTATGAAGAATAAAGCACATTTGTCATCACCAGGTATTCTGGTCTTTGTATACTATTTAATTTTCACTAAGTTCGAACTATTTAAGAGTGCAGATTTATAACAGCAATGACTGAGGAAATGGTAATCCATAGCAGACTGCATTTTTAGTCATACTTTTGTCATGTAAAAGGTAAGCAGAAGGTAAATTATATTTTGAGAGGGACAGAGAGGGCAGTGTGGCTTGTTCAATTTTCAGACTATTTTCAAACTATTTTGCTTTGAAATTCAAGGGATGCTGCATGACATAATCAGGAAAAACAATTAAAAGGGTAGTCTGTGGTGTACGATCTCCATATTATGATGTATCTATATCTAGTCTAACATATCCAAAGTCATTGGACATGATTTATTTGAAAATATACTTCCATCCAGGTAGTAATGAGAAAGAAAAAAAGAAACTCATTGTGAAGTAATGATGTCAATCAAACAAAACATAACACTCAAACCACAGCTAATCATGAATATGGTTCCATAAAAGTGGTCATCTATAAAAATAAAGTATTTAAAAGCAGCGCATGAGTTAAGGAAAATGACAGCTTGCAGAGCACAGTCCTTGGTCTATTTCTCTTTTTAAGCTCTTGAATCATTAACGTACTGAAACAGTACATCGACATATCAATCATTTCAATGAAGCAGCATTTTGTCAACTGGCCACCTCTACTCAAGAGTAATGGATGGAAATCACAACCTTGCACCATGGCACACCCTACAGCATGTTTATTCCCCATATTTGCTTTACTTGATTTACAGTGACAACCATTAAAAATGAGTGACGGTATAAATCACACAGAAACCTAATGAAATCTCAACATTAATACTCGAGTTGATAAGTCTTGGTTTGTAGGTCGTGGTTGCCGCAACGTCAGCATGCCTGTTATCACTGCCAGAGAATCTAGTTTAGGAGCTGTAAGTGTGCGTGTGTCCAGATGTTTCAGGTGCTAAAATTGTAGTTAATCCACTGTGCTGCAATTCTTCAAGTGTGTAAGCAGGTTTAACATCAGCCATTGTTGCTGATGTGGAACAGGTCTGGCCAGAGTACCTCCTACAGCATTAATTAATACTATAGGCCATGATGGATTGGCTCAGCTTTACCAGCTAGACTCTCATTTATCATGAAGTGTATGAGGATAGGACTCAGCCACTTTTTCTTTTGTTCTTTTACTCTGATGAACATGTAAGTATTTTGTTGTGCAACATCATCAAAATCACAATGGAACGGTGTACTTTAAATATTAAATATTCCTTTGAAATAAGAGAACTTGGCAGTGAAACACAAAGCATTAACTCCATGTGCTATGTAACCTAAATGCATCATGAATAGCTCAGCAATGTGCTTAATGTGTTCCTCAGTAAAAATGAAGATAATTTCATTATTGTTAAAATCTTTGTATGTTACATGCTCCAAACAAATACATTCAATTATGTATATTCAATATATGACCTGTATTTTTAAGTATTTTTACTGTATGCAGGTAACAGTATTTATGAAGCTGGCAGGGAGTCAGAAAGGTATGATAAAGAAACAATGCCACAGAAGCATTGATACAATCAGCCTGCTGCCTCTATGCCCCCAGAACAACTGTGATACAATTACAGATGCCAAGGACAAAGCCATGGTATGTTGTTATTAATTATTGTCCAATTGTCACAGATGACAATTTTACTTATTTGTACTTATTTATACCAAAAATTACTTTCAAAAATTTTTATTGACAGGGGCATTTAAATTCATTCCCTTCCAAGGGATTAAATAGCATTATCAACAATTTCAATGATTTAGTTTATCAGACAGGGCAAGTTCTTGGTTAATTAGATTTCATTTAATTAAGATATTGAATATCCTTGAACAACTTCTATCAACAAAACATTAGGTATTGTTTGTTGGAAAGAGCCTATCTGTTATATAACCCTTTGACTAGAATGTAGATCATGGTTTTCCTAGTTTTTATCCATTTTTCCTGTAACAAAACATTATTAGATTGATCTGTATAATGATGAGCCTTTGGGTGGTCCATGTATGAGACAGCCGTGCATGCATAGTCATTACTGCCTATGGATGGAGGTCCAAAAAGGTTACGTGATGTGGCAGTTCTCATCTAAATAGAACATGTTAAACTCATTAGTCCCTTCCCTCCATACAATTTTTTTCTGATTTGAAAACATGTCCCAGAGCTGAACACATTTTGACTTTGTGTTCCTGTGACAGCATAGAAAACATGTGATTGGTGTCACATCTGCAGGGAGAAAAAACAGAAATAATGAATTAAGCATGAGCACTCACTACCAATATCTGAATATTTGTCATTGACATAATTATAAATGCATTTCAAATGTGATGACCCAAGAAAGGAGGACGCCATTCAAGCTTCGATGATAGGTGTAAAGGAGCACCCACAGCCAGAACCCATGCAGTTTCCAAACTTCAGCAACTCAATGGCTTCATTTTTGTAATGTCATTTTAAAAACTCTATGTCAGCTCACAATAAATGAAAATATAAATGGGGAAATCACATGCAGAAGAGTGGTTCTGTTAAGGTACATTTATGTTTGTGCAGAATCGGTCCTTCCAAAGGTCCAGCAATGATTCCATGGGGTGTGGTTCCGCATCCTTCCCTCACAGAACCTATGAGTAAAGGTGGAAGTAATGCACCTATTGTGGTTTCACAATTGACTTTTGTATGGCATGATATGTTAATTTATGGTTTTGAGATGCTTCTTGTATTCACCAAAACGTAAATGCATGATTGTATCACTACCACCATTAAGTCTGTGTTTGTTGATGCCCTATGCTACATTCTCATGTAAGACTTTCAATTATTTACACGTGCACAAGCTCTTCTGATAATGGATTACTAATTGCAGACTTTTTTTCAATGGGGTTTTATCGAGCATGTAAGCTGAATTTTAATGGTGTTGTTATACAGTACTGTCAGCTAATTTATTTTTAAAAAGTGTTTATCTACATGATAAAGCTTAGTAATTGTCTTGATATAGTTTGGAATTCAACAATCCTTAAAATTGTTTTTTTTCTTGCCATATGCAGACTGGTTCTGTAAGGCTGTACTGAATTATGTCATGTGACCTGTACAAACATTTAAAATGCATAATGAGAACTTGCTTAATACAAAAGCAAATCCCTGGTGCTATACACTGAAAGCTCTGTGTTGAAGTTGTTGATGCAATAATACCGCATGTAATGTATGCATATGCAAAGTGCAATTTCCTGTTTTGTGGGCCAACATTTATGTATCATGTAATGGGTTGTAGTTCACTACTGTACTCTGTATCTCACCAGTATTTATATTTCAATATAAATGCTGTTGATATCTTGTTCCCCTACATGACTGTAAGTTCATTCTTACCACCCTATGTCCAGACCTTGTTGGATTGTCTGCTAATCCATCCATGTTCTTGTGTGCATTCTGTCATGTCTTGGGTTTGTTTCATTATACAATTGTTATCCATCTAAAATGCTGTAAAATGTTCAAAGGTGTCCAAGATGCATCAACAGATCAAAAATTAATATGCATTTTTTTTTTCATTACAGACCACATGACAATGTACAGGATAGGCCCACAGGTGCTGCAGCTGTGGGGGACACGTGTCCCCCGCACTTTTTGTGGATCATTATCTAACCCAATCTATGCCTATACAGCTGTCTTGCTAACACTCTGCATTGGGATTCGACCCTGCAGTGCTGGGTTGAGAGGTTTGACACATTAACCACTGAGCGGTTGTGATCCCCCCACTTTTATTGAAGTCCACGGGCCACCAATGCCTCTCAGAATAAATGTCCTATTTTCACATTTTAAACAAACACTTTTTCTTTCTCGTTTTGTAAACCTGTGGTCTACCAACACATATTTACACACATTTTAGGCCAATATGAGAATAATAGTCTGGCTGCGTTTTGTCTCACTGAACTTTGAGTGGTGAAATATGAAAATCTCACAATTTATTCCTTTGAAGATGGGAGAGGGCAGTAAATGGGTTAATTAGGGCAATGTCTAATCATAATTTAGCAGCCTACATATGTTTGTACTCGTAATTCTTCATTTAGAAAGGGCAGTTTATTTCCAAAGCAATCTTAACACTTGTGCACATGAGACACATTTTATAACATGTAGGCTGTGCTAGTTATAGCATTCATGTTTGTGTGGGTCAAGAATGCAAAGAGTCAGCGAACAGTGAGCAACTCACAGCTTCGTCCCTCCCACTTTAAGAATGCTTGATCCGCCCCTGGATAGACCCCTTATATTTAACAAACATTTTACAACTTTGTGGCGCCCATAACAGCAGATAAACTGAATCGCAGGGGTGAGTATTTGCATGCGTTTCAGTTGCTGTGCTCCCTGTGCGACTCAAGTAGCAAGACTGGCAATTCCACATTCTGAAAGAAAAAAGTTGGAATTATTTTCAAAAATTCTGATAACGGAATTATACACTGTCTCTGTTTGCAACATCTTTGTTTCCTTTTAGCCAGTGTCTCTGCCATGGACCTGTAAGAGGATTAAAAAGTTGTTAACAGCAATATTACTCTCTGTGTTTCTATTAAACCTTTCTGTAATTCTATTACATCTCATATTTTCATGTATACAGCCCTAAATACAACCATTAATTGATAGCACTAAAAAAAGGCAAACCTTAAAAATCATGAACTTGGCTGTTTCTGCCCCAAGATGACAACATTCTAGTGATCAGCTGTGCAGTAAAAAAATGGATGAAATGTATGATTAGGACTGGATAAATGTGCCCAGAAAAGACAGCTTTTAAAAGCTATGTTATACATCCAATTGTCTACATTGTCAGTGTTTAGAAACATCATGTGTAATTATGAATTAATAACAATATTCTAAAAAGACTGGCACCACCACTATAACTATCACAACTGGTGAAAACTGTCATGTTTGTAATTATTACCAAAAAAACAACTACATTTTGTCAGTTGTGTTATACTTGGTGTACAATAAATAGTTTTATGGTCACCACAAATTGTAGTTTTTTTGGTGGCCATTGTTTAAACATGATTTACCAGGCATCAAAGTCTCCACATCCAATAAAGTTCATATGGCAAGAACCAAAATGTAAGTTTTGATAAGCACCTCTGACAGGATATCCTCAAATAAACAGATTGCTTTATGGTGTAATGCTGCATTTTAAGTGTTTCTGCTTACCCTATGTAGCCTGTGTTTGGAAAACAAAATTACTAGTATCCATCAAAAAAGAGCACTTACACAGAGCATCTACTTGTGTCCTCTCCTTTTCGCATGAGAGATTACCAACATAGCTTGCCTATTAAAGTGTTAGCTGGTTACTTGGTTGCTGCCAAACAAACAAGAACTTTTATTGATGTGTGGGTACAGAATCAAAATGTGTATTGATTGGTTGAGCAGCATCTTTGCCAGCACATAATGATGTTTAAAAAGTCTCTCATGCACAGAATTGGGCAGTTTGAAGCCATTTTAAAAGTAGAATAATTGGGGAAACAGTCCCACTTTCTGTAATAGGCAGCGTGGAGAGCTTTTATCATATCAGTATTTTTATTGGTCTTCAGTTGCAGTGGATACATTAAGTTATATTATTGCAACAAAAAAATGAACAGCCAATTTTAGCTTTTACTTTCTGAACAACTTTTGCCAATAGATTGGTTAAAATCAACATGCTTTAACATGGCATCAGAAGATTGGTGTGGTAGACATGCCATCTGCTAAGCTTTAAAGCACAGGCAGTTTGACATCTTGCATCTCAGAAATAACCACAATGTCTATAGACCCTTTACAAAATGTCAACTTTACCCTCTGCCCTTATTTAAGCAATCAGAATCCAACATATACAGATATAGCTTAAAACAGAAAAGTACCAGACATGTGTTTACTGCTTCTTTATCTCATGCTTTCTCTAATTACTTTTCCTCCCAATTGCAACATCACTGCTCCAGGTTGCCAATTATTATTTCTCTGCATTTCGATATATCTACTCCAACCAATAACAACATCTGTTCAGATCTATTTAAACCAATAACAACATCTGTTCATTGCAGTCAACTGCAAGACAAACAGCAAGAGACATAATTATTTTAGATATACAGTAGGGTCCAAAATTTTGGGGACACTTTCCCATTCACTTGAATAGAAAAGTGGTTTCAGACTTTTGTACCCGACTGTATAAGCAGTCTACATGTGATTATTTTTCAGTCAATAAATTATATTTAAAAAATGTTACTTTTCTGGAAAGTAGCTCACTTTCTATCAGATGGTAATTAAAAAATTATCTAGTAGTAGTACATTTAGAGATTTGTAAGCTATGAAGCAAAACAACAATCAGCAAAATATCAACATAACTTAATAATAATAAAGTTCTACTTCATACAAATAATTGTCTGTTGCCATTGTTACTTCTCATCAGGGTATAGCTTCTTTTTATAGAGAGTAGATTTAAGACATATTTCATTGATTTTTGGATCTTAGCTCTCCCTGTTCTGCTTTTAGCTTGCTGTAACCTTTTGTAATGTGGGCCTAGGGATGGCTCATGCAGTTGCACACATGTTTGGGAAGTATTTGAAAGATCTGCAACTGGCTTTTCCAGTTTCAGCCTCACCAGCTATTAATAGTCTAATTGTTCTCTACCAGGTGCACAAACCCCAAACCCACCCGACTTTGTCATCATGTGATGCAGTATGTAGTTTCCAGTGCTCCGGCAGTGTGGTAAGAAGTGAGGAGTCATGTGATCATGGCTTTGTCCTCCTGAGTAAGAAGCATAGGTTTGCTATGGAAGACTTAACAGTCTGACTGAGTTATGGGTGGGAAAAGGGTAAAAAATTGCAGTAAAAGAAAGAAGTAATGTAGAATCTTAGAAATACAAAGAGGAATGAGTTGATACTTCCCTATAGATATTACATTTTTGTGGCATACAGTGTATGATGAATCTGCATAGAGTGGGTAGAAAAATGCACTTTATTCAATCTGGATCTAAAAAATATTTTCCTTCAGATTAAATCATATGTATACTGGAAGAAATCACTGTCAATGATGATATGTATGATTTTGGTGTTGTCTCTCCATGTCTGCCGCAGGGCTCTGCCCTGAGTCCCCGAGCATGCTGCTTCCCAGTCTCTGCCATCGTCGCTGTCCGGCATTCTGTCCAAGTGTTGCCCAGTCTCCACCATTGACGTCGTCTGACCCATGGCATTACCGCAGTCTGACACACAAATCCAGGACCGCACTTTTTTAAATGGACTTACTGACCATGTCGGTCATCATAAACTCTTTCCATTCTTTGCTAAAACACATACCCTGGGCACATAGGGAGTTTTTCCTTGCCATTGTCGCCACAGGCTTGCTTTTGTGGGGGTTCAGGACAGGGCTTACTGTAAAGCATATTTTGGCAAATGTTTGTGAAATCTGCTATATAAATAAAATTTGATTGATATATTTGGTCATCAAATTGTGTCCTTGGTTACTGTAATTTACTTTACATATAATATAATGTGTGTATGTTCAACTTGTGACCTTGGAAGATTGTATAAACTTCTGTGGACCTGTACTTTTTTACTGTATTTTTTTTATTCATTCTGGACAACCATGTGTAAATCTGCTAAATAAATGAATCACAATGATAACACCTGTTTAAAAAAAAACGATGCTTTTTCTAATTTTGTTTTTTTTAATTTTCTTTCTAATTTTATTGTTAGCTTTTGAAGAAAATTCTCACAGGGCATAAACTCCTATCAGAGGTTTTACTCTTTTTTGAAGTTGTTTTCATACAATTATACAAGCGCAACAGTTCTTAAACCAGTTTTTGTTTTAAAAAGTTGTAGACTATAACATTACAGAGAAAGCGATTTTGCTTTCTGTTATAATGTCTGTGTGATTAGGAGTTTCTATTTCAATGACAAAGACTGTGACCTCCAAGAAAATGAAGTTCTGCCTTTTAATTACAGAGCTTAGATGACACTCATAATGATTATCTGTTAACACTGACAATCTGATATAGATTTTGTTCTCCCCAGAGACAGACAGGATAATGCATCTGTCTAATGTTTGTGTATACTTGAACCTGCCTCCTCAGGAGAAACAGATGAAAAAAAAAGGTTTAATCAAGATGCAAAGATGTTTGTCACTGCAGGTATACTTGGTTTGTTTGGATTGTTAGAAGTAATCGGCCTGTACTAAGTATTGCTACATTTCATAGAAGGAGAACAGATTTATAGAAACAACAATTCACAGCAAGGGAGACAGTATCCTCTTGCTTTTGATGAATGTGGTTTCAATGTGAGGTTTTAAAAATACCTTGCTAAAACCTGAGGATTTCTGCAAGCTACTGCAAAATGTTGCTCAAATATCATGAACATTTTACAATTCAAATGGATACAATGTATAAAAATAAAAACTGCAGACTTTATTTGAACATTCTCCTTCGGTTTATGATAACTTATGGCTCATATATGTATATATATGTATATCCCTTGTGTGCTTATTCCCAGGATTCATTTACAAGTAGAGCCCAGTCAATTATATTTATCTCATTCCGAACATGAAATCAATTGAATACACTCAACATCAAAGGAATTGTAATAATCTCTTGATGCATACCTGCTTATTAAAATTAAGATATGAATTTTGGATTCTGTTAAATGATGTTGAGTCCATTGTCTTAATCATTTGTGACTGTGTGGCAGTCAAGTGACTTTTCACTGAAGTGTTGCATGACTTCATAGTAAACGTGGCTGTTTAACCGGTTGAGTATAAAACATCATTAAAATGCAAGAATAAAACAGAGAATGTACTGCTTTAATGAAGCAAGCAATGCGTTTGAATAATTGCTATATATCGGAAGCAGGATATGCCATGTGGTGGTGCTCTCATGCAGAGATTTCTAAGCAGGCAAAACATTCAAACACCGTTTATGATATGGGCCACAATCTGGGTGGCTCACTCATCACCATTCACCATCTTCATGCTTCTTTTTGAACTGCCATTTCCACTGCATCAGAAAATGCCAAGGTTACAACAAGCTATTCATCAGAAATTCAGCTGTGAAGAGACAGCTACATAATCATTATTTTCCAGCCAGGCGACCACACAGGGGCCAACTGGCTGCAGTATTTATCAACACAACACAATGAGAGGGTGGACTCATCAGAACTGGAGCCAAATTCTGTTTAGTGATAAAATATGTAGGATTTTGCACAGACCACAGTGGGAGATGTCAGTAGGTGTGATGAAGATCAGTGGTGGCAATGAGCAGGAAACAGTAAGGAAAGCAAGAACTATGTGCCATTCTTTGGATAAGTACAATGTATTGTAATATTCAGAAGCACAAAATGCAGCCATACTTGGAATGGATGTTTTTGTACCTACATCAACACTGGTGTTTTACACTCAGAATTACAGGAGATGTGGCAGAAACATTGTGTTCCTGATGATGACTGCTGTCATTTATGTATAATACATTTCCCAAATAATATTTAACAATTTCATTAGACCATTATGCTTTCATGTATTAAAGCAGCAATTCATATATGCTTAGTTTTTTCCCACATGCTATTCAAATTCAATACCTCTTGATTTGTCCAGATCAGACTGTTCATTCATGTTTTCGATTTTTTAAAAAGGTATTATTATTATATGTAGCTAAGCTATGTCGAGGGTTTGGATGTTGCAGTATTTTCACAATTCGGCTCAATATATGATATGAGGCTCACGATTCAATATCACCATGATTCAACAGAGCCTACTAACAGTTCAGTAAAAAAGTATGAATATTCAGAGATGATATTCAATTTTTAGCCATGCAAAACACAAAATGAATTCTCATTTGAATAAAGTTCTCTACTAGACACCACATAAAGACATCAAAGTAACAACAGAAACTCTTATAAAGATATTTGAATGCCGCCTACAGTCATTTTTATGTTTTATAATCTAGGGGTGTGTCCCAAGACCTTTTCCCGTCTCCTCGTCTCCTCAACTTCTCTCTTACCCCAGATGTATGTGGAAGAACAGAAGGGAGGAAATGAGTGGAGGAAACAAGGAGATGAAATGAAAATTGGAACAGCTTATCCAAGTAGCCCTTCATGAAAGTTGATCTCGGCTATTGATGAAGTCATGTAACCTCGACTGATTCAGAGGATACCAAAGAAACCACGCTTCTCACTCACCGCCAGCCCTTTTTATGCATTAAACTATGAATATCAGTTACTCACATTCTGCTCATGATTTAACATAAACATATGTACAAGGAAATAAATAAACTTGCTGCTGTAGTAACTTGCTCAATTTTAAATAACCATTTGTGGATCTTCATGAAAAAGTGTCCCTACCAATGTAAATTATTCGATTTCTGTTTACTGTTCTGGCACTTATACAGTACTTAAGTGTTTGTAAATCCTTTGTTATGTTTTAGAACTTTTCGATGGTGAAATATTCTGTGGGATGGTCTTTTAATCTGACACAATGATGTCATCCAGTAATGTGAAAAGACTTCCGTGGTAGGATACATCAATGTATCCTTCATTTGAGACAGATAGATTTTGGTTGTAAGATCATCCCAGATCATATTGCTTGTGGTTAAATACCAGGGTACAATACAAAGCTGCAAACATTGTGATTTAATTTTCTGACTTACAAAATGGATGTTAATATTTTTGGATCGTGATATACAGAATTTCGATTTATTGATCCATCACTAGCAATGTGGCATGTTGACATACCACAAAGGGAGTGCCAATGGGAAAAAAGAAGTGCTAAAATCAAATAAATCAAATAGTTATACCGATAGTTTACATCTTTTGACTTTTGCTACTGTGTTTTAAGTATTTCAGTGTAGTCAGATTTCTTATTTAAGTATATTCTGATTTATTCCACACTGAAATCATTCTTTATTGTCTTTTGACTTTATTTTATTCTTATTTTCTTTTTTCTCAGTATTTAAGAGGCAATAAGGAACATGTATAAATGTCAGAGCTCTTATATTACATATATTGTTTTCATATTATTTGTCTTTTTGCGCTTCACAGATGATTTCTCCTTTGATGGTCTTTCCATTCTTTGCTAAAACACACAATCCTTGCCTGACACGTTTAATGTCCGTTGCCTTGCCAACACTGCAGCAAGCTCAAAAAACAAGCGTGTTTACTTGCTACACAGAAAGAAGATTGAATGCCAGTGTACTGTATCAGTATGAAATTGTTTATTATTTCTAAAACTGTAATGTTACAATAGATGATTGATAGCAGTATTTAATTGAAATAAGTTGTTTACCTGTAAGATTTACATAGGGCCTGAAGGTGAAATCACATCCCTGCACAGCCCTGCTAGTTCTGTCACTGCACTGATCCACCATTTGCTGCCCTGCCCAGGAGTCCATGTTCCAGGACAGTCCATGACAACTCCTGACATAAACATGTGCCATAAGGGGGTGTCAAGAGAGATGATAAAAATGTGATAGTTACATCATGTACTAACGCTCATCTGACCTGAGCTCAGTCTGTTCATATGGGATGAGTTTGGAGGGCATTTGGCATCTAGGGCTCAGGTGCCAGTGAACAGCCTCATGGTCACGATGGCTATACAAGAATTATGGGATAGAATCACGTGAGACAGTATCCTTATCTTCATGGGAAACTTATTTTGCAAATATAGAGGCCTAAGTAGTAAGGCAGCTGGGGCTTTTCAGATCTGACCGTATAAAGTAGGAACAGGATGGCTAGACAGTGCACTAGATGTATTAATTATGCATTAAAAAGTAGATGGGAAAATGATGTCAGAATGCACAATGAAGGATGCTGAATCCTTTATTAATTGGTGTAAGCTTTATTTACTTACAGCTTTGTTCTCTAACTGCTAAGGCATGGAAGGTTTGGAAGGGTTTAGTTTTAAGGCTGCATATCTTTTGTATATTTGGTATTGATGAGGCACAACTGTGCATATTCCTATTATTTTTTAATATGATAAATGTTTGGTTGACTGGTCACTCTAATTTATAGGTTTGCAAATTCAAGGGTTTTTATGTATTGCTTGAGGGTACAATATATTACAATGAATCTGTGAATCACTGCAACATATAACAAAATAACATGGAATGGTCTTCTGGTCTGCATGCATTAAACATTGAATGGTAAATGAGAAGCAAGGGAATATCATGACAAGGGCTGGCATGTCACATGATGACACGGACTGTCTCAGAGCGCTGAGGCCCCCGTGTGAACTGCACAGTAAAATCAGTCCAAACGGTTATTGATTGAGGAAACAACGGAGACTGTATCTGAAGCAGAGAAACAACACCTATCCATTTTTCCAATGTGAATCATGTTCCTTGTGTGTTTGAATTGGTCCGTCATCAACAACAACCCGGTTGCACTGTAGGTCTTTTGTACCTTTTGTGTCTGTTGTACCAGGTCTTTGTAGAAGGTACTGTATTTGTAATCCATTTTTCTGAAATTTGTGTTACAAATAGTTGATAGTTTGACATTGATTGAATCAATGGCTATGTGAATAATGGCAGGTCAGTAATCTCATTGACCAAAAAAAGCCATGCAAAATCAAGCCCATACTGTAATATAGAGGGAAGCAATGGCATTCTAGCTAAACTGGCAAAAGTTAAGGATATTGATTACAGGCACAAAGTAGTGATAGCACTCAAGGGAAATCACAAAACTCACCAGCACAAACACAGATGAGGAAGTGCATTTCACTGTCTTCATTGCCTTAGAATTATATTTTAGGAGGCCATGATTCCAATTTATGTGTGAATTACATAAACATTTTATGTATTTCTTTAAATGATATTAAACAATTAAAATCTAAGGAAATGGAGAGAAATAACTAAGAGAAAAAACAGGACAGGATAATTGCTTATAGTGTCAGAATCTCTGTCTGGGCCCTCTTTGTTATGTGTCGTTTATACAACCTGATGAATGTTCACAGTAAAACCTGAACAGTGCTCGTGCTGACATTTCCAAAGTAGCTTCTTTAGCGCTGTTACTGTGACATTTCTGTGCTTCTGCATGTTCTGGATGTAGGATCCACCACAAAATCTTTTTTTTTTTTTTTTTTTTTTTTTTTCAGAAAACCAATCCAGGATAAAACACCATCTTTTTGTGTGGGAGAGGGTTGCCAGATGGTTTTTAGTCTAACAAAAATTTGTGACATGATAACATCTAAATAAGTAAATACATACAGAAGCTACAATAATTCCAGTTCAGCTTTTTTCTGTAAAATGAACAATTGTGAGGTGCTTGCAGATGTCAGATTTTTTCAATGATATTCTGGCAAGGTACAGACTAAAGAACATCTTTGCTGATGCATGTATGTAAAGTCATATGAGCCAACAGAACAGAGTTTAGTTTTGTGTGAACCAGCCAAAAGGAGTTTATGCCCTTAGTCTGATTTATTCAACTGCCAAGGAGTCTCAGCCAATTAGACCCTTTCTCCATTCTGACCCTTGGTCTTCTGTGCCAATTAACACATCTTATATTCCTCCTGCTGCATTTAATGAGTGGTTTGAATGCTGGCCAGATTTTGAGGTCCCCCTCATTTTGCCAGCTGTGAAGGATAAACCAGTCCCATCACTTATGAAAGGTGACACTGTAATCATGGTGTCATGTCATCTTGTCGGGTGGAAATCATACAAGTGTAAGTAATCAGCCAGCTTCTTTTATTTATGCCACTTGGCAACCATCATGTTAGCAAATGCAATCACTTATGTCACGTGAGAATACAAAAGGTCAGTAAATATTTGCACAATAATAAAATAGCAAAAAAAGGTAAAAAATGAAATAAGGTAAGGAGGTTGTGCCTTTCGAGCCCATGTCAAGAAAATCTGGCAGCTAATTATAAAGGTTAAGCAGCAATTAGTTGAGCCCTGCTGGAAGTGAAAAGTTGTAGCATGGACTTTCAGAAGGACACCTAATTTCAGAAATTGCCAGTGTTTAATTCACAGCGCACAAAAAATGCCTCACAATGTGATAGTAAAATTGGTTGCTATTAGGTGTTTTGGCTTTTGGCTCATAGTGCAGTACCTCCCCTGGAAACCCTCCATGATATTGCATTGATTTCCCAGTGAGAAAAATAATTATTCTCTGCTGCACAGTGGAGGAAATGTGCAAATAGCCTGTTAGTTGCACTCCTGTGACAGCATGTCTTTACCGTCAGTTCCCTGTCATCGCAGCCAGGCTCCCAGCAAATGCAAATAGCTGGCGAAATGTTAGAGGCTATTACCCTGTCTTTCACTGGAAAAACCTTTAATGTACCGAAACCAAACAGAGAATGAATACCTTTATGAGCCGCGGATACTCGGGCACAAATCTTGGAAATACCAGGAGCAACATTATGGGAGCCGTAATTGATTGTGGCAACATAAATGATAACCAGTTAATTATTGACATTAAGAGAGTCGCGGTTTTATGGATCTTAACGAGCTCCTCTTTTCATCATTAATGTCTGCTGTGGGCACTTCTGTATTTGCATCTCAAAAAAGAAAAAAAAACAAAACCAATAGCTTTCACTGGTTGATGTGCGTGGTTGTGCGTGTTTGTACATGACTAGGTGGGTGCATCCCAGCATGCTGTGCAGAAAGAATCAGGCTGATTCGCACATGAAGGCCTTTGGTTATGCTTGAACTTGTGTAAATGCTATGTGGCTTTTTTCTGGCATGTCTCAACTCACGGTCCCTGTCTGAGGGTAGAACTGGAAGCATGTTTAACGAAGTGTAACGGCGTTCCCATGCCATGCCATGCCTGAGGGAGGTGGTCTGGTTTCAAAATAGGGATAATGCGTCACTACAGTATCATGTAATGTTAAATAACATGCATGCATTTTTCATCGTACATACATGTTTGTGAATATCCCCATCAATGTTGACCATTTATATTTGGCAAATCAATAGCTTTAGTGTGTTTATTAACTGTCCTAGGACCCCCAAGGATCATTTGCATTGTGTGTATTGGCATTATAAATCAGTTTTATCTTTTTTAGTATTTTATACAGTCAAAATCCACTAAATGTGTGCTAAATATTTAAATCTATTGAATCATTCCATGCAGGTCCATATATTAGACTATCGTGTAAATATAACCCGTAAAGACATGTTTTTAATTGGTTTACTGTAATAAAAGCATTATTATCAGATAGGTGCTTTTCAAAAGACTGCATGGCATGGATGAACTGCAAAACCACATCCTTCATAGTTATCAGGTGATATCTATTTCACACAGGTAAATATACACAGATCAATTAGCATGTGAGTGAATCATTTTGAAATATATGTAGCTGGTTATTTAATGGAATAGTCATTTAAATGATGTACATTGTTTAGGAAGGTCTGAAATGAGTTTAATTAAGGGGCTGTTTTATTTTTTTGTTTAGGTAGCTCTTCATTATGAACACCAGAGCTGATTCATCCCCCCTTCATTTTAAAACCATCTTTCAGACAGCACCAACAAAGACAGAAGGGTCCAACAAATGCAAATATTTAATGATTCCATGCAATATCTGGTCATACTCACTTATAGATCTGTATGGGCAACTTGCAATTTTACATTTTTTAAAGGAAAAGTGTGTGTGTATGTGTGTGTGTGTGTGTGTGTGTGTGTGTTTATGAGTGTGTTTGTGTGTGCGTCTTTCTGCATCCTATATTTCAGTCTGCAGGTAACCAATGTACTTCTATACAAGGTCAATGTTAACACAAAACTGTAGAATGAAATGGTCCTTTCACAGCTAGGATAGCTTAAAAAGGTGTTTCCTTTCTCTGTGCTTACTGAGACAGCCCTTACAGACTCAAAGCTTTGCTCTGTGGAAGTCTTGAATCTGGACGGCTTTATCTTGTCACCATCCCTCCATTTAATTTAGTGGATGAGTCAGGCATGGCATAATTGCAATGGAACTGTTTCATCTTTTTCACTTTTTATTACTTTTCCTGCCCATGGTTATTTGTCTACACTTAGCATGGAATGTGCATGCATTCATAATTCATGCTATAAGTTTCCCAGGAAAAGGCAATCTGTGAGATGATTTAACACTACTGCTAGTACTCTCATTAGGATTTCTACTTTATTAATATAATAAATAACACATATTATCTTCATAATAAGGTAAATTAAGCCATTTGTATTTTAATATTTATAACAGAGCCTCATGCAGTTTAGATATAGACATGTATATATATTTATATATTTAGACATGTGCACTATTACTATTAATTAATGAAAATTAAAACAGAGAGAAATTATGTGGGTAATGACTGATCTAAAGAGTTGATTTTATTTGATCATTTATTTCACTTCAAACTAAGTTGTGTGCAAGGTCTAAGTTACAGTATTTTAAGGGTCATGCACTTTTTAGGGACTGTTTTTTTTTTGTTCAGGGAGATATGTGCCCCAATTATGAGTGGAAATGGGTTTACATGGACATATTAGGTATTCATTAACAATGCAACTGCATTTGAACAGCCTGCTCTGAACTTTTGTTTGATTGGGGTGCCTTTAGAAACATTGCAATGAGAATGTGAGATTCCAAATACATACAAAATGTGTAGCAATAAAAATCAGAAGAGAATTTTCAGTATTTTCTAATACAGATATGCATTTGTTCAAAAAAGTGTACACAGTACCATCTAGTGGAATATAAGCAGAACATTTGCTGAGGAAATGACAACTGACACCTTTACATGGAAAAATACAGAAGGAATAATATATTATAATATACATTTTGTTTTAATATGTATTAGAATGATTCCAGCAAACATATAACCAAAATATATCCAATAACACATACATAATATGGGGTGGATACAGAAATGCATTTTTACATTATGAATAAAACCTGGGTAAATGCCAGATATAACAGCAGTATAAGAAAAGGGACTGCACTGGCCCAGACAACTGCTGGCTTGTTAGTTTAACATACTATTTGTGTAAAATCCTAGGATCTGTAATTCTTTTATTAAGGGTGAGTTGGAGTTGTGTTTGGGCTTAACTTGGGATTTATCAAAGTACTGCATGAAAGGTTTGTTGTTAAAATGCAGATGGGGATAACAGTAATTATTCAGTGTAGGTTTGTAATTTTCAGTGTAGTAGAATACAGAGCGTGTAAGTGTAGGGAGTATCATATCTAGCCAAGGTAATGTGGGAAATGGAGTCCCATAAGAATCAATGTTTAGACTTCTGGTTTTCCTTATTTACAAAACTCCTGATAAGGACACTGAATAGCATAATGCCTAAAATTACATATGATACAAAACTCAGGGGTTTAGCTAACAGATTGTAATCAACTAAATGAATAGAAAAAGTAGCTGTTGACCAAAGTTTGGTACTCGGCTGTTGATATTGCAGTAAAAGATGCTAAAAGGATGTTCAGATATTTACAAATATGTGCAGTCGAGGCCTGACAGAGTGCTAATTCCTCTAGAGCATAGATTGGCTGAGTGACCTGTACTTGTAATGATATGTTCTGATGCTTGTATATTCAGTCTCATTGTATTATATTTTCATTAAGGCCTCATTCACTGTATGTTACAGGGCGTTGCAGGAAAAAGGCCTGGCATGGTATGATTGCTGGGAATCACACACAATTAGTTAATTGCCAAAATCGCTATCTTAAATTTAAAGGGTTCTATGGAGCCTTTATTGCCTAGTTCTTAAGGTATGCTTGCCATTGGAAGTTTGTTTCTTAAATGTGTCATTGTAGGGCAGATTGGAAGGTGACAGACTAACTGGTCCATTCTCCCAAATGTATTCCACCAGCTGCCATGTCTTTCACTCCAGATTTCACCTGCTGAGCTCACATCTTCAGTAGAAGACTGCACATCTTCTGCAGCTAATGCAGAAAGACAGCAGGTTCCACATTGCCCAGAAGAGTCATTGTTGCACAATGTGGACAGGGAATACATACCCTGCACTCCCTCCCAGAGAGACATGAACACCAATTATTGCTTTACCCTGTGGAATTATTGGTACCGGCATGGCTAGGATTTCAACATCCCTTTTGGTATGGTTCAGTTGCAACAATGAAATAGGAAATATATGTTTTGATTTAAAAACAAATCACACAAAAATGACACAGAACTGAGGCCATGAAAGTATATCTTCCTTCCCTTTGTATTACATATCTTCATGAATTTCGCAGGTTCCTCCTGCCTACACTGAGCCAGAGTAAGATCTATTCGAAATCCAGTTAAGTCTGTAGTGATAGAGATAAGTGTAGCTTTTAGGCTTTACTTCACAGGATGGTATCTGACACTGGTCTGAGACCTGTGCAATGGAAGTCAAGAGTCTTACCAATTCATGGCTGAAGGGCTTTTTATGCTACAAGACAGGGAGTTACAGAGCCAGTTGGCATATAAATGATAGAAAATAAGAAAGCGGTTAATTAGTGCTCAAACTCATCACCCAGAAACATTAAGACTAATCAAAAACTGTCTGAATTAAATATTTGATCTAATGCAATTCAAACAAAAAAAAAAAAAAATTAAAAAGGAAATTGAATTATATGAAAATGAATAGTATCATATGTTTGACATGTTCCAATGTGCACATGTTTGACATACACAAACTTAAGCTGGCTACACCTGATCACTGCTGGCCATTTCACAAATATAAAAACCCCAATTACACATAATATAAATAATACAAATTTAATCAATAATTTGTATTCATCCCAAACTTAACTGTAAAAACATCACTGAGCCCACTTATTAAAAACAGAAATACATGTGCACTCACACACACACACGCATACATACACACACACATGTACGCGCACATACACACACAATACATACCAAAAATAACCAAAAAATAAGGTTTGTCTGTAAATATACTTAATGTTCTTATTTCTAGTTCTATTTGCTTTGTCTTTTCAAAAAGTGCAATGGAAAACTGTGCAAAATTAAAAACAATCAATCTTTGTAGCTTTCTAAAATTGTGACTTTATTTTTGTAAGCTGCCTGGTTACAGTTTGATAATATGAGTTCTGAGTTTTAAAAGCAAAACCGTGGGTGTGTATATATGCATTCAAGTACCCATCAGAGTTCAAACTGCCGGTGACTTGTACCTGAACACTTTCTACAGGTTCTGAAACTCACTGACTCCAGACAAGGTCCAGACAGACATGGATGTGAAGATGCTTGAAGACAACTGTACCCAGCAGCGCTCAGTGTGACCTATGATGCCAGCACTCTGCTCTCAGTTATAAAGGACGTGCAGAACAGAAGAACAGCATGCCTGAAATTCCGGGCCATTTCACAGAATGATAGCATAACAGTTAGGTCTGGCACATTTTTTATCTGGACATGAGAACAAGAGTTGTACATCTTTGCAATTGCAATATTAAAGATATTTTCTCCATTTAAACTATTGTATGAAAGAGTAATATGTCAACAGACTCTATTATTCACTGCACGAGCGATGGCACAATCTGTCTTCTACTCCGATCAAATTGATTTGGGATCAGTTGTTTGATCCCTGTAAAATTGCTGTAGTCATGCATTAAATGCTTGTACATTACCTTGCTGAATTACAAATGCTCAATACAGTAAAAAAACGTAAAACATTACTATTCTGACCTCGTGATTGACAACAAAAACACGAAAACCCTGTGCAGCATCATTAAGTGTTGATTTGAAAAAGGAAAAAGCTACTTTGCAGTACTTAAAATATGTGTGTGCTAGATTGTGGCTCCAACTGGACCAATGAAAAGACAAAAAAATCCATCTACAAATAGCTCTGCCTTTATGTTATAAAACAAGTAGATCTCAGCAGATCTGATATACTCCCTTATAATGCTAAAGGCAATGGTCCAACACAAGTAGCCCACAGTGGTAAACACCCTGCACACTATATTCAAGAGCTCATAAAAACACTTCCAAACTTCCTGCTCAGCTTTGTGTAAAACATGTACATTTTATGTAAAGCTTTCCATTTCTTAAGATAAGAGTCCTGAAATAAGTGTACATTGGTTACATTTTAACAATAATGGATTCCTCAGTGCCCATCAGAATGGTACTTTGTGTACAGTATGCAAGCTCTGCACTGCTTCCCCCAGGTGCCACACATGACACGATATGCACATTCCACATGGGGGACTACAGTTGCCCTTTTAAGAGGTATCACACTTCAGCTCTGACCTTTTGTTAGAACACATGTAGCCATTTTCTGTATGTGCTTTTTCCTTCCAAGTCAATCTCATAAAATGAATTAGGAGCATTTGATGTAGTTAAGTCTATCATGAAAGCATAAGCAATAAATAATAAATATAACTACTTCTACTACTACTAATAATAATAATAATAATAATAATAATAATAATAAAAATTATTAGTCCAATTGTCTTTCTCTCTGGTTTAAATGTGATCTTTGCAGGACGTAGACTTTTCTTACAATGCTACACCCATTTAGCCACTTGCCTGCTGTTTAAAATGGCCTCATGTTCTTATCTCTGTCAGTGAAACACAGTAATGGGCCATTTACAAATGTGTCCAAAAACACTTTCATCCAGACTTCAATGCATTAAGGACCAAGTGGCTTTGCCTCTTGCTGTGTGTCACAGCGTGATGAAACAACCTTTATTCGCCAGTACTTCACTGCTTTCCAGTTCAAACTCTCGTCAACAACTTCACATCTAATTTTTTAAGTCCATGAAATAAATCATTTCATGTAACACAGCTGCACCCCTCTCAGTCCAAAGCCATGTTGCTCTATGCTCTATTAGGTTTGTACAAAGTATTTTATATCTCTGCATGCATTTTCATATGAATGTTCCATCAAATTACATGCTTGTACTCTTCTTAATCATAGCTCATATAGTAAAATCTATAGTGCACTCTTGAAGTTGAAAAGAATAACAGTGTTAACCACGTATTTTGTCTTTAAGTATGCTAAACTATACTTGCAGACATGGTATGAATCCAAAACAGCATACCAATGCAGCAATTTTCTAATTCTCAGATCTCAGACAGTAAATCAGTTATGTTGAATAATCATTGTCTCTCCCGTTACAGGGAGAATGTCCCCAGTGCTGTTAAAAATGTGTCATATCTCTTGCAAGAACAACAAAAAAATGTTATATGGAGCTATGGGAGAGGTACTTTCTGAGACAAATGTATTTTTTGAATTGTTAGTGTTCCATTACACAAACAAATTGAATAACAATGGCCAGCAGCAACATTAGATAGTCTGCATATCATAGATGTAAATCATGTGAATGACATAAAGGAAAAATGTCATATCTAAACATGTTTCTGTCCACAAAATGAAAATTTAAAAAAATATTGTTATGGTGTGATATGGTATTGGAATCACTAATCTACAGAGGCACAATGATTCTGGCCACAGAAATATTCCAACAGTAATGGCACTGAATTCTAGAGGTGCTTCTGTCACCAGCAGTAACTGTCTGACAGACGTGTATGTGAAGAGATTGGTTGTCTGAGGTGCAGGGCAGAACCTGAGGGTCTGTTAAGCATTGGCCAGAAGTGGGCTTGTCACTGCCGGCTGGAGTATGTGGACATGTAGCCCATAATAATGGAAGTTCAGTGGGTTTGATACCTTTTGACATCTAGTCCTGCCAGTCATATCAGTCTTATTTTTGAGTCTCTGACTTGAAATAACGAAGTACCTACACCAGAGCTGCCAGATTCAAAGGTTAGTCCTGTAAAGGTTTATCTGTGCTTGCTCAAGACTTTGCCATCACTGTCCTGTCAACCATGATGTGAGTTATAGTAGGGAAAGGGGAGATTTTGGCTTTAAGATGTTTTATAGTTGTGTAATACGTCCAAGGGGGAATGACTACAACTATTCATTGGCCAACTGCTTTATTGGACTTAGATACAGTTGGTGAAGCATGTGACACTGCAGACTTGGTTTCCATTACAGCCAGTGAAACCTGGTGGAACCCCTCACATGTTCTTTACTGAAATATATACTGAGATGCTCTCACAGTGCCCTGAACACCAGGATTTCCCTCAAAGTTAAATTATATTGCAGTCTTCATCAACAGAAACAGTTTTGCCACCATAAACATGCCAATGACTGCAGCCTGATTTAACAGAACCTCTTTTTATTGTTATTTTTATGAAGGGAAATAATAAAAGTGTCAAATGTAATATAATGGTCCATCAATAAAAAAAGTATACTGTGCCTTGTATCAATATAATAGAGCACAGCTATCACCAAACTCATTTGGGTCAGCTTTAACTGCCTCCCTGTTAGTAACAGCCTGTCTTCAGAGAAGAACATTAAGGTAAGTATAGTAAAGATGCCTGTATGTAAATGAGAAAGACTAAATTTGCCTCAGGCAGCTCAAATCTCTGTGGAGACTGCCATACTATGTACATATGCATTTTCACTAAATTTGACTGGAATATCATTACTTTGACAGGAACCCAAGTGTGTATCTCACATAAACAGCAAATTTGTAAACAAAATACAACAGCGTAGGCTGTAGGCTGTGAGGAAAACCATCAGGTGAGGAGGGTGGTGCAAAGTGTGTTTCGTTTCAGACAGAACTACTTCAATTAATTTCCTCACCCAGGTGGATTTTTAGTTGCACAAATACATTTCATAAAGTTTATGTCTCTCACACCTGCACCCAATGATGAACTGAGCGAATTCCAGTATTCTCTTAATGTAAACAGCTCAGCTCAGTCCGCAAGTTGATTAGTAGACAGTCAGGCAATTAATAAACAAAACATTTGCCATTAAATTCTGAATACCCAACCCTTAGTCAGATATGTACTACATGTACCTGCCATATACTTTATCCACTTACAGTTTTTACTTGTCACAGTGTAGAAAAAGATAATATGCATTAACAGCTGGAACAAGTAACTAATTTTAGCATCTTTCTGTTCAGATTGTTCTTCTGAATATATGAATTTATTATTACTGAAATTATTATCATACTGAACACTGAAGGCTTGATATAATTAGTGATCATGCCATTATAATAATTTGGTAGTGGGAAAAAAAACTCTTATACATATTTGTTTGTCAAAGCTCTGGGCACACACTGAGTTAATCCAAGGCTATGCTGCATATCTGTTTTCCTGTGAACCAGAGCACATCAGCCATCTGTCACGATAAATCATGAACCCAATAAACCTGTAAAAATCACAGTTAATGTCTGAGTAAATCAGATCCAATGCGTTTTGTTTGACCTCCAGTCACATTTTTACATGCAGAGTGATGGCACTGTTTCATATCAAAAAAGGTGTTGTGATCAGCTCCCCAAAGAGATTGTCATGGAAATATTCAATAAAATATGCTTGTATTGTCATTATAATTTATAATGTGTATGTCTGTATACACAGATAGTGTGTATACATGTTACCATGCAACACCTGCTTATGAAACAAAAATATTTGCAATTTACATCCAGAAAAACAGTATGGCTCATGCAGGGAGACATTTGTTTGGGAAGCCAGTGTGAGTTGTGTGAGCGGGTGCTGAAGTCCCAGCCATGCCAGTGCAGAGGTTCTCATTGGCGAGGCAACAATTGGCCCAACCTTGCCAGGGGAAGAAAGCGATTAAGCCAACTGAGTTTGATTGTCCCTTCACTTTCTAGAGGCTACTCCTGGTTAGCCAGGTGCCTGTGCATAAATGAGCCAAGTGTCTGCTGACTTCATCATCCTCCAATGACATTAGGGGTATGTAATTGGCGCTGTGTCTACAGTTTAGAAAGAAATGGGTACTTGTCGACACGTGTCAGAGGATTCATGTGTCACATCTGCCTCCTCCTGAGTTGGCAGAATCAGGCTACTGAGTGGAGCAAGTTTAGCTGTGTTTTGGTGGAAAAAAAGTCAAAAAGACAAAAGTAATCTAAGACAATAGTTTTTAAAGTGTATATAGGGACTATCAAATAAACAGCAGTATATAACCCAGTCGTGAGCTCTTGGTTTTAACTGAGGTTAAACATTTTAATGTAACATACTGTACCTAACAGTACAGGAAATTAGGGATGGGGGAAATTTGCTCTCAACTAAAAAAATTCAGAGGGCTGGATCAACAGACTGCTAGCGTGAACAGATAGGAAGGAATGCAACCCTGCAATATCTGTGTGCTGAGAATAATGAAAGCAGTTTTTGTGGTAGTGTGGTTTCTCCCCATTTTTCACATGAAGTGTTTACAAGGAACATCTGAGCACAGAACAAACACTGCATAACTGAGGAAGCTGCTGCGCTATCACAACTAGGTTGCAAATACATAACCTGATTGTAGGACAGGGATACCTGTCACATGAAACACAGTCAAACGCTACAAAAGGGCAGAGTGTCAATTAGGATGGTGCTAGCAACTGCACACAGCCCAGGCTAAAGACTAACGATAAAGCCAGAGACAATAGAGCAATGACAAAGGTGATGGCATGGGTCTGGCAAGATAAGTAGACTGGCATGACTGTATCTATTTAGTTTGTATATGCAAACATCTTTCAAAGGTTATGGGTAAGGAATATAATCAGACACTGTATGGGTTTAATTCTAGACCTGTGACTTATTCAGCACAGGAAAGTTATGCAGTACAGTGCTGATTTTAGCGATCTGAAAGAAATGTATCTGAAAGGACTGAGGTGACATCAAAAGCATTGTGAGCTGGCTAGATGAATGTGATTCTGGACAGAGAGCGTGTGCCCTAACATGTCTACCTCCAACAATCCTGGTCTTTGGCCTGTTTTTCTCTCTTTCTGTCTCTCACTCTCTGAGTTTCTTGACATTGGACAAAAGGAAATATTGTGATAATGACATGTCTGTTATGGGATTTTGGCATAATGTGTTATACCATGATTGGATGATAAAATTATATGAATGTGCATATTTAAAGGAAGTTCTCCTGATAACATCCAGTTTTTATTGTGACTAATGAGAAGATACGATCAATCAGCGTATCTGTTATTATTTTGGGCCAGTATTAACACAGGAGTACATTGAAATATATCAATAATAAATGGTTTCAACACTTGTGTTGTCCATGTTCGACAGAAACATACAATGTGCACACAGTTCAGTGACTCTGTATTTATGTTGTCAGGTCAGTTACAGTTACAGAGATGGTATCGACCACATGAAGCTAAAGATGTACAGGTTTGCAGGGCTATGTCTAGCTCATACAAGCATACAGACCAAGAGGGGGTGCACTGAAGACATGAAGGAGACTATGGAGGCATAATTTTAACAACCAGCTGTAGAATACATCCCTATAATGAACACACACACACAATCACTCCATGTGAAAACTGAATTAATTAGTAATGCCCCCCAAAAGACAGACAAAACAACTAGCCTGCATTATAATGATTAATTAAATATGCCACTGTTTTAAGACATCATTTTGTTAGTACACCTGGGATATATCTTTCACACACAGCATGATGTTGGGGAACACAATGAATTTGTATTTATTATGACTACTTGTCGTCTATTTGTTTTGTAGTTTATAATGATGTCAAAATATAATACAATGAAATACAATATTACAATAAAAAAGTTTTGCTTTTGTGTACTTTTGTTTTGAGGGGAATTCTGATATGATGTAGGAACTGACAAACATCATCCTGGCAACAACAGTAGAATGCAAAGAACTGCAGATTTCAGATTTTTTTGAACAGCTATATATGTTCATGTGAACAAAAACTCCCAAATTGCATAATATATATGTGCACAAGATGCTGGCTTTGTCTTTGTAAGTTTTTGAGAATTCCTTGAATAGGAACTCATTCAAATGTGTTTGAGGTGCACATTACTGGAAACTGCATACATGTCTTTCAGAGAGCTGGTTGTATAAGAAATGAAAGATGACATCCAGTCCCACCGAGGTAAACATTTACAGTGGCTTTGACAGAGTGGGTACATTTATCTAGAACTGCTGTATAGGAGCAGTTTATTTAAAATTGCATAACATGGGTGTAAAGGGACGTGTTTGCAGAATTCTGGGGCATGGCCGCAAAAACAGCTGAGCAGATGTCTCCTGAACTACATGGATGACCCAGACAGTGGAAAATGGTTCATTTGTGTTGCAAGTTCACTTGAGAGCATAATACGCATAGTCCTAATTTGCTTAGTTAAACAGTGAATCCAGATACTCACCCAATGGGGAAATTACCATCAGAAAATCATTGTCTTACTGTCTGGCATCTATTAGTAATAATACTACTACTACTACTACTAATAATAATAATAATAATACCTACTCACAACTGCTCTCTTTTGTAGATTAATAAATAGGTATATGTATTTTGTAAAAATAATTCTTGCCTTTTGCACTGCTGAGAAAATGATACATCCACAACAACTGATTAAGACACAGCTGACTCGGGGAATCTTTCTGATACTGTAAATGATGATGTTCCATTTACTCAGCATTAGTTACCGTACCAGATTCATACAGTCATGGCAGTGATGAAAGATGTTGAAATAAGTTCCAAAACTTTTTGATATGACAGATTCTCCACAATTCTGTTTTAAACAGTTCCATTGCCTACTTGTGAAGGAACTCCAGGTACTGTGTTGTGTACTTGAGCTTGTTACAACCAAAGCCACTGAATATTGGTTATTTATGCCTATGGGAAGCTGTTGCTTCAGGGATAGCTAGATCTTTGCAGGATTGTAGGCAAAAGTGAACCGGGTCCATATCCAAAGATTGGGTCAAAACCTCAGAGGATGCGAGCGGTAGGGGAACAAACCTTTCAGGAGGGAGCCAGTCAGTAGAAAACAGTCCAAGCAGTCCTCCTTTGATCAGCATTGACAAAGCATAGCCATTATAAAAAATTACATGGTATACAATCATTTAGCTTCCTTTCTTGCCATTATTTAAGCTATATTCATAAATAATTATCAATGCTCACACAGAAATAATGAATCATGTAAAGGCAAACAAAGGGCCAAATGTTAGTGCATGGTATTCATTGAAAATGAACAGCAGAGGGGGAAAAGATTAGAAAAGCACTACATTTGCAAAGAATTGAAGTCAGCAATATGGTAATGGCTCTTTTGAAAATGCTCACAAAGCTAGGAGAGAGTTCACAGTCTAGTTTAAAACTAAAGCGTTGGGGGTGCGCATCATGGGTCTCATTTTGACCCTGCAAGGGTAAGACCAAAGGCACAGAGCCCTCCGCTGGTGGGAGAGGCCTGCCCCGAGAGATCTCTAATCAAATAAAGCATTTAATAACTGCAATTAGTCTTAGCCGATGAGAGGAAAGTGACATTCCCTTCTACACAACGCTCGATTTCACATGCCATCTGGCCCCCAGAGAAATGCGCTCACCCTCTTACAGTAGCACGGCAGTGACAGTGACACCCCTCACAGCTACAGCGGTCCCCCTCAATCTTCCATGGGCACTGCTGGATCACGACCCCCTGTGCCCTAATGTTGGGTTGCTCCCAGTTCAGGAAGCCAGGGAGTGTGAGATCAGCTCATGCGGTGACCCCTGGCTCTGAGTCTGTAAATGAGCTGTAAAAGTGCAGGCCTGAGTGACTGAACAGAGAGGCCCATTCCCAACAACTGCAATGGCTTCTCTTGGTAAGACAGGCCATGCTACTACATGAAAGATAAGTCTTCACCACTGGGCTTATATTAGCTAAGTGTGATGACTGTCCGTGTTAGAAAAGGTACTTTAGCAAAGTAGCAAAAGCTGTAAAAATCTGCTTACATTACATAATGTCCTGATATCTAAAGCAAATGCATTTTGGAACTTTGTCTATAAACACATTGTGCAGGTTGAAGAGGAAAATGCAGCTGAGAAAAACTATGAAGCCTACTTATGAGGTTTCTGTCTGATTCTATGCCAATCATGTTTTGAGGAAATTTTTTCAATGCTATGAAGTGTCTTTGGAAACAATTGACTGATGTGACAACTTGCTATTGTCGAATCAAAGTGCACAGTGGGCTAACAATTAATATGAATAAAGAATGAGCCGGAGAATCTTTTGTATGTCAATGAACAAATATGGAAGTAACTAAATACTGACAGTAGCAGCAGAAACAAGTTGTGCACAACCCTTGCGTACCTTCATCCAGCTGATTCAATTGAATGTGCGCCATTTTCCTTCTTTGTCAGCACACTGCAGAGCCCCATGGGTTGTGAGTTACCTTGAGGTCTCAGCTAAGCTGATCTTCTTTGCATTGAGCTTTGGTTAATCACTTGTCTCTCTGGACTGCCAGCATGCACTTCACATGTCCGCCTTACAAAGATTAAAGACTCTCAATGATTTCACTACAGCATATCCTCAGCATCACTGATATCTGATCATTCTGTTCCTGAACATGAAATTGTATACCCTTTTCAAATTAGGATAAAGGTGTTGTACACACCGGAATTTGGGATGCATTACAATCCCTGACCAAAATAGTGTTCATCAACAAGGGCAACACACTGTCATGTTCCAGATACATCATGCCATTGCAGGACACACTATCCTGTCAACATTACTAAATTCCTCTTGACAGTGAAATGCATGTGTATTGACTTTTTGTGAAGTCTTTATCATGATTGCTGAATTTAAAGAGGTACATTATGAGGCAATGACTGACATACGCTCCTCCTTTTAATCCCTGTTTTAATTGTTGTTAACAGAGCTGTCTCTGATCCACACTGAACTCCATGAATGTGCATATGTATCTGCTGTATTTCTGTTAATGCAGCCCTTAAGTTTCCTCTTTCACCCAGGGAGAGCTGGGGAACCAGATAGGCTCTGTGACACTTTAACAAAATGATTCTTTTTCCCTGTAAGATGATCAGATGGTGACAAATGACTAAGATGTTGAAGGTATTAAATGTGTAATAAGAGATTAATATTCTCTCCAGAAGTATTTTTTATTTTTTTAACAGGTGGTCCATATCGCATCCACACAGATTTGAACCTTGCTGTGCATGAAGGATAAGCTGACATGGGTGATGGCAAGACATCTGAGTAAGGAGGGGATGAAAAATCAAAATTTTGTGGAATTCACCCTCAAGCTTGCTTTAGGCAAGCAACAACATTTCTAAAAAGAGAATAAAATGCAAATAAAAGTTCAAGTATTGTGTCAAAGTGAAGTGATTAGTAACATTATTTATAAGGTCTTTCACAGGTCCTAATTATGTCTGATCCGGGGCTTTTGGGGAGATTCATCCATTGCACATTGTGGTTTAGCCTTGACTTTCTATAAATAATTTAAGACGGTTACTTATTCAGCCTGAAATAAAAAGAAAATGTTAAAGTTTTGAGGAGGGTAAGACTAGCCTTCATCATTTTTGAAAGTTAAGGTCAGAAAACTTTCACAGATCTCTTTTTTTCCTCTTTTCATCATAAAGCCAGACAAGCTTTATGATTTCACCCTTCATCAGGAACTCTGTGACGTGGAATCATTTTACCATGTCAGGAGCAAACCACATCCCTGGGACTGATCCTGTACAACATGAAATCTGAGTTGTTGTCATCTGTGATTCGTATATTGCAGAAAAAACTTCCTTGTACGTGAAATACATAAAAATAATAAATAACGAGAAACAGACATATCTTAGCTCTTCAAATGTGGCTGCTGTTTGAATATATCCATTTTTATTTGTCTATTCACCCTCCGGTTGGATAGTCTTATTTTATTTCAAATGCTGTAAGAAAGTGAGAACACGGATAACACTTGTTCCATTTAATAAATATGATTGCAAATGCAAGAAACATAAACAATTGCACATGGAACATATTTGTATTCCAACAAAACACTACACATCTAAAATTTATTTTATATAAAAGCTTTACAGTAATAAAACTTTTTCCTCTACAAAAATAAGCTCACTAACCAGGGTGGAGAGATAGATTACTCTAACTGGCTGATATTCCTTTGTTCACCACATCTCTAATCATGTGATGTGTTGTAACATGTATGACAATTTTATTTTTTATTGTTACATCCTGTTAAAACAATTAATATCAAGGGCTCTGGAACTTTCTCCATTGTGCATGTCACAATTTGAACCCAAGATGAGCTTTACCCCAGTCAGGTTTTAATTTAATCATTTACATTTGACTCTTTTGGAACATTGTTTATATTACGCCATTGGCATTTACCAAAGCAAAAGACGAAAAGCTGAAAAAGCATACAATATACTATGTGGAGTCCATATCCCTTGTCTCCAAAATTAACACACAGCCATGTCTGTAACCTTTGCACAGTAAATTTGTCTTTCATAGTTTTTCATTTTTGTGTGTGCTCAATGTTTATGGCAAATCAAAATATGGATCATATTGTTGCGATGCATATATGTTTCATCAATGCACTGTATCCTTTGATGGTCATTAAATGATCCAATACTTTATTCTGATATTCTGTTCTATCTCTCTTGCAGGAGGTTGGAGAGGGTTTGATTCAGGGTCAATTACATCCCAGGCTGAGCCCAAACTTATGCAGCTGACCTAACGTCATACTCCACTCTTTTTATTCCCTACCCCCACCAAAGCATTTCAAAATGAGTGGAAAAGGTGCACTGGGGGAGAAGAGAAAAGCATTGTTCGTGAAAAAGAAGATCCACTTTAAACATGCAGCCACACATCTCTATACATTTGATTTAGTAGGTGAAATATTTAGAAATGGTCTACATTCAGTCTCACCACATGAAATATTACAAATTAGTCCCAAAATATGTTGTGCCAGTTACCAGAGAGAAATATTCATTAAGAAGGTAACATGAAGTATCAGGGAGGTTTTGAATTATACATATGTAGTACATTGTTCATAAATTATAGACTACCGGTAGAGTACATTATGGGGGAAAATATATTCAGGTGTCAATGACACATTGAACTAAATGACTTTCTTTGAATCATTTTTGAGTGTTGCTTAAAGGTATAATAGGTATGTAGACTGCTTGCCTGCATATGTTTGTATGAGGTGTGGCTATTAAATAATGACACTAATGCTCAAGAAGAACCTGTCTACTTCAAGTAATGCGTAACAGTGAACTGAAGACATGAGAGGATTGAAACTTTCAGGGATTGTTTATGCTTGCCACCTGGTCAATGTATACCACATGGTTTGCATATGCGCACTGTGGTTCAATTTACATTAGCCCAGTTTTGTTATTTAGCAGGCACACCTTGTATTACCTCATTACCTAGCTATCTAATATAAATGTATAAAGATTATGTTAACTATACTCCTAAAAATACTTTTTAAAAAAATGAGCTGTGAAAATTGCATGTAATTATGCCAATGTGCTTGTGGTTTGCCCACTTCATTATTTAATCTTAATTATGCAGATTATCTCTGGCTACATACAATTATAAATTCTGATGTCAAAGAAGCTTAGATTAAATTAACTCTGGCATTTTGCTACCGTATTATACATGTTTGCTTTCCTTCATTTGGAATGCTTTCACTGTGCAGTTTTGTGATATGCAAGATGAAAACTTTCCTCAGTTTAGTTTTTGGGAAGCAAAGCTGTGTCCTTGTAAAGTTATTCAAAGAATTTGCTGATGTAAATGTACCACTTACATAGTACTGATCTGTAACCAGTTGAGCCAAACAAAATAAATAAATAAATAAAAGAGGGAGGGGGTTTGCTGTGGTTTGAGTGTGTTTGTTGATGCATTTCCTCTCTTTGCTATTAGTAGCATGAACTTACCTATTATACCTTTAATGCTTTGAGTGAAAACTAGTTATACTAAAATGCCAAAAAGGTATTGCTAAAAATAATGCCTTATATTAAATAATTTGTTAACAGTATACAGCAATAGAGCATGCAGGGGGAAAAATTACCAAATATAGCCAATGGTGATCAATGAATGTGAAAGTATAGAACTTACTTTGTTATCTGCACTGTTGGCATGAGATTATGTTGAAAAATTGTTGTTAAGCAAATACATTCATAAACAACAAATAAAAAAAACACTCAGAGATAAATTATTTCAATGTATATGAACAGCTAAGGTATAAACAAAAGAATTTAAACAGATTTTTAATTTCTTTTTACCTTAAGCTATTTCTTTTCTGTTTTTGATTTGTTCTTCTTGTTGAAATACTTTCAGTTCTTGTGGTACAGTATACAGTAATATTTTATACAGTTTTCAAAATGTTTATCATAAATATAAGCATTTTGCAGACAGAATACAACATACTGCAATGAAAGTTACATCAAACCAATAACAACTAACCCTGCTTCTATTATTATGTGCATTGTTACAAACTTGTTTTTTTTTAAATAGTCACAAAAACATGAAAGTCAAACAAGGAAATGGGTTATGCATTGTGCAATATCAATCTTTTTGCTGAGAAAATACAGACTAAAATATCTCATTTTCACTTTCATGAACCAAACTCTCATTCAAATTTAATATCTCAGTTTAGTTTATGTTAAAATGCATACGCATTTCACATTCATGGTTTACAAAAAATATGATTTCTTCAAATTAAATATTCTCATGAATAAATAGTGTATCACTCTTGTTAGCAGTAAAATAAAGCTGAAATAGATGTAAAAGCCACTTTAGCAAACCAAATGGTTTTTGTTTACATGCAGGTCTTTCTCCTAAAGTACCATATGTATTGTATTTTGTATAAATAAATGTAATCAAAATGTTTGTATTTAATAGAGAGACATATAAAAAACCTGTACACAGTTTATTCTGGTATCCACAGAGCACAGTTTGTGTCAGCAATGTCCAACATGCACAGGTATAAAGCTTAAAACCTTTGTGTCTGAATGTTTTAAAAGTCCAAAACACAACTGGATCAATAATTGGGTTCCAGAGATTAAACGTTGACATATGTGGGGATTTCTGTTGAAAATTTAATATTCGAGTGAGGCTTAACGCATCCTGTCATGGGAAAGAGAAAGAACAATAAAGTGAATTTGATAAGCATCATCACCTTCTCGATAACATTCAAAGTCTATCATGCATGACTTTACTGCATTTTATCAGATCAAAAATTTTCTTGATCCACATTAACATCACAGTTTTAAAATTAGTGCTGTTTAAACACAAACCTATCCTCCCTTAATACAACCTTCATCACTAAGTTTCTATGTTTGGGTCATTCATAACCAAATCATGAGGAATATCATGTGCCTTTACAGTCAAATATTTACAGAGAAACATAACCTTTCATCATTTACATGGCTTAGGTTTAAGTTTCAGTTATAAGAACCTTGAGTGTTTTGTCACACTGTCCCTCTTAATCTAGCCAAATGAATAACTTGGATATCATGAGGATAGTAGGAGGAATGCAATCCTGCAAAGGTACAATTTCCAGGTTTGCATTTCTCCACAAAGGTGGAATGCAAAAGGGAACAGATATTGTACCTATGGCCTGTGTGTCCAATGTTGTGTCCAGAAGCTCCAGAGAAGTCACCAATTCCCTTTGTGTGTTTGGAGCATTCTCCATGGGACTTACTGGACTTATCATTTCTTGTTCTTTTTCGTTCTGCATTTGCGCATAGACATTGAGGCCTGGGATCTTCCTTGAGGAAAGATTCGCAGTAAAAATGGATAAAAGAGAATGGAAAGATAAACAGTTTGACGCAGAAATCAACTGGTTAACATAAATTGGTTAGCATAATCAACTGTAAATTGCATTGGATATAAGCATCAGCTAAATGACTATAATGACTGTAATAATGTAATGTAATGCAGAAAGTGAAGATTTGCAGACATTAAAATGGTGGGAGGTGATCTCATTAATGTCTATTTATTAGTATGCTGTACCTCCACACATACACACTAACATAAAACCATGTCAGCCAAGATTTGAAAATATGTCTTAATCGGGGCATGTTATTGCTTGCGCTAGCCAAGGACAGAGCAGAGTGTTTGTATGGTCTGCTGAACTCATTCTTTGTCTCAGCTCTAATCTGTCTAACCCTTCCTGCCCTTTTCCTGTAAAGCTGCACCTGTGTGGAAAGAACTCATTTAAAATTTCAGAAAGGTCAACCAGCACATTCTCAAAGGGCTAAATATTGATACTGTCTGAATGCTGACTGACATTTCACATTTGCAGACCATTCTGAGGCGCAAGAAATTGCCACTCTTTCAAATAGTTGAGCATCATCTTAGAACTTAGCTTTATGATGCAGCTTCATTAATCAATTACTGTAAAATACAAGTTTTGATAGATTATAGAAAGACACTGAGTGTCTTCATATTTGCACAAGTAATAGTCTTGTTTATTAAATAATAACAAAACAATACAAACTGTGGGAGGATTACTGTACCTTTTGAATTTATAGATGACAAAGACTGCCAAACCCACAACGACTACAGACAACAGCATAAGCATTGCAGAGCCGCTGTGATTTTCACTGGTGTCCACTAGGGGAGCTATGTGAAAAATAAAAACATGAACAAAACCTTCACAATAACTGGCACACATTTTTAGAATGCAAACCTACAGGGTGGCACAAGCAAAAGCACTTGTATTTAGTGCAGTCTGGTATCACATCCTGACCATGCTAGTGCCAGTAATGCCTTAGAGACATGAGAAGTGACATGTTAGCCATAGCATCATCAAAAGGAAGAGGACATTATTTGGCAGGTGGTCTTGGCACCAGATGCTTAATCTCTAACAGAGTCTGTAAATCGTGTAGTCATGTTTTGGCATAGGTTGCCTTCAAGCTTATGTAAATGGAAAGTCTGCCTGACCCACAATGACCTGTTCTCATCGTTATATTTTGTTATGCTCTTTTAGTGGTTTCCTTATATTTAGTTTCAGTTGGCCCAGAAAGGTTTGCCTGTTTCCGTTGCTGGCACTGAATTGCCATTTCATACTGTAGATTGAGATTAGTCATAACTAGTGACTACTCACTGATTTATGCAACAATGGAGACAGATATTTGTCAAACTCATAGTTAAAAGACATGGGAGACTACCTGTCTTTCTGCAACAGCGACTTCTCTGGGCCATTGTAGATCTGTGCTAACAATGCGCAAAGGATAGTCCTTCAGCACAATGACTTTACGGCTCAGCTGGGGAGCACTCAGAATAGAGGAAGAATGGAGCACATGGCACTTAAGTGAAGTGAATGTAAAGAATGTGGATGCTTGCACTTCAGAAGGACATTTACATCTCCTGTAGTCATTTAGCAGAACCTCTCATCTGGAGTGAGTCACAAATAAGTGCCCAGAACAGAGCACATGCTAGCAAGCTTAACCTCCCCCCCACCACCACCACCACACTGTTATGATTGCTCTTCCTGTTTTTATAGCAATTGTACTCTGAAGCCATGCTCATCACTACAATCCCCATGATCAATTTGGAACAAGCAAAGCAGCAACCACTCTCCTCCGAGACGTGTCATCAACTGCAATTCCGTTTAACGCAGTAATCAATGGGCTTAGCTTGAACACACATGAGTCATGAGGAAGATGACTCATGTGCCAATTGTATGCAGATCCAGGGATGCAGATTTTGGGTGTTAAAATGACCAGCAGGGGCACTGCTTAGCACTGAGACATGGACATCCCCATCGGCCAGTTCCATCCAGAATGAGCTGCTTTTTGTTTTCACCTCTAATTCCACAATCAGCTCAGACCACAGAAACCCTGGGAGGTGAATTAGCTGTGTAATCACATGCTTTAATTGATAAAAGAAGAGCTGAGTGACAACAGAAGCAGCTCATGCTGTGGCTATCCAGGACCAAAACTGAGCACCATTGCTTTAAAGCATGAGCCATCCAGCAGGCCAAAGTAAAAAAAACCTTAAAAGTAATGTATGTGGAATAATGCATCTTCAGGAAGCAATCAGTGGTTACTACTATTGTTTGCCTATTTCTTTCACTCGAGCTGGTGACCCACTTTGCTCATTTGGGCCTCCCACCCATACTGAAGGTTGGTATTGTAGAGTGTACCACATATAGTGACTCAACTGGAATTATGTTTGTAGAGAATCGTTTATTTAACATACAAAGCATAGCGGTGCTATTATGAGTGTGTCTTAATGGCCATCATTAATGTTTCTTTTTCATTTAGAAGTAATGCAAAAAAGAAGAATGCATCCCTTTTCTTCATTAGGCCTAAAATAACATGGAGACTTTACTTACCTGCTGATAAATGCGCAGCATAGACAGTGACTTGAACCCCAGGCCGGAGAGTGAACTGTACAAGGTTTTGATTAAGGGCGCTGAGAAGGACTTCAGAAAGCTGGAGGAAAATGAACATATTTCTTGTGGAGGACTACCCTCAATTCCATAAATATTTTAATGCCCACCATAATACACTCAGGGGTTTACCTTCCTCTTTTATGCAGAGGCATGGGAAATTACAGCAGAAGGTACAAGCTGTCTTTAAACACAGGAGTGTGGAGTACTTACTGTCTGTGCATTCATTTGTTGTTTTTTCACTAAAAATTTCATGTATGTATGTTTTGTTTTGACAGTAGCAGCATTCAGTTTATAATACTGATGGTAGTGCTATCTCATCATATTTAGCTGTAAGGACAGTTTTCATTTCTAATTGCCTGGCAGATTTGAACGGATAGTTGCAATGGTAACCTGTATGCACAAGTGAAGGTCATCATGACAGTCATGCTATACTGTTTGTGGGTGAATACTTTCCAAATCGTACATTTCAACACAGATGATATTTTGTTTGATATTCCCCTCTTGATGAAATTTGGATATCTCAGGGACATGTCAACTATTGCTTGAAGGGCAAGACTGTAACTTTACATCAATTGTATTGCCATGACCTGACAGGGGGATATGAAAACACAAAATGACACCAATGTCACTATAATTTTCCTTAAATCGCTTCTGTAAACTGCTGCTTTCTACCAATGGCAAATGAGCCCCATTCACATTCATAAATCACATTGTAAACAAGTGCTTAAGCATTTCCTTTATCAAGGGACTGTAGTTTTGTTTTCTCTCACAGTATTATAATCCATAATAAGTATTTCACAGTGTACCCAGACACTGGGAATAAAACACGACTGCAACTCCACTGCAAGATACTGCCAAACAAATGCCTTTCCGGAATTCATTCCATTCCTTAGCTACGCTTCATTAATTTTATCTGCCTCATTTAGCAAATTAA
Source organism: Albula goreensis (assembly GCA_022829145.1). Classification (NCBI taxonomy): domain Eukaryota; kingdom Metazoa; phylum Chordata; class Actinopteri; order Albuliformes; family Albulidae; genus Albula; species Albula goreensis. The sequence goes on from CM040759.1 coordinate 11,589,357, forward strand.
TTGTGATATGAGTGATTTCTTCAGTCCTTCATCCTCTTTTATATTTCTTACCAGTTAAAATTAGACTATTCCATGAATAATTACTTTTTTCTTACTGTGCATTGGGGTCAGTAAATCTATTATACATTTTAATAAGCTCTAGACACATTACACTTCCAAGATGCCAGCCTTGAATGAAGATTTATTGCAGAGTTGCGTGAGAGGTCCTGCCAAGCAATCAAGCAGGTTTATAACAGAATCTAGTGGATTCCCTACTGTTTCTGCTCAGTATATGTGCAAAGATGCACCCCAAATGTGCAAATACTGTTATATGAAGCTTCTGGCTTATTAAATGCATATTAATTCAGTTGTGATTTACAGCAGAAAAAATTATTCATGATGTCCCCTTTGTCTCAATTCGTTGCAGTGGCTCCAAAACCATCGCCATGGTGAATAAACAGCAATTGTAAAAATGGGTGTCCGTGTGTAGCATGAAGCATGTGGCGTGTGAGCCTGTGCGTGCCTGCTTGCATGTGTGTATAAGCACGTGTATACTCATGTACTGTGTGTGGGTGGTAAATTAGCCTCACATTCAAAAACTAGGCATGATGCATCTTTATATTTCAAGTTTAAATGATATTACCTACAAAACTAATGTGCTAAAATATTTGAAAGATAACAAGGAAAATTATAAATTGCAAATGTTTGGTCATAACTTGTGTTGAATGGTACCTGTCATTGCAACAGCATTAGCCTTTATAATGTTTTTTATTGTATGGATATGAACATATTTATAATTCATATATTATAAAACAATAGTTGCATTGGTTCTATCTAAAAAATTTTTTTCAGCAAACAAAATAAATGCAATCAAACATTGACATCTAGTGGACAAAAGATGAAAACAGCACAGTTACTCCATCCTTTTTCCCCAGGTCTGTTTTTGTAGACAACGCCATTACAAATTCATAATTACTGGTCATTTTGAGTGTTGCACGTTAGCTGTCACACACAAATGTATCTGACAATATTACCAACATTTAGTATATGGACAGATGTAAAAGGTAAGCCAAGCCTTAATAATTGTTTTTCCTTATCTTTTTTTAAGAATTCATCTTCCACTCCTTACTTTCAAATGGTGAACACAAGAAAAGGCTTATGATAAAAGATAACCAATTAGTCTGTCTTTGAAAATAATGCGCCAACAAATGACTAAAAAGTCCAATAAGTGTTCCTTGAGTACTACATATGGCATGGCAGGAAATCCAAACACAGAAAGAACGTACTTGCTTCTGGATAATTTGCAACATAAAGATTAATTGGAGAAGATGACTCAAAACACAGAGGGAGATTTTTTCCTCATTTAAGTCATTACGTGTAAATGTCAGAAAGTATGCCATGGGTAATGGCACTTGCGCATACTTGTGGAGTGCTTTGCACACCTGTGCTCCTAATTAAACAAATATATTTATCTAAATTACCACAGAGACAACATTTGTTTTGTCCAGGAATGGATGATGTAACTACACGCACTCAACACCTGTGCTCAGCCTTGCATTAATAGAGCTGAAGGACACGCCCACATTAATCATGCAAATACAAACTTTCTGCTCAGTGTTCATCTAAGAAGAGCATGCTGTTCCATACTAATAAGGCCATATTTTTACCTGATCTAAATGTGTCATAGTTCTGTCCGGTTTCCCCTCAGTTAACTCTTTATCCGGAAGGAGGAAAAATTCCGCTGCTGTTGGCAAACCAGGGAGCACTGTGACTAACAGCTGGTCATCATTGACACCTGTGGCCTAGATTACAAGAGAGAGGAAAATGTGTCGACTTGGTCTGGTTATTAACTTTACATTATATTTTACATTATATATCCTTAGGAATGGTCTAAACAGTGTCATATCTGCATTGGATATAGTGAATTCTAACTTTTGTCGGAGACAAAACGTTAAATATTTACTTTAAATAATTATGTGATAGAATAATCTTTGAACAAGGTACAATACTGTCTCCTGTTTGACACAAAAAAGAGTAAGTAGTTAAAACTGCCATTGTAGAAGTTTTGGTATTCTGTGAACTCATTCAAGGTTAAAGGCTCCAGGAACATATTGAATGCAGTCTATATTCCACAGTGTGCAAACAGGAAGAGAGGAGCATTTGCCCAACATTTCATAGGAGTGGACTTTAAGTGCCTTCCAAACCCTGGAGTCCTTGTTGCACTAAATTAAGGTAAACATGCACATAATTCAGCGATATTTGTGGAGAGATTTATTTTTTGTACATGTGTGTCCTTGTTACACCACAAACATGACCCTGAAATGAATGATGCCAAATTGCTATGAAATCCAATCTGACAAACCTTGCAAAAGGGCAACGCTTTATGGAGCAATCAAAATGTACGTGCTGATTTTTAATTTTTTTTTCCTGTCAGTTTACAACATAAAACTGGCATTCATCTCCAAGAAGACCAAAGGTCAGTGGGAGTGTGCCCACACAGAGTGCTGGTGAAGTACAGCTCATCATTTCCACATTTGAAGTTACAGAAGGCATTTCAAAAAGCAGCAGCGGCTGCCCACATTGGACTGAAGGCCGCTTACAGACGCTGGGGAAGAGGGAGTGTGAACACAACTCACGTGTATCATTGAGTTCTTGATCACTCGGCTGACATCTATTCTCCATTCAGTCACATCAGGATTGTGGTCATCCAGATTTGAAGAAAAGGCTAGAAGGTGTGACCTGAAATATTCTTTGATAAAAATTGAAAATGCAAATTGTGCATTTAACTGCATTTGAGTTCATTGTGCCCTTGTGTTCATTCATATGTCTGCCCAAGTATGTGTATCAATATATACATCAGATTTATTTTTGAGTATGTAGATGCAATGTGTTCTCCATGAAAGGGACAAATATGTCAAAATGTAATCTTATAGTTTGCCTTTAACTACTGCCTTCAATACAGTGTAAACTGAGGGTGTATGAGAAACAATGAAACAGGATGCAAGACCAGTTTACTGACACTCAACTTGCACTCAAAACCCAAGATTAAAGTGAATGACTCCTGAAGAAGGTTTCAAACCATTTCACAGTCTGGCTTTGGTAAATATAATACTCTGTTTATAACAACAGTCCCAAGCTGTTCAGAAAAAAAAAAAAAAAAAGATTATTTTGGCAGTTGGCCTCTCTATAAAATAAATAAAGTGCTCACCATGGACAGCAATTGTTTTCTTGTCTTGTAGGATGGTATTCCCAGCAGAGACCTGCACTGTGACAGTGTTGATTCCCTCCCGAGAGAATGTAAATGCAACGCTTCCCTCCAGGGTGATTACTGGCTGGAAATTTAAACAGAGGAGATACAGAGCCTGTGGATCCCCAGGGAGTCGCTTATCAACCTGGTTAACAGCTCACAGTGCCTTTATTTACACCACTAAAACAACAGCATCTCGCACTAGTGCGCGTGTTGTGTGTGTGTGTGTGTGTGTGTGTGTGTGTGTGTGTGTGTGTGTGTGTGTGTGTGTGTGTGTGTGTGAGTGTGTGTGTGTGTGTGTGTGTGTGCGTGCGTGCGTGCGTGTGTGTGTGTTTGTGTGAAGTGTGTGTGCGTGCGTGCGTGTGTGTGTGAGTGTGTGTGTGTGTGTGTGTGTGTGTGTGAGTGTAGTTTGGAAGCCTGTTCATGTATGAAATCTGATTGTCAAGAGAAAAAACGTAGATACACAAAATAAATTCAAAGTTTTGTTTATGATTATGATAATTCTTTTCATGCAGATTATTTTAGTGAAAGACTATATTGGATATCCAAAATTCAATGCCTTTTATTAAAATTACTTAAATGAATGCATTTGCAACAGTTTTAGCATTCTGTCATTCTTGTCTCTAGTCCTTCTGGGTTGCATGCTGCTCTTTAAATTTGAGTAATAAAAATGAACCAATCAGTTAATTCTTCCATTTCTTATGCAGTGTATATTTACTTCAGAAAATGTCAAATTCTTATTTTTTTTATGTTAGAGGCATTCACTGAAATGTATTTTTCAGATATAAAGAGAAAACGTGTAACTGTTAGACTAAGTAGAGCAGTGAATTTAATGAGTGTAGGTCATGCCTTTAAAAGCAAAAAATGAAACCAGTTGACAAACCTCAGAGTTATTTCCAAACCACCAGATGTAAGTGACTGTTCCCACTTGACTTGGCCAAAGGACTGCAGTGAGATTGACTTCTTTATTCTTCACAGCCACAAAGGGAGCCGAAAGATGGACGTGTTCCAGTTGACCTACCCAAAAACACAAACAAACAAAAAAAAATGAGAGCTATCAACAGTGGTACCTGAATTGCAAAATGCATCCATTGGCTTCTTATGAAGCACCTTGGGAAACAGTACCATCTGTGTTATTTGTCATCTCGGGTGCTAAAGAGCTGCTCAGGCCCTATTTGCACTTCTGGCACATCAGATAGACAGATTGGCCCAGCTCAACATCCCTGATCGATAAGTCATTACTAGTACATCTGTCACCCTCAAATACACACGGGGTGGTCAATTCACGCATTTAATGGCGGGAGGGACTTACATGTGACATGCAGGTAGAGGACCACACTGTCTGATCCCAGACTGTTCTCTCCAGTGGCAGTCACTTTGTAAATCCCCACGCTTTTGTAAATGTGTTTGATTCCGTCCTCGATTGAGCTCACATTGGAATAGGTTATTGCATTGCCATCTCCGAAATCCACCATAATACTCGTCCTAGAGCCATCTCCCTGCAACAATGGAAGAGAATATTGTGCTTTCATGTTTCGTGAGAAGGTTTGGTTGATTTTTAAATGTGTTAATATTGTTTTCAGATGTGTATTATCACGTTTGTGGAAAGAAAAAGTTGCATTTCCTTTGTTGAATTCAGCTATTCAATCAAATTCAAATCCACTAAAAAAATGGAAGATTGTTGTATAATTCTTTGCTATATCACAAATGGGATCATGGGAGATTGTGACCTCTGGTCTTCTAGAAAATGGATGTTATCCAAATGAGTAATAGTTTCCTGTGTTTGCAATTTGGTGCATATACTTGGAGTTAATACAGCAGTGTGATGTGTACTATTGTGTGTCTAGTCAGTTAAATGTCAAGCTGATACCTCCTCAAGAAAGACAAGGAATGTGACATTGCTTCCCAGTGTGGCTGTCAGCTTTCCTTCACTTGTGACAAGATGAAGGCCTCTGGGAGCTCGATTAGGACACTGTTGTTTCTTGGGGGTGTACTCTTCTATTACCCCAGCGGTGCAGTTATTGGACACAACCTTTCTGTATCTAAGACACGTAAACATACAATTACCATTATACACCACACCACACACACAAACACAAACAGAGAAGAAAGTTCATCATGAATGTTGTGTATGCTAATATCTTCTTTTTAGTGACTTAAAATGGACTCTTACAGAAGAAGAAAAAACATGCATTAGAGATCACCACTGGAGACATGACAAAGTATACTGCCACCAGTTATGTATGTGTAATGAAAATTATGTGCAATCACACTGTAAATCTACAGAAATGCATTTTAGAGAGCAGTAAGCAGGCAGTAATCATAACTATACATTGCTCATGTAATAATGATACAGATTCTCAGTTGAAAAGTAACTAGAATGACAAAGTATTTTGTCATTTTTAGTTTTGTTATTATTTATAATCATTCCCTTTCAACTTCTGAATGCAAATATAGACATTGAAAGTGGAATTATTGAATACAAAATAAAATCTATAGACACGCTAAATATCAAAGTTCAATATGAAATTGTGTTTGTAGCAGAAACACAATTCCTTGATGATGGCAGTGTTGATTTGGACACATTCTGCACCATTCACTTACCCTGTGCTATTGAGAAAGGTGTTTCCAATGGTGCAGCTTCTTGACATTGATGATGGGACAAACCAAAAGGCCGCAGCACACTTCCCATCTCTTTGCCTCTCATATCCATAATCACTGAATCATTCAGATAAACACAAAGAATAACATAACATCAGCAGTAATCACCAACTACAAAAAGGTCTGTTCCTAAGATGGTGAAATCTATTCATAAAAGGAAACACACCAACCACTGCCGCTACAATGGATGATGTAGCTTCAAAAAGTATACTGCACCCAAACTGTATCTGGCTGCTCCCAGCCTTTGCTGTGATGCAAATTGTATGTGTAATTGCTAGGCTGACCTAATATAGATGAAACTCTTCTTTTTTTCTCCAAAGTAAAGCACAGCTGTGCCTCATTGTGCCCTTTATTCCAATTAAATTCAAAATCCTGCCGCTGTTTGTGATGTCAGTCCCAGAGCTGAGACTGACTGAGACTGATGAGCCTGATATTTTCAGAAATCCTGATTCATGTCATGTTTTCAGCACAACTGTGTGAGATCCTGTGAGCATGACTTTTTAAAGGCATACTTATGAAACACTGCTCTGGTGTCTGTGAGCATGCGAGAGCTGCAGTTATCATTGCAGGTGCAGAAATACCTTTCCTTCTGTTACGATCAGGAACATCTATGTAAACGATTGCCAGCCACAGACAATCAATTTTGGTAATCACTGCTGCAGAAGAGTCACTAAAAATAAACAAAAGCAACACTTCTGCTGGCACTAATGAACATGATAAAACAAATAGAAATTGGTGCCAGCAAGAATTTGTAGGTCCAAGGAAAAAGAACTGGAAAAGAAACATTCTGAAGTCTTTATTTTTCTCCCCAAGAAAAAAAAAAATTGGCAACAAAGCAAAGAAAAAGTTAACTCATGGCATACTCACAATACCTGAACAAATGCCACTACAGCGAAGCAAGCACTCCCATGTCCATTATTTTACTAATACCTTCATAACAACTTTTTGAGAGTTATTTTTTCCTTCTTATTAAATGGGTTGCACCTACATTTCTTGGCTTGTTGCCTTTAGTGGATGACACTCAATACAAGCAAGCATATCACTGACTGGCTTGACTTCATCTAGGAAATCTTAACTAAAGATATTACAGTATTCATTTATCTTTTTTATTCATATTCCCAAGACATAAACAGCATTTGTTCTGTTATTTTTTTATTAGAAAAAATAATCGTGATGGTGTGAAAAACACTCAGAAACAATCATTTTGCAAGATGCACTTAAAAAATAACTAGAACATTATCTAACACATTATATTTAACTAGGATGTGTAATGTTTAAATGGTATATGTTTACAAAATTGACACTTCGTATGCGTTGACACACTGTGCTAATATGGTCACTGGTCACTGAGTATGGACATGGGGAAAGGCATAAAATAAGATCATTCAAAGGAGACAAATGTCTTTGAAAAATAAAGCTTTTAGCTGCAGCTTTACTCACCATTCAAAGTCAGACTCAGTGCAGTCACAGGGCTCTGATGTCATGGTGACGGAGTAATCCTTGCCCATTACACATCTGGCGATGGGTTTCAGTTTCCGGTAGATTCTTTTCACTCCCATGATACAAGGCTCTCCCTGAAAGTGCATTTTAAGATAAGCCTCCTATTCAAGTTCCAGCCTTTAAATTCAGCCGAAAGCACATATTTAGCAAGAAGCACAGTTTCCTAAACAGGTTTTTCTTTTTTACTTTATTGATTGTTTATATATACATGGCAGAGGAAAAACAGTGAAATGGGAGAATAATAACTATGAGAAAAATAACAACGAGAGGATGGGAGAGGAAGAAAAGAAGATAGAACACAGTGTTTGGGAACATTGAGATCCAGCCCACGCAGTCGACCCTGAGCATGAGTTGGAGGATGGAAGTACAGCATCTAACCAGAATCTGCCCTGTATGTCTCAACCACTAAAATCACAGCAACACATAAGAACTGATTCACATTAATAAATATTTATTTTTTCCAGATTGAATACTGGACCTCCCATATATCTTTGAATTATCAATGGAAAAGCTGTCTGCAGCTGAAATATTACTGTTTCCCTGCCCTTTTCCAGTGGAGTGTAATCAGTGTGACTGTGTGTGTGACTGTGTGCATGTGTGTGTGTGTGTGTGTGTGTGTGTGTGTGTGTGTCTGTTTGTGCACGCATCTGTGATTATCCAGTTCCACTTGCATTTTTCCTCCTGATACTGAAGCAAATACATTCCTGGTAGTCTGGGAGATACTGTCCATGAGTTTCCTGAGCTGTCTTCTTGTATCTATGACAAGCGGAGCGTTGTAGGCATAGAGATGTTTTCTGATGTGGCTCTAAGCCTAACTAGGTCATACAGCTTGCTCTCTGAGTGCATATTCTGCCCACTAAATCCAAAGTCTGCTCTTTGGGGGCATACATCACACAGTGTCTGCATATGTCTGGAGCGCTGAATAGTGCCGAACAGGGTTTGGGCAAGGACGCAACCTTGCTTCACTCCACTTTCATCTCAAAGTTGTCAGAGACAGGGCCTTCAAACCATTCGGTTCACACAGATCACAGAAACAAGACAAAGGGGGTTCAGAGGGCATTTAAAGAATGATATGAATGCCCCTCTCAGGAGAACTGCAGATACAGTTCATTAAAAAAATGTTATTAGAGAGGAACCTCAGAGATGCAAAAGCATAGAGAATGGAGTTTCAGCATATCTGAAAGGTTTCTCACTTATGCAAGTTATGTACATATACACTAATGTCAAGAATCCAATCTGTTGTTTACATAAACCTTATTTTCATCGCATACTCACTCAATGTGATACTGTATTAATTATACACAGCTATAAATCTTACTTTAAACTGTGATAATTTTCATAGATCTGCTATGTTTGGTCTTCGATGATTTTTTTTGTTTTGTTTACTCCTAATATCTACTTATACTGCTTATAACAGTCCATATAGAAGTAATTACTGAAACACAAGATATATGCCATACCTTGCTAAAACAGTAGCTGCAATTTGTGTTCTAGAATTGAATCTTTAGCATGTGAATGCAGATTAATGAGTGAAGCATAATTGGATACATCATCATCCAGAATGGGTAGGCTCTGCTTTGAAGGGATCATATATATTTGATTCAATTCAGTGAGTTAACTCAAAACGCTGTGAATCTAATGAGTTAATATTAGAGTACTCACTTGGTTGTGCAGATGCCATGTCTGATAATCTCCATCTGTACATCTTCTGTTGAAAATGGACCTGAAGTCAATTTTGACAAGCTGCCACTCAGAACGATGGCTGAAATGACCAAAGATTCTGGGAAAAAACACAACATCACAATGAGTTCAGTGCAATTACAACACATGATTGACACAATTTACACTAATTGATACAATATTTCCTTTTTTCTTCAAATGACTTGTAGAGTGTGGTCCCTGTAGACGTTTGTAAATTACATTGTACTACATGGTACCACACGGTTTATCAAAGCATATTAAACCACATTTAAACTATCAAGACATTGCATTAATACACATCATAAAAGACAAAAACTAATAATAAAAAAAAAACATATGCAGTCTTTTTCACTGAAAGTAACTGCTTGCTCTGAGATCATTTGCACTCCGATTTGTTTTGGCTGTTGACAACTTTTGTGTTTAAAAAATGCATATTGAAAATTCTGTCATAGATATGTAATAGTAACATGAACATATCAGCTATAACAAATAAAGGGTCTCTGGGTCTGCAGCAATTATACTGCAATGCACTATAGAGAAGAATATTTTTAAAAAACATATGCCATCTGGTGGTGATGCACTGAATGCCCATTTACTGACGCTACATACAAACATCCTATCAGTACCCTCAAGCCAACAATGGAGCAGCTTAGTACAACAAAGAAATACTCACTGAATACACAATGGCAGAGCAGTTGGACAAACAATCTGGAGTGACCTAACAATAATTTTGGGCCATCAATTAAATTTTAGAAGATAATTACATACAGCCATATCCTGGATATCATTTTGGAACAGGGAAGACTCCAAGAAAGAGTGAATCCAATGCATTTCCTTATAATGAATCCCCATTACATGCTTATTTATGACCATCATTCTTGTGTGTTTATAGCCACCAATGTAGAAAAAAATAGTGTGCTTTCTTATTATAGGAGGGAGCATTGTCAATAAGAGCCTCTATCTCACTCACACACACTAATGCACAGACATGCTCTCACACATATGCTGCACAATGCAGCAGGGAGGTTCTTTGAGATGAGGGAGGTAAAATCACTGTGACAAAAACCACAAATTTTCACTTACATTTTTCAGGACAGGGATAATATTGTTTTGTATGATTCTGACACAGAATTCCCCACCACAACATACTATTAGCTGTTAAAAGCATTGACTTGTGCTGCACTGCAGCAGCTTTGCTGAAATCAATAACCATTGGTCTTCTAATTGCATAGACAGGCATAATGTTCCAAACATAGATTTGCATTCTAGGGTGACACTGTTGAATCCCCTCATCAATGAATAGATGTCACCAGGGTCCACATTATCTCAGACAGGTGCATATAAGTCTCTTTTGAGCTATTGTGTTTTTAAATCAGAATTTCAGGTGATGAAGGCTAGAGGCAAATCACTTTTTCTTTTGTTTTAGTTGTTGTGACATAAGAAAAACAATTCCAAACATTACCAAATCAGAGTGGTGGAACTGTATTCCATCAGAGGCAGTAGTATCAAGGTGCTACCAAGCACAGACATGTTTAATTATCAATTCTAGTTTATAAAAGAGAATTACCTGGATGATAAAATTATGATATAAATAAAAAAACATGAACATGAAAAAAGAACCACTCAAGTTGTGTACAATAAAAAGGAGGGGCAATTTCTTTGGATGCCCTTGGCCTTGATTAAAAAAGAGCACAAAAGATGCAGAAGAAAGTGGATCACCAAAAAAAGATAATCTAGATTTTCTTTCTTATTGCCATGTTCTATTCCATCAATCAACTTTCAAGGGTCCACCGTCCATCATTGACAACTGAGGCCATTTCCATTGTTTGAGTCCCAATATTTTTTTATGAGTTATGTTCAATCAAGGAAGGCAGATTCCCACAATTAATTATTAATCTTATTAGCCACAGCTACAGTGAGACTCCCTCACATTTACAGGAAGCACCAGATTTGGTCATTAAATCTGATTAACTAAATGCTTTTGCAACACAACTGCACAACTGTCTGCACAGTATATTTCCAGACTCAAATGTAAATAATTTGAACATGGCAGTACAGACAAATGAACCATTAGCTTGCAGTTGTCTCTTGATAATAAGGTTTGGCTTAATGGATTAATGGATTTCACTCACGTCATTATGAGAGTTTCTTCTCCTGGCTCCCCCAGAACTCCATCCACAAAGAGGGGAGAGGAAGTGAAACTGTATTTATTCCACTGTCTGCCTTCATCAAAGCTGAGCCTGCAGGAAACCATAGGATTATTCAGTAAGTCACTTAAGACATAAAGTATTCCTACGTGTACAATATAATGAATATGTTCTCTTAATACATTCAATCCAGAGGGTTTTTCATTATCTTTCAGTTTTCAGGTTTCTCATGGTAATCTTTGTTTCACTGCAGTTGCAACAAAAGTCTCCTGGATACTTAAATCTGCCAACACAATGTTCTCCATGATGGTACATAACCACATACAGTATTTCAAATTTAGAAATGTGTAGGCGTGCTATATGAAAAATATGATATATAATGTCACTTTTAAAAGCATAAATAGTATAAAATACAAAAAATATCCATATATATATACGAATAAGACATGGAAAAATAACTTTCAGTATAACAGTCTCTAGTTCTTCTCATGATAAAGGAATGCAAAAAGTTCTCTAGGGCCAGTACAGCTTCCACAGGAAGCAAGTCAGTCATTTCCACAGAGAAACATACAGCTCAGCTGCTGTCAAATTCTCCTGTCTGAAGGAAATAAGCCCTGTGCTCGAAATGGAGAAAATACTCAACATTTACATACACGGCATGAGCCTTCAGGAGGATTAGACACATACGGTATAAAAATGTAAAAGCAAAAATAAATAATTCAACACATTTGAGGGTCTATTAATCTCCCTTCTTGGTCATGAAATGTATTATTGATATTGCTTCGATTAATAACCTCCAACTGAATATTTGTGCACAAAATATATTTGTTTTTTTATGTAAATTACCAAAGATGTCTGATTGGAAGCGGTGTGTGTCTTATTGCCACAAGAGCACCACCTTGATCCAGATAAAGTACGCTGTACTCTTCATCAAAAATCTGAAAGACAAAAGAGTGCCACGGCAGCAAATTTCATTCAGTAAAAAAGGTCAAACAGGAACACATTAAGAAGACTGCATATTAGCTCTTACTCATGGCCTTGCCAGCTTGTCTCAGAGCTCCATGATCTCACACTGCATACAAGAGATATCAATGCAGGCAATATATACTTTAATAAATATTACCTCTACCACTATCTTTTTTTTCAAAGAGCCTGACAATTACATAATTTTAGCAAATTCCAAAGATTCCAAAGAGCAAATTTCCATAGATAGGCTAAGAAGTGAATATGGCTATATGAATGGTACATTATGTATTGTGAGAATACAGAATGCCAGAATGTTATTCAAGTATAAACACCACTAAATACATGTTTGTTGAGCATTTTGAGTTACATTGATGCTTTTTTAATGTTCATCTTGAAAGAACAACTGAATTGCAGGTAACCAGTTGGGCATATGAATGACAAATTCCATAAAACCCACTTGTATTATCACAGAGAAAAAAATCAAGATGATAGATTCTGATCACTTCTGATTTAACAAAATATTTGAACTAGGGTAATGTTTAAAAAACATGCACAAATAGCTTGAGTCTAAGTCAGTTGTTACACAAAGACTTATGTAATGTTCACAGAAATGTCTATGAACAATATGTGTCTGTGTGTGTGCATGTGCTTAGGAGAAAACACAATTGTTTATGCGGATCATAAGAACTTGATTAATAACCTTGCTTCTTTTTTTGCTGTATTTAAATTTGTGATTTATTACATCTGAAGTAAAGGCTATATTTCTAAATTAAGGTATACCACTTCCTTGTTCTACACATCATTTTAATTAGGACCTTGAAAAAAATTGGAAAATGTTTACTGAAGTCATCCCATCCTACCACACCTGAAATGTGGAACAGCTCAAACCTATGGGTTAATTATTCCTTCTGACAACATGTCACACAAAAATTCACACCATACTCGGCATGGTCGAACTTTGTAACATCAATTTCCCATTAATTGCTTTCAATCTACCTTTTTAATTAGATACAAGCCCTGCAAATTAAAATTACACAACGTCAAATCAAAGATGGGGCCACCCACAGGCGTTCTGTGCAGGGCTGAATCCAATTATGTGGAAGATTTCATTTGATTACCCATAATAAACCAGCACTCTGTGAATTACAACTTTTAAAGATATTATCCATCTTGAAATGAATAGTATCATGGCATAATTTGCCCCCTTCCCCTTCCCAACTGGTCCATCCTGTTTTGCTTGCCCTTACCTGTCTCCATGTGTTCCCTGCATCTGAAGTTATGAACATGCTGACATTACTGGTTGTCAGCTCTGAACCAATGCATCCTTGAGAAGGAGGAAAGACTGGGTCAGTTTACAGTTACAGTTATATGCAGTAATATACACACTGAATAAGGGAATGCAGGGAATACAAATGAAATAAAAGCACCATACATCAGTGAGCAAACTGGTTGGTGTATGTTCATTTGTGAGCTAGATGATCAGCATGCTAGCTGAATGATAACTTGAATTTGGTCCAGCTGTAGTGGCCTGAGCAAAGCCTGTACCTGCATTTGCTTCAGTAATGATACCATAATGAAATGGATATGTGCCTAGGTAATCTTAGCTGCCCAGGACAACAGTGCTCTGTAAAGTACTATTGTACTGTAGAAACAAATACAATGTTATGATGAGCTGTATTCTAAAGTGCTCAGGGAAGCATAGCCAAGTTTGTATTTGCATGTCATTCAACATAATTCAAATTTTCAGTAGTGCATGGCGGATACATATTAGTCAGTGGGACTTTGCAGACAGAATCAAGATCCATAACCAAGGTGGCAGTAAAGCATCATCAGTTTACCTGGTGTTTTGGTCTTAAGTGTTTGTTAAAGGAGGAAATGAAAATCAGCAGAATGTGCAGCACACCAGAGCCAATCGGACAACCCTGACCTTAAGTGTTGCAGCACAGTTTGCCCTACACTGAGAAACTCTCATATGAAACCGTGATGGGCAGTCACCCTGGGTGCATTCCAATACTTTTTCCTCATCTCCTTGTCTCCTCCACTAGTCTCTTTCACTCGTCTCCTACCCCGGAAGTATGTGGAGGAAAGGAGGGGATGAAACGAGTGTAGGAGAGGTGGAAACAAGCGGAGAAGATGAGGGCATGAGGAGCTGAAGTGAAAATTTGAACAGTTAATCCGATTAGCCCATCATCAAAGTTGACATAGGCTATCGATAAAGTTGTGTAACTTCAGCTGATTCCGAGGATACCTAAGCCAGTCAGAATATTCGGTGGTCTTTTAATCTGACTGGCTGTGAGCACAATGATGTCACCCATAAATGTGAGAAGACTCCTGCAGTAGGATACATCTATGTATTCTTCATTTGGAGGACATGAGTGAAGGATGCAAAATCTTGTCTCCTACCTTTTTGGATCAGTGGAGGGAGGAAGGATACATAGATAAGTTTCCAGGGCACGGAGTAGATGAGTGGAGGAGACAAAGAGACAAAATTGGAGTATTGGAATGCACCCCCATGTTCCTTTAATCCAGATTACAATCAAGCCCTTAAATGTGTGTTGCAGAATTTAAACATGACCAGCAGTTTTCAATTCATAAAATAAACATTTTCAGACAACGGAATGCTAATGAGCAGCCTATTAAGAAAATGGGAAATGGCACTTAAATGCAGGGGAAGCAAATTCCATGTCCTCAGTTCTCAAATGTCTCTTGAGTGGCACTTAGCAAATCTGGCATTGAAGAAATGTGCCTGACAGTGATGCAGTTGAGAGACTTTATATAGACTTATGTGCACTGTGAGTAATGCACTACATATGCATGTCATAAACAAGGCTCTAAACCTGGGAAAACCAGATGAGAGAACAAAGTCAAACAGTGCCTTTGAATTGCAGTAAATATGAATCACCAAACCACAAGAAAGTACCTGACTTAAGCTTAAGTCCTGTGACCACCTAAGCTTCTCATGCAGAGCAAGCGTGAGGTTCATTGAATATGTTAGATTGGTCGTTGCTGATAATTAATGCTTTGGGCAAAGCGGATGGAGGCACATTAATTCAGCTGTGCCCCCATAGTTTGCAAAAGCCATCTGTCAGTGGACATGGTGACGCGTGGAAGCTGGACGGTGTGCTTTCAATCGCATGACAATTAGTTTAAAGTAACTCAGTATAATGGATTAAAGAATGGGCTGACATTCTACTGTTCTAGGGGGAGATTTTCAGACAGCACATAATGGTTTATTTATTTATTTATTTTTGACTTTTTGATTTTTGTCTGTATGGTTATATCTAATATTTGGATTGATCATGAAGATTAGATTATCAGATCCCCCCCGAAATCTAACAACAGCACATTTGACTAATTAGGTTCAACTACATTAGTTTTCCTTCCCCCAATTTTTTGCTTGTTTCCTTCTTATTCCTTATCACAATCACTGTGATGGCAAATTGATTTTAACATGTGTTCATTGTTATCTCCCATAGACAGTAACAAAAGCTGTCAGCCATTTAAAGTTCAGCCTGTTTCTTAATCTCTGAACATAAACCCATTTGAAAAGTAATTACATAATTACAATCAAACTAAATGTAGAAATCTCATCCCTATGAATGAACACAGCTTGATAAGGACTGTCAGGAATACATACCTGAGGCCACAATAATCCCAGGGGCTGAGTCTTTGCTGGCAATGTTTCCGGATGTGTAAGGATTGTCTGATACATGGAGGTGTAAGTGCAGGGAACAGTAAGGCTAAAAATATAATGAAAAATAATAAATAAATAAATAAATAAACAAGAAGAGACAGGGCAGTCAGTCAATTATTGTTGTGCAATTATCTTCCCTGCAGTCTGCATTATGCCAGTCAAAGCCAGTGGTCATCGTGATGGTTCAGAGTAGCATAAATCCCAATTAGAGACTCCATTACAGGCATGCTCCCAATTGGTTGCTCAAACCATTAATTCTGATTAGAATAACCTTTACTGACACACTTCTCATTATAGCCCTGGAGATGCCTGGAGCATGTTGTGAAGAGTGTTAAGGGGTGTAATGATTCTTGGGCATTTCCAGACAAATGACTGCAGTACGGCATGAAGGCAAGGCAAACTGCAGTGTTGATAATTAGTTTATCAGAGGGTAATTACTATTGTGTGCAGTTTACAGGTCAGTGCTGGACACTTCACTCACTGCTAAAAATCTTATTCTATTTCAAAAAACATGTAGAGGACATTAAAGTAGACACAAATTCCTGAGGATACGGCAAGCCATGGTTTAATACTAAGCAATGTGAGTCATAGTTCTGTTGTGAAATCCTATGCCAAGAGAAGCTGATCAGTGATACATAGCATAAATTCCTATTCAACATGTAATCAGAAATTAATGATGTTATTTCATCACAATAAAAAGCTTGCAAAACTTACAAAAAATTTTTCCTATTTACAGAAAAGAAATAAAGGAGGACAGGAGTTAAATATACTTGAAACACAAAACTTTACACATTCATGTCACTTAAATATGGGTCCATAGATGACTCCTGAAGCATAGCTCATATGTGCTTGCCTATGTGTTTGAGACCTGTGGCTCAGACATCTATTTATCATAAATCTGCAGCTATCATATCAAATAAGCCTTTATGTTTGGTCTTTTTAATATCTGCACAAACAAAAAAACATTTCAGACAGTTGGCAAATATGTGATGATGTGGCAAGTGAAAAATGCAGTTTGATAAATTATTTAAAAGCACTTTTTGTGTAGGATTCCAAAAAATGACCAAATAAAATAAATAAAAATTAAAGCCAAGCCTCTGTAGTTAATGATGAACAAGCCAAAAATAAGCAAAGCCACTCAGATTCAATAGACTGCCTTCTAAATTAAGAGTACATTTACATATGTAGCCTGGAAACAGCTGCTCTAACACTCCAGATGTTACATGAATAAAAGAAGCCAATTACAAGTGAGAGAACTTGACATCAAGTGCCCATCATTAACTCACTCTATTCAGACTCATTAAAACTTTCAAGTACCTTCACAGTATAGGCCATTATTATTATTTTCCGTTTTTTGTGTCAGACAGTGGATCTCTATCAGAGCACTGATAATGTGCAGACTTTCTATGCTGTTGTTTGCCAAAATCTGTGATTACTTTTTATCAACAATTTTCCTGTTAAAAGTGTGATTCCAAGCTGTATGCTGCCAAAATTCTAGTTTTTACTTTTTACCTCTATCAATACTGGATGCCTAAAATTAGCAGCTGTTGGACTGCCACATCTTCTGCCTCACATTAAATCCTTTGGACCCCTGTATAAGAAAGCTTCTTGGAATCAAGATGTGAAAAAGAACACCACAAGGACCATTAAAGATTCTTAAAAATGCTGGAACATTGTAAAATCTTTTGATTCAATAAACCTTTTCCTTTTTAGCAAAGATAAAAAGCATATTTTGAAGCAAGTGTTGCCTATTAATCTGCATGATAAACTACTTAATTTGTTTAAAAGCAAAAGTTTTGCAGAGGTAATTAAATATTTTGAAGTGAATTGAGCCATTAGGCCGCACTTTACTCTGTCTTAAAATGATGCTCAATCTTGGCACAAACTGTATTACCCAAAATGCAGCAAAACACACAGCGACACAAAAAGCAATCCATTTTAAGAAAAGTTGCATTGTTTGAATGGCACTTTCCTCGGAGCAAAGTCTGATTATTGGACAACATCTCGAATGAGTGAATGAATGACCTTTTAACTTTGAAGCCTCAGTGATAAGCAGTGCTCATTTTTAGGTCATTAATGCCTGGATCAGTCAAATCTTGACAACGCTTTTGACATGAACAGGCATACTCACCAGCACACAATGAATGCTGTTGCCTCTCAGGTCTGTGGCAGGAGCCTGCAGCAAACGCCAGTCCCGTCCTTTGTTGTAGGTGATATAGGTCTTCACTTGGTTATCAACCTTTTTGTTTGCCAGGTACATTCCTTTTATCCCTGCTACCTAGGAAAATGGAAGGAAGCTGAAAAATGAATCCGTCTTAGATCATTTAAGCTTCCGAATGGTTGCAGCAATACAAAGGCCATAGCTTTTGATGAGAAACAGTACAGAAAGGAGGCAGAACTCAGTTCTGAACTGAGATCAGTAATATTGGCCAGAACCCATGGTGGTGCCAACAGGCATTTCTATTTATTGCTTTCAAAGGATAAATTACACCCACATCCAGGAATTCTAGTTTATGAGTTAATAAACCTCAACAAAAGCAAAGAACATATTGAAAAATTCATTACACTTCCCACTAATATTCTGCTTGAAAGCCTGCTAGCCATATTTATGCAAATTGACCAAAATGAAAAAGCATGTATTCAATACATTTAAATCAAAATGCATTGTTATGCTGGATTTCAGGAACATGTGTCCCTCTGGAGTTAATGTTATCTTTTAAGGATTACAGAAAGTTTAGGTACCAGGAAGTGGCTGAAAATCAGACAAAGGAAAACGGTCATTTTTGAAAACTGATGACTGCTTTAAGTTTGGCTAAAGCAAAGATTTTATTAGAGCGATGATCCCTATCAATCGAATGCATTCATTTAATCACTAAAGAGACAATGGTCTTATTATCACCCAAATGTATCATTTCAATTATTTGATAAGATTATCTAGCTGAATTCCATTGCTTATCAGTTTCCATTTCTATTCCCATTTAAAAGAAACATATGCTTATTTTCTTAAAGTAAGAAAGCATTGAGCACTAAAATCTCAATCCCTGCAGCTCTTGTTTGTTTAAAGAGCTTAAAAATACTCTATATTCTCTGACATGTATCTCTGAAAATGTAACTTATCAAAACCACACATCAAAATTATTAGATAATTATTAATTTAAATTTAAGGAATGATATAAAGAAAACATGTAGTAATAAATAAAGTAATAACAGCTCTTGTTTGATTGTGTTTAATACATAATTGAGTAGATCAAGTAGATTGAATAATCATCTTGCTGTGCAACATAGATTAATTTGCTTATTCTTCCATATCTTTGAATTAAATAGAAAACTTGTAATTAAAACCATAATTACACCCCTGAAAGATGAACAAGAGTACATCTGCAATGTGTGGCATTATCAGTGCAACACAGGTGAATTTCTGGGTATTCCATACCTTACATAATGCTGAAACATCCTGAAAAGGGCTGCACATGATACAACACAAAACCACAGTAACCACGTAAAATAAAAATGTTTGCCGTTGTTTGTGGTCCAACACAGCTTGCATTCAGGCAGAAATGACACATATGCTGCAATCCACCCAAAACTTCATGCGAGGCTAATGTTGTATTTTTACTTGACTCAGGGTCATACGAATGATGCTCTGGAGGTAGCCAACTCGTTTGTAGCTCAGCCACATATTAATTCCCAGAGGGATTTTGCCACCAACTTCAAGAAGCTCACGAAGCTACATACCTCATAAAGATCGATCATGACATTGCCCTCCAGTCCCATGCTGCTCACAACATTCTCCAGGGCCAGCGTGAAGAAGACCCCGCGTGCCTCGGACACGTACAGGTTGTACGTGTCATTCTGATTCCATTCCTGCACAGCAGCAACCACCCGATTTTCATCAGTGCTGATTACATGCCAGTCCTGGAATACAAAGTCTTAGCGTTGGCTAAAATCATACACAACTGTGGTTAAAATGTGAGTAAAGAAAATAAGCAATGGTGTCAGGCAAGACTCATGCAGAAATATTTGTGTCTTGATCTCACCTTCCAGTCTGATCAGATGATAAATTTTTATATTTATAATCTATTCATAAATAAGTTTGATTTTATTTACTCTCCTCTGTATACTGAAAATAAAAAGGGAAACCTTTCATATGACAATGAATTTCCAATAAAAAGGACCTCGCACATGACTAATTTGAGTTGTTGCTGAATTACAAACTTATTTAATTTTCCCCCACAGTGGAGAACTATGAATATCAATGCATCTGTGAGAAGCTTGCTCTTTGAGGTTGATTTCCCTGCAGGGCTCAATCATGCTCCTAATCAGAATCAAACCTAATTTCCCAAAAAATATCAAGACAATCTTTTCCGGTACAGAGATAGTATTCTTATTACTTATAAACTCTACATCAGCCCAGCAAGGAGAGATTGACACATGTGGCTGATTTGCCAGTTTCCCTCTGCCGCAGACTGCCCAATTCACCTGGAAACCACATTCCAGGGTGCATGGACTTGATTAAATAAAATCTGCTTGATTGTCACTGGATAGAACAGTTACATGGATCTGCTCTACAGATGAAAAGAACACATCACTACAAGTGTAGTGCAAGTGTGCTAGGCCTAATCTGCAATGTAAGCACACAGGAGGCAAACCCATATCCTCCAAATGCATGCGTGGCAATTTTTCATCAGTGTGCATTGCAATAGCAGGTGTTAAAGATTTCAGAGCTAGCAGCAGGCAGGTACAAATGGATACTCGCAGGCACAGTCAATATGTGACTGGATTCTCTGGTTCTAAATCTGTTCTTTGTAAGCTACTTGTAGATTTCTGTAAAGGGAGCTCCACATTCTCAGACATCAACTCCTATCCATTTAGTGCGCTGTGCTTCATGCTGCACTCTGCCGCTTTGCCACTGCCTCCCCTGTGTCAAAATTACACAGACTATATAAGAAGAATGGCCACTTCTAAAAATAGTAGCCCATTATGTAGGGGCTGTGGGCCATTTTCTCTAGAAAGCATATTAATAATTTAGGTCTGTTTTAAGTCTAATGATTTCTGTTGATTGCATATATACTTTGTGCAAATTTCATGGCTGTACTCTTCCTACAACTTAAATTACTGACATATTTATATTTCTTGTTCTTGGTAAACCATTTCCTTTCCCTGTTACTAACTTTGGCCAAACTTATCTTGTTTATTTCTTTCTTTCACATTTTTATAGCAGTGCATAGAATCAATAAGCTGCATTGAATGAAAGAAAAAGGAAAGGTCAAACTAAGGCCAACACTAAACTTCAGTATACAGAAAGTGTTCCAACTACAGCCAGAATTCCTGATTTAATTTTATGCTCATACATGGCATATCACAGCGATGCCTATAGCATGGATGTACTGAACTGTATAGATGTGCAGTTATGAAGTTATGTGCAGTGTCTATGAAAATGTTTGTAATTGAATGTCACAGTTTGTTAATCATACTTAAAAGTCTACCCCATGAAGGCAAACATTATCTAATGAAATGTACAGTTTGCTTTCATACTTCTCATGTGAAATCCAGTCTGGGGGACTTACCTTGGGCAGTGTATACTTTGGTAGCTTCATCGGTGCAAAGACATCTCTTTTGTATGACACATAGTAGACTGGTCGGCCACCCGTTGACACCTTGTCAAATTAAATAAGAAGAGCCAACACTGTAGACACATTAACATAGCACATAGCAGCAAGTATGGTGACAGCAAGTAAGACAGAACATATTAAATTAAACTTAATTAAAGTACTCCTGCTGTATTTGTATTTCAAACATGATTTGAACATACATTCTGTACTGTTGTCCAATTTTACCCTCCTCCTACACCCCCCACACCCCACCTCCCAAAACTTTGTAATTACATACCTGAACAAACACATACTCATCTTGAACCACAAGTGAATGGGGGTCAATGTATCCAGGGAACGGCTTTCCTTTGTTGGACTCTGTGCAGTTCTGAAGTTTGCAGGTTACATATTGAGCCTCTGCAACAATACATTGGATGAATGATCATATTCTCTGAAGGGAGTGCAGCCTCTATTGACATTTTCTAACATTAATTGCGCAAATAAGCTTACAGCAGACATCTAAGGACTGCAAAGGGCAATTGCCGTTTTTTCCTCTTGTAATGGAAGTGCAAATGGAAACTGTCCCTGTGTGTTAGCTTCAGTACACAATGTGCCTGTTCATGTCAGAGAAGATGATAAACAGTGATGGCCGTATACAGTAGTTCTTTGGGACTGTTTTGGTACACATTTCTGCTGCATGGTCAAAGTGGCTACATTATTAACCTACTGTCAACGCTTTCTTATAGAACACACATTTAAACATAGTTGCAGGACATACTGTACACATTGAATCATTAAAACAGTTTTACTACTATGACAACTACGTTAAATTAATAAGGATGTGACTAATATTGTGCTTTGCATGATGACAGGAAGTAGGAAGAATGACGATCAATGCATATACACCACAGTCCATATTCATATCCAAATACACCTCAATTAAAAAATGAAAATAATGACAGAAACTGATTGAATTAACTGTGCTTTGGATCTGCAGCACATAATGCTGACATCAAACTGAGACACTCATACACATTGGTCTGGATTAATCAAACCACAAACTCCTGAAAAATAATTATTCAAGAAACACATTTCCTTCTTCCCAGCTTTGCCAATTGACCTCAGTCTGTCACTGTACTGCTTTTAGGATTGTGGATTTGCGATGGCCTGTCAGATCCAGAAGGAGACTGAATCCATTGTTTAATGATGGTGAAAGTCTAACAGCACCTCCATCCAAACGAAGTAGCACTTAGCTGGTCTGGCAGCTCGGGTTCCTCTGCTGCAACCTCTATTAAGAGGACCACTGATCTTGGGAATAAAAAGCGGCCTTAAATTAAACTGTATCAGAGTCTGTGAAATGGTTGTCACAGACCTTAGTGACCTTTAGTTCCGGAGGTACCTGAATGCTTTCCTTCCTGCTCATTCCCTAAAAAAGCATGTACATTCTCAGGGTTAGAGAAGTTTTACACTCTGTTACAGACAGAGGCCATGATACAGTCAGTGTTTTTGTTGTAAGATGGGGTAATAGTAAGCACTGAACATTGGTGATGCTTAAGATTTTCTGCAACACCGTAAAATATCAGACACAACAGGCAGGAGAAGATCTGGAGAGAAGGGGAAATTACATACACATTTCAAGAAAGATGAAGAGCAAAATCTAGCAACTGCAACTGCCCTGACCATTAATGTACTCATTTCTACTCATACAAGGGACAAATTGTTCAAGGTGGCTTTGATCATATATAAAGTCAATGCTTGGACATTACATAAAAAGTACTCATGTAAACCCAAAAATTAAATCACTTACGTCCTTCAGAGATACTGGTTTCCAGGTGAATTAAGCCAGGTTCCTTGTCTAAGCCCATTTTTGACCTGAAAACATTCCAAGAATATTAGTTACCAATGGCTGTAAACTGTCAGCTACCTTTAGTGTCCAAAATGTAAATGATGAATAATTACGGGTCCAGTTATATTGCTGATGAGGAAAGGCGGAGGTGAAGAACAGCCCACATGTGTCAGCATGTGCATTCTGCCACTTATATCTGCCAAATGAATGTGGTGGTATAAAAAATTCACACAATGGAAACAAACATTTTCAGAGACTTCTGCTGGATGAAAAAAAATAGATGTGAAGCGACTTTTTTTATTCACAGAAATAAAATACCCTGAGGGATGGTGCTAATGCTGCTTAAATTACTATGGGCTGAATCCAGACCTGATTAAGTGCATTTTCTGCCTAAGTCTTTCAACATTAAAAATAATGAATTATACTGAAAATGCAGACCTGAGAGCAGGACAGAATTTTGCCATATATGAACATTTCCAAATGTAATAAATGCTTAATTAGGTTGGGCAAATATGATTTTGAGCTTTGTATCCATCTGTGGTCTTCTGTTAAGTATTCCCTCTTGAAATGGTTACCTCAGAACAATAGATATTGTTTGATTATATTTATTTAATACAACAAGATATGGCAAAAACACAAAACAGAAAAAAAATCATACGTTCATTATACAAGCACAAGAGAAAAATAATGAACAGTGAAACCAGGAGATTTTACCCTCATACTTCAACAGCAAAGCAAAACAAGAAAAACAAAAGACATATCCAGAAAAGGTTGTGACAGCACCCAAAGTTGAAACAGCCCAAAGTTTGAACAAACAGCAAAATCCAGAGAGGAAAAAGCACTGACTGGAGCCTGACAATCGAGTATGATCAGAACCAAAAGTAACACTCCAAACTGCCTTCTCATCTGGGTAAGGAGGAGGGCTGATGGCACTGGTGGATCAGTGACAAATGTGTGAGTTACAGTTTTTATTTTATTTTAAATCAACAGAAACATCAGGTATCTTTTCCACGATAACCTTTTTTCACATTTGTCTCTTCAGGAGCGACCTATAGAGTCTAAATATGGCTATGTCTGAAAAGACTATGTTGAAAGTGAACAAAAACTGGGTTACAACACACTCAAACACACCCATCCATATCCACGCACTGAGGTCATGAATAGCTCTCTACCCCTTGTAGTATCTAGTTAAATTGATTGAATTCTTTTGAGAAGAAATTCATGCTGTTCTTAGTAAAGCCATGTAATGTCATGGCTGCTTTCGAGTTGAAAATTCTGCGTTTTCAGGGAACAAAATTGCTGCAATTCACTTGCAGCCACTCTCCACATGGTAGACAATACATCCAATTAATGTCCTTAACTGGAATAACATAGGTCTCCCCTACAATCCCTACAGGACAGAAAGAACACTTCATTCCACAAAAAACCTCCCGCAAAAACACTGCCCTGTTGTGTATTGACATAAAAAGAACATTCTGTCTTGGTACAATAGTAAATGCAGTCAAGAATAAAGTAATCCATTTGTATGAATCTATATCACGAAGCCAGATGGCTGTGATATAGAAAAAAAGAGGTCTGACTTCCATCCCCAGATGGAGAATAAAAGCACCTTTAAATATACTTTCTTCTTATGCTCCTACCATGGGTAGCATGAATGAGTATACATTTGGAGTGGTAATTAATCATCTTTACTGGAACTACTTCACAAGTGTGTGGTTATTGAAAAATCAGACAGACTCTCCAGCCATTCCAGCCAGGTCAATTAAACAGGGCAACATCCATACATTATGTGAAAAAGTAGAGATCTTAACTATCAACAGTGGTGAAGAGGGAACACATCTAATTTGAGTATGCCACATGTTTACTCACATGTGTACAAATACTTAGCAGCGTGCAGTATGCCTTCAGAAAGAGCTAGAGATATATAGTTTAAAAACATGAAATTCATCAAAAGCACATCAAAACATTGGAACTGACAGTCAGCAGTTCCAAATGCAAAATGTACAGTCGATGGATCAAATGAAAATGAAGGCAAGTACATGGCTTTGTACTGTACATACACAGTACAGCTTCCGCATATTACAAATCAAGTTTTATCCCTGAACTGTTCATTTTAGCAATTTTTAGTACAAGGCAAGATGAGATATAATCATCAATGTCTTTAAAGTGTACGAATAGACTTTAAAAAAAAAAAACTGCATTACAGTACAGTTTGGATATGATACCCAACTCATGGACAAGACAATAAAGAACAGGTGCATACAAATACAGCAAGGCTGATTTATTAGTTCATTTTATAAAAATCTGGCAAAACAAATTGTTGGCTATTGACTGAGTTACTGAACTGAACAACCTTTTAATTATATAACAAATTCATTACATATGCCATATAACTTTCTAAATAAACCTGATAGGGCTAGATGGGAAAATAGCTTGATAACAAGTGAAATGCAGTTTGGTAGTAGCTATGAGAATATATCACATCCAGATGCAAATTATTTTTGTTATGACTGACATGAAATGATAAAAAGTAAATACATTCAAAGTTCAAACCAAACATCCACTCCAATAACATACACATTTACAAGTTTAGAAGTCCACTGAAAAGCGATATAATAGATAGGAGGCATAACAAAATAATTTATGGAGGCACACGTTACTTCATTAACAGTCATTTTTGTCACCACAAGTACCATCATGTTGCTGTAACTGCTATTCCTCAAAAGCTTGTCTATGGTGAGTAAGACTAATGTTCAGTCTCTATGCTGAATTTGGGTCACTGTTCATGTCACGTAAGTCTACACTATGCATGTTCTCTACATTAATATGTGATGGTAAGTACTTTTCATGTTTGCTATACCTTTATTTATCATTAAATGTCTGCATTGATTTCTATCCCTGAAATAACTGTTAGCTCCATTTATTCTTGCATGCCTGGAAAAAATGAATGAAAGTCAATTAGCTTGCTAGCACAAGATTGTGCTACAACAGGGCTAGATTATGTCAGCTACATATGTTCAAGTTTATTGCTTAGTTAATGAGAGCATTCTTCACGAAACCCAAAGGGCCAAAACTGGGCCCGCACTGCATTTTCTGCATGACTCATCATTGCGAGAGTGAGAGACTTACAAAGAAATTACACCAAGGCGCAAGTCTGCATTTTGCCCTTGCTCATTGCAAATTAATTTATACATAGTGTTGAATTGGGTTGCAAGACAAAAATGTACAGTTTAACTAGTGCTGCGTTAATAACCACTTCATGTAAAGATGATATTACTACCAATGTAATGTGATCATGCATGCTACCTCCTTACTGTAAATGAATGAGCAACAAACCTATGTAGTGTGATAATGAATGCTACCTCCTCACTGTAAATGAATGAGCAACAAACCTATGTAGTGTGTAGTATGTTTGTTGCTCATTCACTGTAAATGAATGAGCAACAAAGTTATTTAATGACCCATGTGCTGTGTGTGTTTAGTATTCTACCAGTAAAGTTTACTTGCATTTTTTTTTTTTTTTTTTTTTGCAGGGGAAACACAAGATAGTATTACTCCTAGCAAATACAGTAATGTTGGAAGAGGTAACTTGTTACCAGGTAGCTAGCTACCTCACTATAGTAAGTTAAGGGGAATGTAAAGCATGGAAAACATGAAACAGCAGTTACACCTCCATTAAGTCAGATGAAAGACAGTGGCTCCTGGCTTCAAGTCTTTTATCTAGGAAGGCCTTCACTTTGCCTCTGATAGTAGTTATTACCTGTGGTTCTCTCTGAGGTTGTGTTGCATTTTGCTAAAATGCAAATTTCACTTTCCAGACATGTGATATTTTAAGTTGTATTCTGGATGTTTGCTACAGTCTTGCCTGAGGGTTCTCCAGCTCTCCAGCAAACCTTATTGGTTAACGTTTCTTGCTGAATCTTCTGTCTTCCTTAGCATATTCTAGAAAATGTAACTTTGACAGAAGTTACATGTCCCCTCCCCCCTCTCTTTCAAGTCTAAAACTCTGTTTTGAAATAGAAGTGATACAAGAGAGGCAGACATAATGAAAGTGTTCTCAGCCATTTTAAATTGTACAAAAAATAGGTCCCTTCTAGTTTCTAACTTATTGGGCAGTTCTGACTTCACACGGGATAGCCTCGTGGGTCTAGTTATTCCCTCCTCTTTGGAAAGATAATGCCAAGTCCGTTCATGACTCTAGACAGGATAATCAAGTAACCCTGACTACAGAGGTGTACGACAGTTATTTTCTTTAGTTGGGAAAAAAGAGACTATTTTTAAATACACAACACTGAATAAAATGAATATTTTTAGAAAATACTGTGATACATTATTTGTTGTACTGTGTAAATTAGAAAATAACATGATAAAATATTTGAAAATACACTGACAGGATATGAACAATTTGTGGCCTGGAAGGATTTATGTTATCATTGAAATTAGTGAGTAGGGTTTGCTTGCTGATTCCCACAAATTGTATTATTCAGCAGATGTGCTCAGAAATGTCCTTTTGCCAAATCTTTTCATATTTTGCAGTTTTGATACATGTAAAGTGCAATGACATCTCAGTTTGGTGTTTGCCATTCAAGTTGCAAATAGAAAAATAATTATTATTTACAATTATCATAAAGGAATACATGTGCACTTTATTTTAACTATTTGGGCCCTGGAAATTAAAACAACTCAGATGAAAAGTTATGATGGGATTTTCCTTAATTGTTAGATTTATTTTCTCCCATCTTTTCTCTCCATCTGGAAAGCACAATTGAATATAGAAGCAAATCTCATTGCTATAATATCCACCGTAAATTTGAGAAGCACATAATGGAAGCCACCATTCTGTGAGTTAGATGAAGGCAATTCATGTCCATCTTTATGCACAAGCAGATTGTGGCCCTCTGGCTGACCAGCAGGGGTAGCTGGTGAGCAATGAGAAATGGAAATTCCTGAGGAGGGCTACAGCCAATTATGTGTCACTGGTGCATTCCAACACTGTACCCTCCTCTACTCCACTACTACCTCCTCTCCTCCCTATCTCCAATGTCACTGTATTGGAGAGATGGAGGAGACAAGGTGTTAGTGGAGGACATGAAGAGATATTGTTTGAGTTGTGGGATGCACATACAGTCTGCACCAGTATGGTTCAGATCTTATACCAGACCATGGGGCCCAGCAGCACCCTGGAGCAGAGCCTTAACAGGATGAGTCACCAAGCAGCCCCATAGATAATTGCTTACATTAATTCCTTAACTGCTACTTTGTGATAGGAGGTATCCTAAGTCTAGTAAGAAGCCCTGCAAAATAATTTCACCATTAATCATGATGTTATCACAATTTTATTTTTTCCCCTGCAATTTGCCTCTTCTTCATCCTCAACTGAAATGCAATGTTTATATAAATTCACTGCTTATACATAGGGGAAAGAATGGGGGGGGGATTATTTTTGTAATGTAATATATGAGTATCACTCAGATTAATATTCACTATCCACTTCCCATCTGCCATGATATTACCACTGATCATTCATTCCCTTGCTAAGAATGCCTACAGGCACTGCAGAAAATATATCACTTTATTTTCCATACAACTAAAAAAAAATAAATAAATCTTTTATTTATGAAAGGCCTGGGATCAAATGCAATTCCAGTTCATCATATTAAAGAAGTGAGGTCTGCCTACCTCTAGAGTTAATTACATTTATTAGACATATACGCAGATCCTTTCCCAGATAAAATGTGTCTATCTTGTCTGACCTACATTCTCTACTCCCCCAAATGACAGCTTATGCAGTTACCCAGGGAAACTGTGTATGACACTTTTTTGAAAGATAATCTATGGATGTTTCCATTTTCCCCTCCACTTGCTCTGCTCTTGCTGTTTGTAAGTGATTTGAAAGAAGAGAAAGAAACATAGACAAGAGGTGGAGCTGTTGCCTAATGTTAAGTCATACTGAAACATGTTCCAGTAATTGAGAACAAATCTGACTGAACTATTTCATTTCTGTATGCGGTAATTCACAGCAGCGGCATCTCAGGGGTTCATAGAAGACTTAAAATGACCAAATGCAACATTTAGGCAATGTAACATTTTACTGTTTCCTTTCTGGCACACTCTCTCTCTCTCTTTTGTGTGTGTGTGTGTGTGTGTGTATACATAACACTAAGTTCCTCAATTAACCTTTCCATCTAGAAATCCATCTTGCTATGTCTCCCTCTCAATCGTGGTGCATAGATACTGTAAGTACATGCATGCGTTTTCCTCATCTGTGTTTACATTCATATTCATTAACTGGGGGGTGCATGATTATGCAGAGTGTGCAGCTGCAAGTGCCATTTCATACTGCTTCATAAATAGCATATATCAAACCTTCAAATTAGTATTGACAAAATACAATACAATTCTAAACCATAATTTTATTTCTGTTTTAAAGAAAATTGCCTTTACAGTGTTCTTAAAAAAAGGAAAAAGTTAGTCCTCAGTCTGTTTTGAGGTTGGTTTCAGCAGTAGGGGTATTACTTTTAATGAGGCTGAAGCTTGAAAAGAACATACATACTTTATGAAGTATACAAAGCTCATCTGAGGAGGGACAGCCCCATTCAAGCTTTTACACATTTTATTATCATATTTCCACTAAAACGTGGATAATACATTGGCCACAAGTGCCACTCTGCTATTAACCACTTTCAACCACTTTTTCACATAAAAATGCTGCTTCTGAAGAAGTCATGGCCATTAGCTAATGTTAGCTAAAACACATAACATATCTAGACAGTTGGCTGAGAGCTAGAAAAAAGTCTGTGGATCACAAAAATTCCAGAAGCAAAATACATTATATTTTCACCTCACATCCACCTAATGTTAGGGCTTTTGTGCCCGTACAGCCCCTGGTCACCATAATTAATGACATTATTGTTTCATTCTTTATTTGAGTACAACCATTGTTTCATTACAGTCAAACAGGTAGGTCTTCTTCACAAAGTCCAAATGACTCTTACAGTGAACAACAAAAGTGTTCTTATACAGTATTTATGTCTTGTGGTACTCTACAGTAATTGTTTGGAAGAGACGAGTCTTCTTAAGGCATAAACACATCTATTAATAAACAAATGAATAAAAAATGTGGTGTCCTGATATTCAGTTTGTGCTTTTGGTGTTGGAAATCATTATTGTCTTAGGCAATTCCAAAGAAATGTCAACAGTCTCTCTCAGGAGATAATCTGCAGATGCAGCTTTGCACTCAAAGCTTGAGTCTGGGCATCTGCCTTGCTCTCAGTATGTATCTGTAATCATAGGCTTTTCTGCTCTCCAGCTCAAACCATATCTCAGGGACATACAGCACCCTCAAAGTTATCTTCAGGTTCACACTGTCTCAGTTAACATTCTTCCTAATGGACATTAAGAAAAAAAAAGGAGTGTTATTTTTTATATTTATTCAATGAACAGAGGTTAATGGAAAAGTTAAGCAAATGACTTTTATGGCATGCTTCCCTCTGCTGACAGCCCTCATTCAATGGGTGGCCCTGCGTCTGGGTGGGACAAGGCAGCTCTACTTCCACTCTACTGTTTCACTGCCAGTGCTCTCCCTGTTCCACTTCTGCTATCCTCCCCTCCTCGGCTGTCCAAACCCCTGCCAAACCCACCCCCACCATCCAACAGACTGTGTCCTATAGCCCAATGGCTCGGTCTCCAGGGGTCATCCACAGTTCTTCAGCTGGCTTTGCCCCAGTTCTGCCCCCTTGTCCTATTCTAAAGCCAGGTGGGTTAGCCATGCCGTCTGGTGCCCCGTCCATGATGTCAGGGGGAATTGGCACGTTTTCCTATGGCCAGGTGCGATCCCTTCCTCAGGGTCCTGAGCCAGAGGCGTCTCTCACCATCTAACTCCCAGCCCTCCTAAACAATCATTTTTATCTGCATAAAACCTTAATTATTTTTTATCCGTAAATCTTGCTACTGAATTATTATTGAATAAATCTGTGATGTATGATTTAATATTTCCATCTCAATGCGCCTCCTATCAGATGGTTGTTGCACATGTATTTCATATTGTATGAATTGCAACTGTTGCGGAAGAAGCTGCCTTTTTTTACATTTTTAATGTGTTGGCTGAAATGAAAAAGGCACATTTGGCTTCCCCCTAGCACAGATTTGTACTGCATATTTATTTTACAGAAAGTTGCAGTCCTGGATGACAGGCACTAGATCATTAGGATTGCTTGATAGCCCTCCTAACAACTATCATGCAAAAGTTTAAAAAAACACCTTCTCTCAAAGCACACTGCTCCTTATTAAGAGTTTTACACTTTCTCTAGAATTTCCCTGCTCACACTTCAGAGAGGTTATGGCAGGGACATGATAAATAACTTGGTGTGTCAGTTTAAATCTGTTAAATGAGACAATGTGTAGCATGGAAAAGTGACTGATATGTAAGGGTTTTTTGTATGAGTTTGCATCTTTAAATAACACCAGTCATCAAAATAACTATAAGAAGCATCACCCTACTAAACATTAAGACCGCAAAAAACTTTTCAATAAAGTTTGATTTTCTAAGAAAGACACAGCATAAATGAATTTACTCACAATACATCCACCACCTCAAAAAGGAAATGTTTTTAATTTTGTGAAACCTGCTGAGGTCATTGGATTTTCACCATGTAATTTCAAATGGGCACCCTAATAGGGTAAAAAAATATATATATTAAAATGGTAAATCATCCAGCTCAGAGAATTCAGTAAAAAGCACTAATGGCCACATTCATTTGGAAGCTCCTAATCATGTAAAAGGGAGGTACCTTGAATTCTGCAATGGAAAATAACTCAGTAATGCCTCATATTCATGCCAACAATATAAGAACCCTCATTTACACAGTCAGGAAAAAAAGAGTTCATTAAATCAAAGTAATCAGCTATAATTATATACAGAAATCTTTAGTATTTCAAAGTTTTCAGAGCTTTTAAAATTAACAGCGGGTAGTGTATGAACAAAAGCCACTATTAATTATATGTCAATATTAACACTAAATTTATATACCCAGTATCATATACTTAGGAGAAACTGGCATTACTGAAACTTTAAAAGTGGTACCAGCAGTATGCTGAATCCAAAATGGAAACGCACATTAGAGAATACATCAGTGTACAGTTATTTTAAATCCAACACATTTTTGAGATAATCATAGCTTGACATTCAACACAATCAATCGCACAGTTACATTTTCCCTGGTACTCTTACATTTCATTTGTACCAACAAACAAATTTGTACCCTGCTAAGAAAATATTGATGAACAGAATATGATTGCTTCATTTGCTCTTATGCATGGTATGCATAAAAATCTGTGACTGATGCCTGAGGCCCTGTGCGTCTCCAAAGTTTGGCTTTCATATGAAATGACCGTCAACGTGGCAAATAGGTCATGTGACATACAATGTTTCCTGAGAAATTAACATTTTTAGGCTCTTTACAGTTTGAAGGTTATATAAGAGTTTAATATAAAGGACTGGCATTAAACTGCTTTTATGTTTTCAGTTTGGGAGTGTACAGTCATGCATGTGCTCTCCTGAATGAAAAATGAATGTTGACCTCTTCTTTTCGCACCACACCCACCTGGCCTTCCTGAGCTGGAAGTGAAAGTGCCTCTCTCAGTTTAAGAGAAACCTTCACACAAGGCCTAACCATGGGCCAAGGCAGGTGCCCCAGAGGCTTAATATTGGAACAGCAACTTTTTTTTGGCAAATTTCCCTTCTCAGTTCAACAGAGCCCAGTGGGTTAACAGCATTTTATTATGTGTGTAAATCATGGTATAACTACCATTATAAATAGTCCATAACTTTGAAGTGGATCGTGAGTAACTCATTATTCCTTAGCCCATAATAATATTGTGAATAGACTGTTAATGTAATTAGTTTGTGTGACACACGTCTACATTTACAACAAAAGGAACTGCTGCTGATTGTACTTACCAGTAGAACCGGTTCGGAGCCACCCTCTCATGCACAAGTTGCCATCTCCTTCCAAACTCCACAGAACTATAGAGCTTAAAAAGATACATTCAGTAAATAAATTGTGAAATCCTTTGTGA
The DNA here is from genome assembly GCA_022829145.1 of Albula goreensis. Lineage (NCBI taxonomy): Eukaryota > Metazoa > Chordata > Actinopteri > Albuliformes > Albulidae > Albula > Albula goreensis. The sequence goes on from CM040759.1 coordinate 11,622,766, forward strand.
ATATACTGATAAATATCAAAGATTACAGTCATTTTCTCATTTATAATGTTTGCTTACAAAAATTAACACACTGGTTTTAAAAAAATGGAACAAATCCCAACAAAAAGGGACGTAATCAAAAAGGAACAGAGAAAATCATTCAACAGAAGCTGAAGTATTGGAACTGGCTTGCATTGTCTATTGTTATGCTCTTTGAGGTTTGTCGGAGCTCTCTTCTAAGGCCTAACTGGCACTGTAAAATAGGAGATGCTATTCAGAAAAGGATATGGGCAAATGATTTACTTACAGGCTTAGGAGGCTGTGACAACATTTGAGCTTTTGTCAGTTTTAATGTTGGAAGCATATCAAGCAGAAAAGTTCAGGAAAACTGGTTATATGTGAACAATTTTATCATTCTGTCATCCCTGAAGTCTTAAAACTCATCCATCAGAAAGCAAAAAGATTCCAAAGCACACTGTTCCAGATGTTATTGTACTAAATTATAGATTGGTACATCACCTGTGTTAAATGTTTTAAAAAAATTCTGTATCAAGAGTCATCCAAATGTTGTCAGCTAAGTGAATTTAATATGAACAGGAAAAGTGTTGGGGGATGCATAACTGGGTCAAATAGCTCTAAGCAATGCTTTCCCCTCCTATTTGACAAGGTACTTCTTTGTTGCAAAGCTTGTTGCTTGAAATCTATCCAGTCCTACTTACTGACATTATATCTTTTGCCCCATATATGCAGTAACCTTAAAGTAATGCTTGGTGAAGATTAGGCAAAAAAGGCTGCATGAAATAAACAATACAGTTAATGAGCTCCTATGTATCACCAACAAATAGACAGATAGACAGATAGATAGATAGATAGATAGATAGATAGATAGATAGATAGATAGATAGATAGATAGATAGATAGATAGATAGATAGATAGATAGATAGATAGATAGATAGATAGATAGATAGATAGATGCATATAAAGACAGAGAGAGAGAGAGAGAGAGAGAGAGAGAGAGCAGAGAAAGTACACTATTAATTATGACTTCACTGGGGTTACCACTCACAAGTAGGTTAAATACAAGGTTGAAAAAGGGATGTTAGATATGGTTGTCAATGCACTGCTGACATTAGGTCTAACAACTATTCCATCTCAGAGAGCTTAGCAGCCGCTACAGCACAGCCAGTTTACTGCAGACATTGTTGATCAGTCAGCAAATCAGAGGCTTACTGGGGAATCAACATTTCTCACATGGCAAGGCTACACAGGTGTCAGGGAACGTTCATAACATTATGTCCTTGTACATGATATTTCAAGCTGATTCTTTGTCTAGTTGCTGCTCCTGACCGTGTTCTTCTATATGGGGAAACCAGTCTCTAAATGGAGAACACAGGGACCTGTTAAGAAACTTAATCTTCCTTGAAAAGGAAGAAACAATTATGAATAAGCCAAATACACAGTTCCACACAACCTTTCTTGGACCCAGGATTTTTTTTCTACATCTTAGGAAACATGGAATTTGACATATTTGCTAAAATACCCTGGATAGGCTTTCAACAAAGAATCAGATGAAAATAGGTTACATTTGTATTTCTACAAAAGTGAGCCATGCATTGGGAAATTCAGGCCATTTATATGTATATACAATGAACTTTGGCAGGAATTATAATGAGGTAGGCAACTCATTTCAATCTGTTATTTATGGAAAAATCCTGCTCTTACCATGAGCAGTCATGCATAATGTGTAAACATTCATTTATTAGTGCATTAATTGAATGGCTGTACAATAACTGCATTGTTTTTCCCTCAAGGTCAAAGTCAAGGCCTTTTCAAACTAGATTTTTAAAACAAAAAAATAGATTGGAATTGGAGAGTTAGGGAGGCATTTTTTTATGAAAAATGCATGGTAAAATGAACGGCTATTTTTCAATGGGCTACACACATCTGAATTCAGTACTTTATTTGCACGGATAGAGTTTATTTGAATCCAGAATTGTCACCCATCCTCTAGATGGCCTATACAGTTTGAGCAGTCTAATAACTCAGGAGGAAAGGTGTCTCAGCTTGGCCTGAAATAAACCTGTCCTCATTTTGAAATACTCCACGCTAATACTTTCACATTGATGCAAGATGCCTGTAGAGATGATGTTTGGAAGCATGGCTTTTATGTGGTATGCATATCTCAGGTCTGGATTTGAACCTATGCATGTAGCTGGAGCAGCAATGCATTTTAAGCATAATATGACTTCATTTACTTAAGGTCACTATGCATTAATTTGAATGCACAAAAAAATTCCTCTGTCCATCTTTGGGTCACTCCTGGACAATGAGCCATCTCATATATCATTACTTTCCTTTACTGATTTGTAAATGTATGCAGTATTCTAAATGTAATCTAATTTAATTTTCTAATCTGTTTAATTTAATGCATTTTATTTAATCCAATGCAAATGTATTTTGCATACCTTATTCAGCAAATTCAATTATTAAATTAAAATGTACTTACAAGCTGGACAAATGTTTTTTAAGAAAAAAAGAATAAAATCTGACTGTATAAATCAATACATGCAACGCAATTTCCAGTTTCAGTAAGAGTTTGTTGACTTCAAACAGTATATAGTGAATGTCAAATGTTTGCTCTTTGTTTATGGTTTTGAGTTATTACCATTATCTTTCACTGCATACATGCCCAAAGTCGCATGTCCTTGCTGGTTTTGGATTCCATTTAAAAGCAGTGGAACATTAGGGAAAGGGGAAAATATGTGAATTATTTTGTTTTGGCTCATGGACATGTAATTGCAAATTTATTCTTATAAATGTGAGAAGGGGGAGAGATAACGAAGAGGAAGTGATGAAAACACTTGAGGGGAAGTCATCATCAGGTTATCTGTAATTCAAGCACATTGCATTGATGGTATTGCCATTTTCAGTCCAGTCTAGCATAAATTAGCCTGACTTATTTTGCACATACAGTAACAGGACAGACATAATATGTGTACCTTGCAATATCTGATCAAACAGCCAACTTCCATTTTCATTGGCTATCATCATGACTAATACATTTAGATGATGCATGACTTTGTCAAAACTAAAAGGAAAACTGTGTAAAACCTTCCTGTGACATATATGCATAATTGCAGCATGCATATGCAGGTACTTACACATGTGAGACCAACAAAGAAAGGGAAAAAATCACTTTGTCTAATTAACTTTCATACTGTGGTAGTGCTGAAGCGAACGTGTTATATATAGAGTGTGTTTTCACATCAGGGGGATAATTTCTTTGCATGAATAATGAGAAAGGATTGGTGCACGGCCCACTGCATGTCCACATCCCGATGTTCAAAGCTCAGACAGCCAAAGAGGTAGATAGGCTGTAGATTTCTTCATTTTAGAAATACCTTAATTATTTATTAGTTATAAACCACATGCACAAAATGGCTGTGCTGAAATGGAAATCACTTAATTAATGGTAATGCATCATGACTTTTGGGACTGAAAATTGCTCTAAATACAGAATACAGTGCATTGGTAGGCCCCATCTCTTAAATTAACCATGAATATTTTAACCATGTCTTATCAGCACCGAAGAAGCTGGCATCATTTGTCCACTGATATTCAGTAAAATCTTTTGTACATCTATTTTTTTCATTTTATTTTTTTTTCATTTTATTTTTTATCTATCTATCTATCTATCTATCTATCTATCTAATCTATTGAATTACGTTTCTAACACAGTTACAGTCTAGAAACAATGTAGCTGGCACAGTCTCAAGAGGTACGTTGAGTAAATTTGGAGGAAATCTGGCGCAAACATTACCGCAACCTCCCTAAGCTTCCATAGAATGTGAAGCCATGGTTGCAAGTTCCAGCAAATATACTAGTATGTTTTTATTAAATTAATTTAATAAAATGCTTCGAAATTTCCGAATAAATTACATTCTCACTGACAGACAAAACCATGAACATCACTCGCAAATTTAAGCTATACGCTTAAATTATATAAACTTAAAAAACGTAAGGTATACACCAGTATTTTACTTAATTCAGTGGCAGAAATAACAAATATTCCACTCTCTGAGCTTTAACACGTAGCTCGCCTAAGGGTAGTATCACCACTCATCAATTTCATTGGATCACTCACAAACACTTGTGAGTTCTAAGCCACCATAAATATAAAGGCACCAGCAGTGTTGTGCTGTGCATGTCTTTTCCATTTGTAATGCAGGCCATATATCATCTTCTTATGAAAGGCCAATATATATTACAGTATAGCAGTATACACAAAACAAACCACAACAATATTATCCTTCCTTTCTGAGACCATATGTCTGTGGAACAATTTTTATGCCTACCCATTTTTTTTTTTCTTATTTATTTTAAAATGTGGCGAAAATGGCCCTCTGTAGCTATGCTGAATGTTGTGTTAGCACACACTATATCAGTCAGAATGTAAAGCGGAACATGCATGCAGGTGTATTTGAAACTGACAAAAGCCAGGGGGGTCATCAAATGTAATTCAGGATGAGAAAACAGGTGGGTAGAATGAAATCCTCGGTTCTAGAAAAAGTCAATTGAATTTGGGTTAAAAGGAAACTGAGGATATACAAAAAGCAGGGCTTTGGGGGTCAAGGAAACCAGCCTCTTTTCTAAATTCTAAAAGATCAGTTTCTTCACAGCCTACAGAGAGTAAACACAGAACATGCAGAGGAAAGTAAATAAAATGAGCCAGATGGCTTTCTATTCATTTACCCAAATTTCAGATATGCATGTGACGATATCATTCTGAAGGCTAAAAATGTTATAGAAACATAAATGCATCCTAACTAACAAAGATGTGAAGCAGCCCAAAGCTAACAGACCTCACAGTCTAGCAGCTGCTCATCACCACTGTTGAAACACAAAATTTCCAAAGCAAAGACTCAAGCTGAGATTCAATCAATCATCCCACCAGAGCAACATGCAACAAACCTATATGATTAATACATAGGAGGTTGTGTTTCATAAAACTGGAGGTCATGTTTCATGTTACAGCAGCATATTAATTTAAACACCTACCGACTGAATCCCCTGTCTAAAAATAAACTGTCCAAACTACATAAAGATATTAAAATGTCACAGAAAACCTATGCAGGAGGCAAATTCTTTTTAATGAAACATAGACCACATTCTCTCAAACATAATGAGGACTTCCATCCTCTCTTTGGGATGTGAAATATGTGCTCCTTGTTTACGAGCATGACAGAAGCAATTTATGGCCTAGGTTTAATTGATGGTTCTTACCTTTTGATCATGGCTGTAAGCCAAAATCCAGTCTTCCTGTTGAGGATGGAACAGCAAGCTTAGGATGTAGAAATTCAAACGGTACTTCTGATAGGTGGCACCCTCATCTGAGCTGATCAACAGACTGCTCTCAATCTCAGAGTCTGTCAGCAACATGATCTGAAACCAAGAATGGACATGAACAATTGTTGTAAAACTAGTCATTTAAAGAGATGCATCTTGCTGTCGCTAAATCAAATCACTGGTCTGTCTCAGTTTTCAGCTGTTCTACCTTCACAGACAAAATTAGACTGGATGTGTGTGCTTTCATTTGCTACCAGAGATTTTCCTGCAGCTTGTTGAAAATTAATTCCACTACAAAAAGTAACAATTTTCAAAGAAAAATGTCAATGATTTTTATCATGGTTATCCATTTCACTGCACTTTACATTTTGTCATGAATGCTAAATGATTGTCCTGAATTTCTCATGTAGGATTTTTATAAGAGCTATTCAAATAAGTTGTGAGGTTGTCGAGCATTCTGGTGTAAGTTTGATCAACCTGAAGTGATGCAGTATCTGGGTCACACTTTCCTGGGGGTTACACGCTAAAATTCTGAGACCTTCGTTCTCTGTGAGAAGACAAACTGACATGTTGTGAGTGATGAAATCTTTCATTGAGCATTTGCAAACTCTTATATACCACCAGTGAAAACTTTTCCAAATTTCTACTTTTGTTCTTTCACTGAGTTTCTTAGTGCACTTATCTGAGCAGGACCAATATATTTAGCCTTGTGTAGAAAACAACACCTGTTAAAAGCTGGAAAGAAAGTGGAATGAAAAGGTGAAATGAAATATGAATCATGCTATTGTATATTGTTATTTATGATGACCATGGTTTTTTCAGGTGTTTTAAAAATAGTTTAAGTGAATATGAAACAGACTTTAGTCTCCTTAAGGGAATATGATATTCTGTTTTAAATAAAAGCAGCACATCTCTTTTATTTGTTTCAAACAGTGACTCTGAATGATTGCGTTAGGTTTGTGAGCATTGTGTTCTTACTCGTATTACTCCAGCCAAACTGGCAGCCATGCTAGCTAGCTAGCAGCAGGCTTTCACACATATTCACTTTTAGTCAGACTTTTTACTGTGCAGTGAGTATGTTCATATTAAAGTACTTTTGGAAAATAATGAACTTTGTGGGAAAAGTTTTGAAAAGGGAGTTGGTGTTAAAACACAAGAGAGTGCTGGGGACAACAATAGTGTGGGCAGGCATGCCAGTGAACAGATAAAAATAACATTGATACATCTTATTAGGACTAGTTATACAAAGGTCTTTTTTCATCAGTAACATAGACTCTGTCTTGCTAAAAAGATGCACCTCATGTCTGTATACTTCAGTTTAATGTAATTAACGGTTTAAGAGAACCCTAAGAGTCTCACATGCAAGGAGCTGGTGGCACATTTTTTTTTGGTATCATTATGCAAAATACAAGGAATAAAAGTTGTATGATATGGATATTAGTATTTGAAACAGAATGCCTGATACACATACCCAGTAACCAGTGGACTACTTGCAATATATTTACTCTTATTGATTCTATTGAGTGTGGAGTAGAACGATTACAGTAAAATTCAGAGGTATCTGTTAAACAGGACATTTGTCAGAAAATAATGACCTCCATGTGACAACCCCTGGTCCAATTGTACAGCAATACATAAAAGGTCACAGAAAGAATGGTGTCAGCAGTCATGTGTACTAGAAATCAGTTTGTGACAACTTAAACCTGGGCTGGGACTTCAAGTGGAGCCGTAAGGCACATTTTCCTGGGGCAGCTGCATGCCCCACAGATGGGAGCTGGTTTCCTTATGCTAATACTGGCTAGGGCTAGAGGTCCTCATAAGCAAAGGCTCAGTTGCCTTAAGTTTACTCTCATTAAATAGTGGAAAGGTTAAAGTAATCATTCTCATTCAGAGAAACTACTACTGGCCAGCCAGTTTTTGAATTAAGGGAAGAGTATCTGCTTAGGTTCCTTGAGCTACTTCTGCCTTTGTAACATTTCTGGGGAAACTGAGGAACAGATATTTCCCTGGTCATATATAATATGTGGCTGTGCTGAAATACACTGGCCACGCTCCACAACATCATGAAAATGGTGTTCTCAAATGGTACATCAAGTTAACTTAAATACATTTTCTCATGATAAAATGGGCTCCTGTAGATGGGATTACATTTAAACATTTCTTTTGTTCATGTTTGCAATAACTTTTGCATATGTGAAATGCATTCTCCAGTTTCTCCAGTCTGATTATGAGCATAGCATAGTCGTATTCATGTGCATATCCCTCAGCACAATCCTCAGCTGTATCGCTTGCTTCATGATAACTCAATTTAATATTTCTGCTTAACGATAGCAGCTGAGCTCGATGTGGGTCACTTATGTTATCATAATCATACAATATTGAGTTCTTTGATGCTGCCCACCTTGCAGTAAATGTCTACAAGTAAAACACTCATTTCTGCAGCGCCTTTGTTACATTCTCTTATGCAGTGTGCAGTCAGGCCGTTAAATCTGTAATTTCCCAAGAGCTTTTTCCTCCACCGAGAGGTCTAAAATTTTCTGATTGCACCTTGTCTGAAAAAATATAATCAACTAAAAGTATAATTGAATCAGTAGACCTGAACAGTTATAAAACCTTATCACTTGTACAATAGAGCTGCCAGAAATTATTTTTTTATGGCTCAGTCTGAGATTCTCACATGTAATATAGGATATCGCATAGCGCTACACAATATAAAATTGTCAACCTACCAATCTGCAGGTCAAGAGCTGTGCTGTTAAATGGTGTACTACATAAAGTAGGCGGGGGTCGTGAAGGTAGAATGAGGTGTAATCGTACAACAGGAGTGCAGACCAATCAAAATGCCACCACAAGTTTGTGATTGACAGCTCATTGAAGCACCATCAATTATGGAATTTATGGCACATCATTTCACCATCCATATTAGGAGCTCCCCTACAATACTGAAACTCATGCTTCGTATCACAGCTCAAATGACCTTTCCTTTTTTTACATATATTTTAAAATAACATTGAGAAAAAAGAACTCCAATGCAGTTGGTGAAACAATATGTGTGTGTCACAATCCAATCTGTACTTCTATACAGGTTTAGACACTGTTTAGATAATGAGATTAGTGTAGTGCTGTGTTTCAGCTTTTTTTTTTTTTTTTTTTGATGAGTATATACAGAATAAATGGAGGGGGTGGAGGGGAACTAAGAAAGGTACTTTATCACAGGTTTAACAAATAATGTCTAAAGACACTTAAACAGTCTTAAATATGGCTGGATATTATTTAGTAAAAGTAATAATTGGACCTTTCCCCACTTCAGCATTGGGAGAATAAAACATGTTACAATAAGCAATTCATATCCCCATTTATGCCTTTATATTTTGCTGATATACATAGCCAAAAAACATAAAACAATCAAAAGAAGACCAGTAAAGCAAGCTTTTCCACCCACTTAAAAATGAGGAAAACACAAAGTCTGGCTTTTTTAGAAAAAGGGCTGCAATATAAGGCTTTAAATGTATTCTCAAGGGTAACAAACACTTATCATCATTTAAGGTTAAAATGCCATTTGTTATCTTAAACTGCTTTGAATAAAAGTTTGTTTTCACATGCTCTTGGGATTTTTTTTTATTTTCTGATATTGTTGTGGGTTGTAGTATATGGAATTTGGTCCAGCTCTGTATGCTATAAATGAATTGCTTTGGCCTTTACTGTCAGTGTGAAGTAGTCAGCACACCAGCCTGTGTGCCATGATCAAAAGACTTTCCTGAGCATGCCCAGAGAACAGTTGTTGATTCATATGAAAAGGATCACCACGTGGTTTCTGAGGCTCTGGACATCAGCAGATGCATAATGCATTTCTGATTGACCGTACTCCTCTAATTACTGACATATTTGGGGAAAGCCAACATTTGAATTTCTTATTCTTCATAATTCAAAGCCATTACAAAGTTGTGAGTGAGAGCATTCTGTTGCATTCTATTGGTGTTGGAAAAAAAAACATGATGGCTCTTATTGCTGGCTTCACATCAGCGTTCTCCAAGCCACTCAAGCCTACCTTGGAATTTATGGCTGGCACACCAACCCACTGGAGAGCTGGGATACAGATATCACAGAGCATTGGGGCTTTGGAAGTTACTTAAAGTCCTACCATGACCTCACCTCCTGAGCAACGACCATGTCCCACCTATGTTCAATTTCATCACTCCCTGCTCAAGGAACTTGTGCCGAGAGCTATAAGAAAATGCATTCCTCCCATGTATCGGAGACAGATTTCTTATGTTTTAGTATGTTTCTGCTACCAAGCAGAATTCCACCATGTTATTTTTAATCTGTACAAATGGGAAGTCAGGCCTGCCTGGCTGCATCCCACCAGCCTGCATGCATTTCATTCCCCAGAGGCCTAAGAGTTTGACAGAGGGAGGTTTGAGATGCTTTCTGCTGCATATTCAAACTACTGCATGGCTAGCTACGTACTGGACCAGCTGGCATGACTGGAGTTCATTTCAGGGGTAAGAAATAACAGAAAGCTTGATATAGGCTGTGATTATGCACGCTTTAGCTGGTTAGCTCCCTACTTGCTCTTTTTTATGTTCTCTTATGTAACACATGCTGGGCTCTTTTGCATTGTGACTGTGGATTCTTGGGGACAGAGACCTAGTTACCTCAAAGTAAACAACGATTCAACATCACTCTGGGATTTGAATCCATCAGAGATAAACATCAAAGCAAAAGGGGGTTGCAACCCAAGAGTCAAAAGCACCACGCACACATGTAGTTGTTAGGTTTTTACTCCTGATCACCAGGTGTATCCTGAATCCTGGGCACTGTGATCACCTGCATCAACGTCAGGGGAAGGTACTGAAGTCACATGTACAAAAAGGGTTCTGTGCCAGGGCCTGAGAGACTGCTGCACAGCTCTGAGACCGATGCCTCTGAGTTTTGCAGCCCAACACACTGTTTATGCTTTGGTATGGGAATCACTTTGCCATAAACACATTTTTTTCATATTGAATTGAATTTTATTTAATCACTAAACATTAAGAAAAACAAAACAACATTATCAAATATTCGTTAGAAGTTTCCCACACAAAATCCAACCACAAACAGGTCTTTAAATAGTACATCTAGGTATAGTCTACCACTGATAAATGATAGTGAACAACATCAAAATCATTTCCAATTCACCATATCAAATTCAACTGGTATGAATATAATTATAAAGTAAATTGTAATGTACAACATTTAATTCTTGAGTCTGAGGCAAAGTACTTACATCCATCCATTTCAGCTTTACGTGTTTTTAATTCTGATACTAACTTATGCTATTCCATTTTTGAAGTTTGGAGATAGTGCCAGTTACTCTAGGACTGATTTATGATGCTGAGTGCTGCAGGCATTGACGTATGAGGAACTCAGATCTCATTTGATCTGAAAAAAGTTCCGCTGCACCAGTCTCTCATCACCTGAACAACGATGGAAAGTCTATCCAGAAACGCATGGGAGGATATGTACTCACGTGTTCATAGAATTTACCAGTGCAATTCTGTTCAACAGATGACAACCAAATTTGACTCTCAAATTGTTGAGATTAAATACAGAGTGGAATTTTGCCATTTCCAATCCCATTTGAAAGAGCTACAAAATGGATCCTGGAATGTCCCTTCCAGGAGCAGATAAACAGTTCTACCTTAGCTACATCCCTACATTTACATCCCTACATTATCCAAATTCACCACATAATTGGAATGCTGCAGGGAATTATATTTTAATATTTACTAGACTAGAGACAGAGACAGCAGGCTTCAAGAGGTTCCTTTCTCAGAGACAAGTGATGATGTGCTATACTTCGATAAGTATACTTAGATACGATTTTTTTGCAGTAGAAAAAAAAAAACAACTTAGGATTGTCTCAGGCAAATCTGAAACCAAGAGGAGACAGTGGAGAGGTATATACTGTCCGCACCATTAAAGGGAGACAAAATGAGAGAGCTGGAATGGCCATTACTATCATCAATCCTCAATCTGATTTGAGGAAAGAACTTGACAAGTGTAGGCCAGACCGAGTAAGATGGTTTCTGTAAAGAGCCAGAAATCTCTTCTGAAAACCACCTGAACCTCATAAAAGAGAACAAAAAGTGCATTTGCCAAATACATATGGGGAAACTGTGGACATAAAAAAATGTAAGAAGACAATGCAAACTCTTGCCTTCATCAGAATCAGATTTGCTGGGACATAAACACTGAAAAATGTATACAACAGCATTTGGTAAGTGACAGGTATTAAATGAATCAATAAAAAACAGGCAGCAGCGTTTAATTTGTGCGAGGAAAATAACTTTCATGTAAAAAATGAATCTTTAAGCATCAATGTTATCATTCATCAGTAGCCCTCTGGGAAAAAGTAAAAAATCATGAGAAAAAGCTGCCAATGTCAGCACAGAAAAGATTTTCTCAAAAGGCCTTCAGCAATCTCATTCCAGACAGAGTGCAGCCAGAGAAACTCACACCATTCATATACAACAGAATAATACGTACATTAGGGACACAATGAAACAATGAATATGTGAAAAAATAAAGTTTGCTTATTCATTTATTTATTTACTTGAACTTATTTTTGAGAAATAATGTTTTTTTTTTCCTTTTTTTGCAATATCACAACGTTCTGTATTAGGGATTGGATGCCTCCATCCTGAAGTCATAGGAAAGAGATGATCTGAACTTTGGAGTTAGTTTAATTTAGTTCCCCTGCATTCTCCCAGCAGCACACTATGAGATGAACTGTGTGTGAGGAATGACAATCACTGTGCAAATGATGTGGGCAAGAGGGTTCAGTGTGACAAAGGTTAATTAAGTGCTGGCTCTCAATTGTTCAGACTTGCAGAAATGTGTAAGGAATACTTGAGATGGAACAACCATATAATAAATAGGTTATGACTGAACACTAATCATCAAGTCTGACTTGATATGAAATTTGATACATTGAATTAATACTTATGTTTTGTTGAATTCTCAATCATTTACTAACCTGTACTCTCCTCTACATTCTCCTCTCTTCTACTAAAATATTATGCAAATCCTCATGTTTAATTACAGCAGTTAAACATTCATATATCTACATTACATCAGATGATACTTTAAATGAACCATTCAAATCCACATGTATTTTAAACATGTCGCTTGTGTTATTTCTTTTAATTTAATTTTATTATGTTATTTCATTTAATTTAATCAGTTTAAGATATTACAAAAATGGCTCAATATGTTTTAAAATGTATTCATACTTCCATCCTTTACCTCATTTCTGCAGCAGTGGAAAGGAGATTGTTTAATCAGAAATAAAATAAAGATATTAATTATGTATGGTGGGTGAATTGCTAAGTGAAAAGGGCTGAAGGCACTTCAGAATGGCTGTGCTAAGCTCTCCTTAGCATGTGCAGAACATTGGATGGGCCAGAGGTGAAAACAACAACAACAACAATAATAATAATAATAATAATAATAATAATAATAATAATAATAATAATAATATTATATATATATATATAATATATATATATATATATATATATATATATATATATATATATATATATATATATATATATATATATATATATATATATATACAGGAGCCAACTTAGATCAAATGCACACTCGTGACTTAAGCCTTCAAAAAATTGTTATTCATTTGTATTCAATTAATACCTAACTAAATACATATGGATGTAGCTATGAGCTTACAGGTATGTCCGAGCAACCAACTCTCCATCAAACACATACTGTGAATATGAAACCCATCCAGAATAAAAGAGCTGCTGTCAGGGAAAGAGATGTCAATAGTTCTGTCACCACAGGTATATGCATGCAGTCTGAAGGTCATGGCAGAGTGTGTAGTGCTTTTGTCTTCAGTCAGGACCTGCTCCAGCCTGAAGCAATAGAGTTGGACTTGGCAGCATTCTCCATGTTATACAATGGCATGAAGAATAATGCTATCCCTGCCAGTGCACATTGTGCTGAACATTGAAGTCAGTTAAGAATGCCATTTAATGATTTAAGCATTGGAACAGCTGAGAGCAAATTTGAGTAATTTTAATTTTACATTATTTTACTGAATACATTATTTATGCTATCATGGACCACTTTACATTATCACAACTTGCTCAGGCATTTATTGATGTGGCTAGTTTATTGCTTATCTGGGATGTGCCATCTTGTGAATGAGATAAATGTAATTTATTTATGAAAAATTAATATGTATGAATCATACAATAATACTCACTGGCAAAAATGTTAGTTTTCAATGATCAGCACATTCCTTACAGACTGAAATGGGCAATCCATTAAGTAATCATAGGCTTTTACTTCTTACCTGCAGGAAAGGACAATATATTTAACTGTGTTAACAATGCAGTGTTTAACAGAGAACAGTGGCACAAATCAGACCAAACGAATGAATAAACAGAGTTCTTCTGATTCTTTCAGTTGCTGCAGTTATTCTGAGAAAGGAGAGAAAGGAACTTGGAAGAAGTCTAGAATGCAGATTTTTTCAGAATAATACAAATGATATTGCACTCATTAGCCATAGTGTCATTGTGTGACATTATCTACTTCACATGCACTTGAGATAATTAACAGAATGAACATTTGGCATGGATTACCAGTGAGTGTAATATACTCTATAGTTTACTGCAGTCCACTAGTACAAACATGCCATTTTAATTATAGATTAAAAATGCATCAACCGAGGAATGTGCTTTTGAAATGCACATCATGTTCTGAATTATTGATTCCTATAAACATTGATATTACCATAGTCTGTCCAGTGATACTCTAAGCTTCAGTCATCATGTGAAAAAAGTGAAGAGCTTTCATCCACTAACACATATTTCCCTTTACATCACCCACTTCTAGACTTTTTTTTTTCTGAGTGAGCACACTACAGAATTTACAGCACTCATAATTTTAAAACTAGAAAAACTTTGTAAACACAAATGAAAAAACACCCTTTAGTTAGTAAAAGTTACAGCCTCAGGAGAGATCCCTGTGAATTTACCTGATTATCTTGTGTTATCATCCCCCGTCACTATTGTAAGATATATTTTTGCATGATATATATTTGGTTACACATTTTAGTCTGCATGCCTATTATATTAATTGTTGGATACTATTTAAATAATTGTTGAGATTCTCATTTCACTGTATACCATTTGGAGAATTCTGGACCACTGAGAAAGAATTCAGTCAGAATGACTGATGGAATTCATATATGTGGCTGGTTAATTGGCAAGAGCATAGTATTTACACACTGACAACCACATAATAATATTCTTTTAAAAAAACACCTGGTAGCCATTTGGCATGAGTAGTAAGTTATTATTACTCTGTCCTCATAATATCCATGTGTAAGTCTGGATATATACATGTAATAGGAGACCTAACAGCATAATGCATCATGAGGTCCTTCCATCTTTGGTGTCTCCTCCTGTGTCTCTTCTGGCTATGTTGCTTTGTAAAACCATTCTATTGATGAATAGCTATCCAAGAAATGTAAACCAAAAAGTGAACAAAAAAGTAGTTTCCTATTTTAAACTAATGCTCAAGGTAATTCAGTAGATAAAGGAGGTGGAGAGCTAAAATTAGAGACATGTCTAGGACATCAAAGTTGTCCTTGCTGGGAACACAGTGCTGACACTTGAGAGGTTGCAGCTGGTGTGAGCGCACCTCTGACCTGCATGTCTACTCCATCACAATTCACCATAAAACTCTGTTTGATTAAATCTGCGGTGGAATTCACAACAGTTTAACAGTTTTATCTTTTTCTGTTTGATCATTTCCCTGCCATATCTTCAGAGGTATTTTTGCACATTGCAAAGGGGCTGTGGAGAATGGAAGTTAGTTAGATGGGCAGTAACATGAACAACCCAAGGTACTGTGAAAACAGTTTCACCTCCTGACATATTTTTGATCCCAAAAAGAAAAAAAAAAGTCATCCAGTTTTAATGAATCCATGACTGGACAAAGGCAGAAGCAGCTAAAACAGTACAAAGAGCTCTCTGGTAGACAGGAACAACTGGCATTTAAGACATCCTTTCAGGGACCATTACACATTTACTGTCCATGATTCACCAGATCCAGTCACAGCAGAAAATACCAAGCTCAGAAGCTGCTAGGTGAAAGCTAGGGTGTACCTCTTGAGTGGAAGCTAGCTCAGAAGAATGTCCGTGCAGACAATACAAAAATGACAGATACATTGACACACTGCTGTGACAGCAACTCCGATAGTGGACAAATACAACAATGGGGATTTTGCTGTGGTGGAAACAATCTTATAGAGAGTAAACATGGTACAACATGGACATATTCTATATATCTTTCATGAAATAGTTGGATTTGATATTGAAAAATTAACCACAAAATATATTTACACATAGATTGATTATCAAATAGTCTAGCAAGCCCTAAATGGACTTGCCTGTCATGATTAGTTAGCATTTTAATTAGAGATGGTTCAAAGTATTGACAGATATTATGGAAATACATTCACTTTCTGATGACAATTGTTTGGGTATTTCATTTGTTAGTTATACATAATACAACAAATTCTACATTTGCATAGCAGCAACCTCAACATCCCCCTATAACCTGACACTGCCCTCTGCAACTGCACTGGTCAGAGCCTGTAGATAATGACAAAAGTTTTAAAAAATGACATTTTAAAATAGGAACATGCTTGTCAGTAAACAATGCTTCCCAATGGATCTGCACATGCAAATAAACTATAATCTGTGAGACAAGGTTAAATCTGTAAGAACATGCATCTGATCAACTCTGGAGTCTGAAAGTGTGGCCTCACAAACCCTTCAATGTGGGTAATATCATCACTACATTCTCATTTCAGATATATCTCTACATATTAACTCAAAAACATCCATACAAACTGTTGCCTTAATTTTTAAAGTATCACAAACACACCATTTCTGCAGTGAATGATAAAATTTTCAATTAAAAATGTTTGTGGAGGCATTAGTGTTACAAAGTCAATTTTAAATAAATAAATGAATAAATGGTGAGCTATAATACAAGATACTCGTGTTATCCCTGTTATAATTACCAATGGGTATATGTTGTAATTGCAGATTAGCAAAGCAGATAGGTGCTGAGCAACTTAGTTTTATGTAAACACAGAAGGGTGCTTGGAATGTCACTGCAACCACTGGAGTTTGACTAAAATGATTTAATGATGACAATCTGTAAGCAAACATTTATATGAGAATAAATGACTTACAACGACAGACAATAATCTACATACATGCTAATACGTTTACAAGAGTTGATTACAAAAAGCACATGATACATTGAGTAAATAAATAGTACAAACAACTTTTAATTGATTCTTCATGCTCCAGTAGGCTTCTAACATTAAATAAAGAATATTCCAATATCATATTTTGCTTTTAAAGCAAAAATGTATTATCACTCTATCTTTGTTGAGTCTGACAGCTTTCTCAGGATTGGAAGTATGAGCATGCTCTAGTGCTTGTTGACTGTGTTGCAAGCTTCTTCATGGTACAGAACCTTACTATATTAATGTGAAATATGTACCTCTGCTGCTATACAAGTCTCTCTGCATAAATATTTCTGCTAAACTTGTCATCCCAGTCCATGTCCAACTTTCATTCTCATCACTGAGATCCACCTGTAGGGTAGCACATGCTATTTGCCTTTGTTACACTAAAATCTCATTCAGCTTTGTTAATTTTGACAGCCTTGAACTACTTGTCTGCTTACTGGCTACTTACTTTGTTATGATTCAGTGTGATTACTGTATGTGTCTCAGTGTTTAGCTGCCCATTGTGACTTGAGCAAGTTAGCTCCAACCAAGGTGGCTGGATGGTAGAACGCTGCTCTGACTGACTGGTCTACTAATTTATCTTGAATGTTGGTACTTACTGTACTGAGGATGATGATACTAATGATTATGATGATGACAATGATCGTGAGGATGCAAATATGAAATGGGAGAGAGCAAACCCCACTTAAAGACAATTTCCGCATTATTTTGAGCTGTAGTAATCCCCTCCTACCCAATGCTTTAAAAATAAATAGTGATATACTATATCCCAAAAAACTGCAAAACTACAGTACTGAAGACCCCACAGCTAAATGTGAGCATTAGCTTGTATATCTGGATTCTTGTCCAGCTTTGTGGCTCTTTGCAACTTGTACAGTATCCATAACCCAGACTGGTTGGAAAGATGTTCCTGTTCATTTGTTCAACACTGTTCATCGGCCCTTAGTGACTGTGAAGTTTGGATTTGGCACATGGTACTGCCCACCACACTTAGGGATCTGTTGTTTTTGTTTATTTTAGGACCTTTGATCCATGGAGGTCCCAACCCCTCACATGGGCATTTTGTGTTCTGGCCCCTCTTTATTAACAGGTTAAGCACCAGATGAAAAATGTTTAGCACTGCATGAAAAGAGCTGTTTCTGGGAATGTTTTAACTTGCACGAATAGTGTGAAGTTCAACTTAATCAGGAGTATTCCAGTAATCACAATGTATTAATTGTAATGAAATATAAGATAATGTGAGAAGATTTTTAGATGATTCAAACAGAAGGATAAATTAACAAAATAGCATGACCAGCATAAGAAGGCTCACTATCTTACTAGCATTATAAGTAACTTGGCATTTAACAACAGAATTATACCGCTTTTGCTGACCCCTTACGCACATAATAATTTAAATACAACTGATACAGTTGGATGACAAACACACATACACACACACACATACTTGTGACCCCATGGGAGATTTATGTTTTATGTTTTGTTAACGGGTAATTGTTATATGCAACCCAAATATCGGTTTAAGTACAGTTCAGGTTTAAAACAACATATATTTAACGAACACACAGTCAGATAATATATAAAAAATGTGTATATGCTCAGTGTAATCCTTTTTAGATGTTATGCACCAAAAGCATTCTTCTAAACATTCCAGTTTTAAACAGCACTGTATTTAGCAACCCTCCATTGTCACAGTGCAGCAATAGCATTTTTGGATGTCAGGTTAATCTGAGTCACTCAAATCCTCATCATATCCCATTGGCGTAATCACCTTGGCATTCCTCTCTTCCTCAGTGTGTTCAGCACACTGGTGGGAAATAGGAGTCCAGCATGGCACTGGAGGGTGCTTAAGATGCTGTGGTTTCAAAACAGCTTTCCAAGACGGGACCCACTGGCAGAATTTAATTACCAAATGAGAATGACTACTACTAACAGTACTGCAACTGCAAATACAAGTTCAACTATAACAACTACTACTACTGACACTACCACTATACAACAACTACTACTACTACTAATAATAATAATAATAATAATAACAAATAATAATAATACATAAATTACTGCCACTTTATCCAATCTATTTAAACATATCCCAGCAACATTGCATGACTTTTGCTACAAAAGAACTCAGTACAATAGAAAAGAACCAGCTACCATCTAGTGGCTCAGTTAAATATTACACAATATACACAATTACATGCCTAAATGGCATGAGATATATTGACTAAAACCTACATACTACCCTATTTATGGTGGAATTGTTACACAAAAGATAAAGACTACTTAATTTTCAGATTATGCATCTATCATACACCTTAAGGAACAAGTAGCATCTCACCTAAGAGGTGTACAAATCTTGTAATCTTGTCTTTTGCGCTATATCAAACAAACTGGTATGCAGATAAGTCCACATTACAACATATCAGATAATCCTCTTTTATCAATTCATTCTGATGGACACAATTGCCTGAGAATTCCTGGATAAAAAACATTTTGGTAAAGGCAGATGGATTTAAACAGTGCTGTTGGCTGGTATTCTGTGTTTTCTCATGAAAAGGAAGACAAAGGTATTTGGCATCATTAACGGCAGACTGCATTAAATTCCTATGAAAGATTAATTTAACCTTACTTTTCCATTGTAAGAGCTATGCCACTGACAGAGCATTTTTCGCTCTTTAAAAAGCACAGTCCCTCTGACACAGACTCAAAAATGATAAAGAAACTGATATTAAATGTTTTATGAACAGGCCTGCAGCCCAGACATGGATTTTGCCTAATGTACTTCACAGGTTCATCTGGCATTCTCTTTGTAGGTGCCAAAAAGGGAATACAATGTTCTGCTCTCTAAAGATCATCTCAGGTTACTTTTTGTTACCCCTGAGCCCCAACTACATCATTCTACAGCCGTATAAAAAAAAAAAAAAAGATATTTAATGTATTTAACTACACATCTAACATGTAAGGGAAAAGGGCTTAATTGAAGCCATAGGCTAAAGGTCAGTCAAGCAGGGACAAAGTCTGGCGGCTGAGCAGGGAAGTCTTCATAAAAGGATGTTAAATGTCAGCAATAGACTTGGGAACGTCATGCAAAGGTCTCATCCCAGAATGAAAGCAGCAGGCTATGAAATTTAACAAGCCAGGAGATGAACATGTATATGATGCAAATGTAGAGAGAACAGGGCACTGCTTTGTAGCTATTGAAGGTATACATACACATACAAACCTACATATAAAACACACAAACACACGCATACATATACACACACACACACTACTACTACTACTACTGCTGCTTTGAATTATTTCAAATCGGAAATAGTTCCACTGTCCTAAATAGGGGTCACAGTGCAGATAATGAGTGAACGTAACATAAGAATGATGGAACAAAACCCAAGATTAGCATATCAAATGTAACGGTTCGTAGTGGAAATTGAGGCATAAGCTATACTCTGATAAGGTGAGACAGACATTATTAGCAGTTGGTCATGAAAACAATTCAATTTGGAAAAAGCACTCCACAGTTTTCTGGCATTTTCATGATTGGTTGGGAAACACACTCACACTCATCGACTGCTTAATTCTGCCCTCACTCCCTTCCTCATTGAGCGAGGCAGCTTGTTTCAGACATTTTCAGATTACGCCTGAGGACTGACAGATGTTCTGTCCTCCCTCATGCCCCTCAAGCCCCCCAGCCCCCACCGCCCCTTGCTAGGTTGTTCATTTTCTATTGCGCTACCATCCCATGCCTCTTGCCCAGGTTGCATCTGATTCACTTTGACTTCATTTTGCCTTCCAAACCAAACCTGCCCCCACCCTCTTATGCATGCCTGCGTTTCTGAGAGACATTTCTCAAGACCACAACTTACAGGTAGGCTATAAAAGGGCAGCTAGGCCAAAAATGTCCACAGGCTAACTTCAATTTCACCTCAAGGCTCTGTTATGTTACACAGTAAGGGGAAAATATGCAGCAGAGACATGCAGCATTTTTATGAGGAATTATGCACAGCATGGTGTATTTTTTTCCAGAAAACAGTGATTCATTGGTAGGCAATGTCAGTTCTTCTCAGGTTAATAACTCAATGGCTAATGTGTATTAAAGTATATTAAATTGTAAAATATTTGTCAGTGCACGTGCCCCCTTTCCTTTCTACATTCTCCCTTGGTTCCTCATTGACCTATGGTAATAGAGGTAAATGTTATTGAGGCCAACTTGCCAAACATATAAAATCAAAGATAAAACCACTTCACTGGGATGACAGACATTCCATCCCTTAATTCCACTTTGCTGGACATACCCTGTCCCTATATAACACAGACAGTCCAGAGTGTTTAAGCCTTTCCAATTCTCAGTCCATTAAACACAGGAAACCACTAAACTCTTCCTTCTCCTCTCCTCTTTTTTTCATCTTCATCTTTCATTTATACTTCTGACTGGTTAAGCTACAGTACAAATTAATATGAATTGCATGGTGGTAACTATTGGTTCAAAGAGGCACCAGACAATGTCTGCAGTCACACATTTAAAAGAGATTTTGCTGAACTACACCGTCACATAAACAAATGCAAGGACATGATGATCCCACTCAGCAAGGAATGTCCTCTTTTATATTTTGTTAAATTATTACCGAAGACAACCAACCACTACAGTGTTACTGTATTTTTCCAATTCACTGGTTATGCATTTGTCTTTACCAATCTAACATTTATTTCAAAGAACATGTGAACACTGGGTTTCATTTGACTGTTGCAATAAAAATAGTTAAAAGCTCTGCTTCCTCGTGAACACTCTATTTATATAGACCAATCCTTCCAATCAACACATTTCTCTCCATTCTGAAGTCTCACAACATAAAAACAACATGAATAATTGGGATTTGGCTCAGTTTACCATGCTGGGATATAACAAAAAAAATAAAACATATAAACTCTTAACTTTTATCTGCAATTTTATATATATATATATATATATATATATATATATATATATATATATATATATATATATATAGGTAACTAATCCATTCCATTTACATTCAAACTTGTGTATATTGCATTCTCGTTGGTACTGCTAAAGTCAGCTTATAAGAGGAATGTCAAGTGATTGTGTGTATCACTCCTCTATTGTTGGAGGACATGAAATGGTAATTCATGCTTGTATATGCACAGTAGATCCACTCAAAAAAACATAAAGGGCAATTGAAAGTGTTTCAAAACAAGTTAGATTTTGTAAATGCCTAAATTCATATTCTACCCACCTGCCCAGCTGTTGGAAACAGAGCTGCACAAGCATGTAATTGTTTTTTGAGCAGTTGAGCAGAATCAGTAGCTCAAACACACGCTAGCTACTGTAGCTAATCAGTGGAAGGTGAACCTGTCTGACACATTCAAGAACACCATACTCATACCACAACAGGAATGATCAAATTAATTATCATACTTTCAGTATTTATTTGTTAGTGTCAATTGAAATAAAGACTCATATGTCCTATTTCTTTAACACACACCCCACTCAGTGATTTGAGTAATTAGGCCTCTCAGATTATTTATTCCTTGCAGTTAATGTCAGCACTCCTACAATGTTTCGGTTTGAAGTTATACTGCATGTTCATATACTATACGGGTGATATGCTTTATACAGTTTCCTCTCAGTTGCATTCTGGACATGATGCAAATAAATAAGTGACATGAGTCATCTATCTTACAATGTATCATGCCATTCCATGGCCAAATATTATCACATTAAAATTAAACCCATACTGTTACATTCAGAGCATGGGCATGTTTGTACACTGAACTAGAGTTATGCTTACTCAGTGGAGAGAGATTATTCTTTGCACCTGGAGAATAGGAACTAAACGTACCATATGAGTGCTGGAAGTTGTAATTTATTTGTGATTAATCTGTAATTAGCCCTATTATCATAGCTCCTTTAGACTGCAGAATTATAAAAGAGAAAGTGCTGGGAGGGACAGCTAGGGGAAAGAATACAGAGCCCACTGATAAGCACTGACAGAGAGCCCGCATAGCAGCGCAGAGTGAATGCTCGTAAATATGAACCTTTACTCTACCTTTGATTTAAACACCACAATTTATGAAGCCTTTTCCATCCAGTGTATATTTCACTCCATTCTGTGTAAAACTTAGGCTGTTACTATTAATGATCAGAATGCCAGCTGTATTTGCTACTGAACTTCTAGGAGCAGAATATTTAATACCGTCTCTGTAATTCATTTAATGTACCTGCCTTTTATATCTTACATTATGTTGAGAGAGTGCATTACTATAACCAAGTAAATGTGAGTACAGACCTTGCTGTGAACCAGTGAACATGGTGTGTAGTCAAATGCTGTCATAATGCATGAGAAACACAGAAAAAGTGAGCTCAAAGGAATACTGGATACAGAAAATCTGTACATTCATCTAAGAACATCGACATCTTACCTTTCTTTTGTTGTTGGGGCTGACGTACAAGTAGCTCAGAACTGTTTTTGCTCCAACTTTCTCGTTAAGTTTCTCGTACGTTGTTCCATAGTCAGTTGACCTGAAATGCAACAATAAGACAATAGGCATGTATGGAACGCTTTTGAAATGGTTGATATTCAAACCGTGAAACAGCTATGGGAACGCCTTAATGACAGAAAAACCAAGTGTCCATTTTCAACATTTTCTTACAACAGCTGAAACTCCTTTTGTGGTTTTAATGGGTTCAAAGATACAACAGGAACCCTATTCTTTGACCTAAACCTAACAATGTCCCTTGTTTTGATTTTCTAAATTCCTTTCCCTCACACATCCTACACAGGAATAAGGGGCATTGCAGAGTAATGACCACTCTGCTATCACACAGAACAGACAAATTCCTTTATACTATTTTGACCCAATCAGTTGGAACTCTGAAACCCCAAAGCACAGAGGACAGGCTTAAAACTTTCCACTTGGTCTCAGTCTGTATCTCTTAAGTAGGGAATGCAGTGATGCTGTCAGGCAAGTCAAGTCTTATCTGTTCTCTATCTCTGCTCTTTGGGAAAAAAATTCTTTACTCTTCAATTGAGCACATAGCGGCTTTCTATAGTGTCAATGTGCTTATGAATGTACAAGTTAAGTCAGGTAAGAAAAATAAACTCATGTTTTATTTATCTGTTGTCTTCCTTTATTTAAAGATGCATATGGACTTTTGTAGCTCATGATTTGATAAACGACTGCATGGCAATATTGTTATCAGAGGGTTCACATTTTCTTTAAGGCATGTATACAGAATATGCTCACAAACAATCTCGACATTAAGTAGCAACCAATCATACCAGCGATATAGTCCCTGCACCATATTGTTCCATCCTAACAAATCTCAAATGAAAGTTGAAATAAGTGCCTGAATAGTTACCAAGGATGTTGTTTCAAAATTCTACTGTTGAACACGACTGGTTATTTAATTGGCTGCATTTTACCAAAACCAGTTTTGGTATCACTCTCTGAACAAAAAATAGAATTCACTCTATTCATACTCTTTTCATAATCTACAATACAAAATCAGTTCCTGTGTCTCTTGAAATTATCTTCAAAGATAACTAAATGAGAAGATGTTCTGCAGCTTCTTCCACACTTGCCACCACATATATTTTCTAAAAACAATACTACACAACTAAAGACAATAATAGAGAAAATGGCTTTCAGGCAAGGATTCAATCTGTTGTTAACTTTTACTTACACAAATTGATTTATTCATCATAAACAGTTTTAAATTCAAACTTCATTGTTTTTTGAATAATGATAATGGAAAGCATATTGGTTCATTACATTTTTTGAACAGACTAATTCTGGTTGAAACATGAGCTGTTTTTGTTGTGTATTTAAAGCCATTTTTCTGAAAAATGTACCCATGTCATGGCTAACATTTTGGGTCCTATCATTGTCACCAAATTCATGAAATCAATGAAAAACCTATTTGTGTATATATCCACAACTCAAACAAAGGAAAAAAAAAACACCATATTCATTGTTAAGGCAAAAACACAAAACGTCCTGCACACTGGTGACCACAGGCCCCATATTCACATTGACATGGCTGGCCTCCGTACATTTGGCCAATATGAGAGTGGACCTAGGCAAGAGACAGACTGGAAATGGGAGAGGGGGCGTAGGTGGAGGTTTATTGGCAAACTCTTCCATTTCCACATAAACCAATGCCTAACCAACCAGCGATGGCAGGGGACACACAACAGCTGGCACATAACAACCTGACAGGTTAGAGAGATGCTTTGGCAAACTGAGGATTCAATCGGACCTTCCCTGCAGTATTTAGTACAACTGAATAGAACATCAGTATAATTGTAGCTGTCTGTGTGCTCCTCAGAACGCTTCACCATGGCAAAAAAACAAACACCATTACAGGCATTACATGTTGGGCCAGACATTGCTTAAAGCAAAGGATGCTTCACTCCAAAAATGTTCTCAAGAGACTGTTTTTCCTGAAGGGGATATTTAACTAGCACACATCGTTTTAGATATCACTAAAGCTAACTAAACACTTCATTATCAATATTTAGTTAATTACATTGTATACTTTGATTTTAATCAATAAATCATTAAATTTGCTATTGACAAGACCATCCAATGGGCAAAGAGCCCTCTTTAATACTGATTGGGTTTGGATGAGGGTGACTGTTTTTGTACCAGTAGTGCCTCTCCAATAACTACTATTTTCTGCACTTCAAGCTCCACAAATTGTTTGTGAGACAACAAACCTGGCACCTGTCATTGTGTTAGCTGTTGATGCATGCGACCAAGTGTGTGACCTTAGAAAACAGCAAGCTTTTGCACACTTGAGTTTTGCCCAGACAAAATGAAAATACTGGCTATTTCTCTTGGCTGTTCTGTTGGTACCAAATTCCCACTTTACAGATGACAATGGGTACCTCCAAGGTTCTGCCATTCAGCCTGTAACCACATTTTACAGTCTCGGAAAAGCAAATAATTAGTTTAATGAAGTTAATTCAGCCTAAATTCAGGTACAGTTTTATCCACTGTATGTGCAACATTGCAAAGCATAGAGCTCCTTAGATTTCAAGATAGTGCTTTTTATTAACTATTTATAGAAACAAAATTGCTGCACTAAGAAAATCCATTTAAACTGCCATTATCAGTTTACTTCTTTTGAAAGTCGCACAGAATGTCTGCACTTCATTATCTTTAAAAGGGGTAAGATAAAAATAAAATGCTGAGAGCTTGCTTAAATTTGAATGGAGATATATTGTCTTGATGGATTTTCATCATTTCCCTTCTAATATGTAAACTATGGATGTGGGTGTTTAGGTATTGCACACAATCATTTTGTCCATTCAAGCCAAATATAATTATCTAGATTAGTGACTGAATTTAATCATAAAATCAGAAAGTTAATGATGTGATGTGTTATTGATGAGAGTGATAAAAGGATTGTGTGTGCATCTATACACACATAATATATATAGTCATATTTCAGAACATTATAATTATGTTAGAGTACTTCAATGTATTACACTATTGCACAAAAACTTGATTTTAGATCATAAAATGTAATTATTCCCATGATGCCATGCAACCATGAACAAGTTTGTGTTTGGGGAAAAAAGTATGGAGGCTAGAAAGTAAAGTTGTTACCTTTAACAGCGTGAACAGGTAACTTTACATTCACATACTTGGATGGTATATCTGCCAATGTATTCTGTTCATCATTTGACAGTCTAATTCACTACAGGACTTTCTATCAACTCCTATCCCTCTGGTCTCTCTTTTCTCTTTAGTTGGCAGTTACATATTTTTACATATCATGCTAAATACTGTGACCTGTTGAGCTAAGCACTGTAGCTTTCAAACTTTTCTCAGATAAAATCAAATGTAATTAATTACTGATTTATGGGGAAGTGCAGAAGTGGAGAACCTCTGATAAACCTTGATCTGCTGAGAGAAATGGTGTTGATATAGCCAAAAACAAACTGAAGCTGCACTGGTACACTGAAAAAAAGATCATGACACTGATTTAATTTTTATGTAAACCACAGTACCTCACACAGGTAACCATTTAGTATTAAAATCACAAACAGTGTATTCTAAATTCCATCAGAGTTCTGGGTTATTAAGTTATTTGTAACTATAGGGTCATAAGATACAAGCTTCCCACATTTATAAAAAAGGTGTTTAGGTTTTTAGCTGTTGCATGTTCTCTTAAAAATGTACCATTAAAAATAAGCTATACATAAATGTAAAAATTGGACAGTAGATACTATCTCATTTTAAAATGTATTAAACTGAGTCTGTATAACACACAATAACTACTTTTAATTGCCTCTCAAGAATGTAAGATGTGGTGAAAACATTTCTGAACACACACAGTGAAGAGAGAAAAAGTATAACAGACAGCAGTTTAGAAAGGGACCTGATTATCATACAATTTTAAACAGAAATTTGAGTACATTAAATACAGGGGCAGGCATATAGGGTGAATATTATTTCTC
This sequence comes from Albula goreensis, assembly GCA_022829145.1. NCBI lineage: Eukaryota > Metazoa > Chordata > Actinopteri > Albuliformes > Albulidae > Albula > Albula goreensis. Next base: position 11,649,929 of record CM040759.1, read on the forward strand.
AATGATTAGATGAATCCTTTAAGGAAGCTTCTGGAGGAGCACATGTGAAGGCAGTGTGGTCCTTCATGAGCAGGGGTGGTCTTTGCACATAGTGTCACATTGGCGCATTAAAGCAGTGCACCTGGCACATTAAGTGTGTAAACTCTGCTTTACCCATAGTAAGAAGTCTAGAAAATCCAAATTCATTTTAAGTGCTTTGAACAAATAAAAGCATGGCTGTCTTAATTTCTGCTTTTTAAGCATATGTTAGATCTGTCTGACCAATTTAGAATTTAAATTGATATTTTCCAAAGCTGTATAATTTTTCATACGTTTTATAGAATGCAGATGTACTATTTTACATTTGCTACATTGAGATTAGTTGCCATGTTTCCTCAGCTGAGTATGAGTATACTATAAAATATTCACATGGTTGGTCAGTTTGGTAATGTGTAATTGTGTTTAGTTTTTGTGTTCAGTAGTTGATGTGCTCCAAATGACACAAAAGGTGACCCCCCCAGATCTGAAAATTAGCAGTTACACTTTCATGTGAAGCTAAGAAATTTAAAAAAAATGGAATAATATAAAAATCTATAACATCATGTAATAGGTTGAATTTCCTTATACAGGTGGATTGATTAATCATAAAAAGGTTAATCAGTTCCCTCTATAATCTTCCATAACTGTTGCCAATGGAAATTTTTTGGAATCCTAATCTTTGCTTATTCTTAAGTCACACAGAACAAGCAGCCATATCAACACATACAGCACAAGACAAGTAAATGATTTTTTTTTTCATTTTCTTCCTTCATTCCTACCTTCAAAATTTATTATGAAATGCTGGCTATTGCAATGAAATATGACAACACCCTCTGAACTCCTGAATTATTTGAACTGAATTACAGCTGTAACATTTGTCAAAAAGGAGGTCATCGACACATGGACCATGGGACAATGATATCATCTTGCTATTGATCAGCTCCTTATAGGCCATCACAAGCTATCATGATTTAATGTCCAGTGATTTACTTTTAGTGTTACTTTGACTCTGCAGATGTTCCCATAGAAACTGCTCTGGATACAGGAAAATGATAAAGGAAGAGAATACTTGTTCAAGGACAAACCTGCTAATATATGTCCAGTAGCATAATACAAAATGACTGGGTGACCGTTTGTAATCAAATATATTACAATTTCGTAAGTCATTTCATGAAACTATTTTGTCACAGGGTGCTTCAAATGATTTCTTTTCATTGTGTTTAGTTTGAAGATTGCATGAGTCAAACTTGAAACAACCAGATGGGCCATAGGAAATGTAACAATAGTATTTAGCTCCATTTAAAAATTTAGAATTATTCATATTGCACATACTAAGAATTGCATTACCTAAGGTCTTAATGTTTTCATTAACTTTATGCCTACCTTCAAAGCTTTCTCCTGACAATCACAGCCCAGTCTTGATGTAATGTTAATGACCTCTCTGAGTTAAACTATATAGAAATCTCATCATGCTGTAAAAACATGTCTCCACCCCAAGATAAATACAACTGATATCATTCTCTCTTAGGTATCATTCTGAAAGTCCACCATGCTTCTATTTCAGAAGACAGAGATTCAATTTTGATTCTATCTTGAGAGTGCTACATCTATATTGGATAGCAGTCAGCAGTTCTAATCCAAACTGGACATATCCAAATTGGAAAAGATAAGTAGCAAGGTTATCATATCCCTTACTGCGGCCAATATGTTAAATGCAAGTATTGAGCATAATAAGTCAGTAAAATAAGACTGTAGGTCTTACAGAGGTATAAATAAAACATTGCCAGTCTTCGTGTGGTGCTCATGTTCATGGTGAAGCTGTATGTCCCATTAGCTTTGGCTGGAGTTCCACATTTTCCTCAGTGGGGTGTAATAAGATGATTACAGTCACCACCACCCTTATCACTCTCTGGTGACCTCCCCTGGCCACTTTGGCGTGTGCAGGGTTTGAGAGGTGACTCTGGATTCCTCATATGGCTAAATGTTGTTGGAATAGCATCTGCAGTGTGAAGTCAACAGTCCCATACATGGCCTCCAGGTGGTGGTGGTGGTGGTGGTGGTGGTGGGGGGCTGAGGTTGTGTTTGTGTTGACTACATATGGGAAAAGTACGACATCACTGCTCTCTGCATCCATTGTATGAGTATTAAAAATCAGGAAAAAAGTTTTGAGTGGGCATTAAATCCTTGTTTTATAACTCACGTTTTATTTTATTTATGTTAACTGTTTTATTCAGGGATTACTCATGCCAATTCAATGTTTAAATTACCACCTATTTATGTTGTTGTTTTTGCTTAAACATTTTAAGATATCATAAAATCAGTTTTAACAAATATGTACAGTGCTGAACATAGCATGATGAAATGTCAGCATGTCATAGTTTGTTAACAAAGTCTATTCTTCAATATAATAAATTAAAAAGGAGGAATTTAAGGGGTAACAAAGGGTCACTAATTGTGTCAGTAAGATGCAGGATAAAAAATAAACAGCTTGACATGCAAAATAGGTGGCAGGTTTGCTGAGTGGTCTAAATTAATTTATGCAACGCCTCAGTGCACCCTGCTTTTTCCTCCCCCTTAAACAGCAGGTTGGCCCTCCCTTTTCCTTCTTCCTCCAGGATTCATGGCTCTTTTCCCATCCCTAAATCTGTGAAGGGAGTGACAACAGACAAGTAGCTAAATATCTGGATATTTTGAATTATCTTGTTTTCTATATATCGTAGGAATATTACACATTTTATGGTTTGAAAGCATAGTGTGGGGTGCTATTTGTTTATCAATATCATGTTTATATGGGATGGTCCTTGCCTACCCTGTTTATATCAGATCCAAAGGATAAAAATGGAGTTTGTTTGGGCTGAATTTATCAAAAATATAGGCTTGAGTCAAGAGTCTGAGATTTCATTAATCAGATTTTGACAAGTGTTCTTAGTTTATAAAGAAATAATTGCTGTGGAATCCCAAAATCTGAGAATGTAATATTTTGTTTTTGACAGTTATAAATACACTCTTTTCTATGCAGTTTTATTTATTTATTTACCTTTTTACTGCATCAGTATTTTGCTATTTCAGAACCTGATAAATTATTCAATGAAAGTCGGACATGGAGATGCACATCATGATTCACAGCTTTGTCTGTCAGCATTTACGTTCTGAATATTGTATATGATACAATCATGAGATATTTGTTTCTGGCACTTCCTTGTAATTTCTGTATGCTCCTAAGATGGGGACAATGAAGAAAGAATAATTCAGTTCTGTTTCTTAGCAAAATCCAACTACATATCCAACTATGGGAACTATAACTTTATGTTTTCCTCCAAGTCAGGGAATACTGTATTTATATGATGGGTTTTTTTTTTCTTTTACCATCATTAAAATGCTCACATTGGAGGAATTTATTTTTGTTACAGTATTGGCTGTCTGGTAGGAGCACCTGCAGGAGTCAATGTGCAGTACAGGCATGCTGACCGTTTTACTGTGCCCTGCGAACCACTCAGGACACCCTACAGCATGAGGACAACCTCACAATTAAATAGTGTCCTTTGAAAATTATTGTGTCATGATTGCAGTGTCGTTGTGACAACTGTGAGTAGTTGAGCTAAAACGTTGCATAAAGCAGCAGGCGTTAACTTATGCACCACGCGGATGATGCCGTCCTCTGAAATAATTATGCTGGCGGCTAATGAAGCATGTTCTTCATGAAATCTCAAAGTGCCAGTGCCACAAATCACTGTGAGAGAGCCTATATATTTGCATCCATTTAATACATTTAAAGCTTAATAATTAAGATATGGACTGGTTATCAATTATATAATATAAGCTACCTTTTTTATTGAAACAAGACACCAGATAACAAATTTAATTTGAAGAATTGACTTATTTGAATAGGATGAATGGATGCAAACTGAAATGTAAAGGGTAACTAATTTTATGTAAAACAAATTAGTGTTCAAACTCAAACCTCAGTTTTGGCTCAGAACAAAAACCATGAAGGGATGACAAGACTAATGCACGCACACACAGTAAGGAGTTGATAAGTAGCTGACAATAAGAAAAAAATGCTATCCATTTTTCTCTCTTTCAACCTAAAGACATGCCAAATAGCAAGATTGTGTGTCTCCAACACAGAAAACTTGGAATCTATTTTTTAAGAAAACTGGTAAGTAGTGAGATGATACAAAGTCTAGATTGTGAGTGCAAAGAAGGAAGAGATGGTTCTCTTGGGGTCAAGACATTGCATCAATGAAGGTTTTAAAATGAGCTGTAAAGAAAATTTTCTTAAAAAATGTTCATAAGAAAAAAAAACTCTGCAAAATCTCTTCTCAAACATACCCCTGAGCCTCAAAAGTCAAAACAAGGTTACTTTGTTGCCATATATAGCAGAGAAGCCCTTCAAATCAAAGACATTATCAAGCACAGTCGAAGCATCACAGAAAATGACCCTCTATTTCATTCAATGTCTTCCCTGAACCCTGAGCGTTTTCCCCAGATGAAGAGATAAGTTAGCGTGTAGCCATCTCACCCTTTCAGACAGACAAAACTGGTTTCCAGAGGATACTGGAAATTCCCCATGTGGAAATTACAATCACTGTCCCAGTTTAATAAAAATAAGCACATTCCATGGTGGATTGGAGCCCACTACATACAAAATTCACTTCTTTTCAAACTGCAACACTCCGTTTACAACCTAATCAAATTAAATGTCTGTGTTTCCATGCTGGCTGAACAGAGCGATGGCTGAAGGATTGAGTGGGTAAGGACAAATATGCCAAGCATTACAAACAAGCCAGCCATGGCAGTCTGAGTATTTAAAGGCAATGGCCATTGACACATTCAGCGTTTGCCTGAGGGGCGGGGGAGATGTTTTTGTGATAAAGTCAAACATTTTTCAGTTACTATGCTCAGTACTATGATCTCTCTAGGATGTAATAAGGACATTGAGTGGGCCTTTATAAGCTCTCCTCTTTTGTTGTTTTATGTTTTGACACAGTTTTTCTTCCATGTTATGTGTGTTTATTCTTGCTGCCAGAACAGCCACTATTAATGGCTTTTTTTCCAACAGAGAACCTTGGCATTTATAGAAGATTTTACTCAATTAGCAGCACTCATTTGTGTTTGCATATGAAGAGGGGTAGAGGATGGTGGGCGATGAGCTGACAGCTTCTGGCTACTGAGCACAACCTACAATATTTGTCCAACTTGCCATGAATTAATGCATGTTTTAATGTGCTGGAATGGAACACACAATGTCTGAGTTCAGGCAAATAATATTTATTCTATGATTCTGAAGATTATCATAGAGTGCGGAGTGTGGATTTGGGGGAGGACACACACCAGCAAGGCTCAAACCAACAGTCTCACTGTTTTAATTCCTCTAAGCTGGCAGCAATGAATGTCCTTATTGTCTGCCAGATACCCAAATCCAGACACAGAGGCATCAGGACGGCAATTGTTTGTAAACTAATCCTCTGGACACCGGTTTGGATCAGTAAACTAATCACGTGTGCATGTGCCACCATCATTGTCACGTGAAAACCCTGATCCTCTTTCCCACATGGGATTCCACTGTGCCACTGACTTTCACCATACAACACCAGTGAAACACTTTACTTAGTTGACTCATCTCTTTATACTAAACAGATGAATCACCTAAAGATTCTGATTTTACACTGCACTACCCAAGTCATGGCTTGGTTGAATACAGAGACAGGTTAATAAGTTGTTCTACTATTAGATTGTCAAATTGAATCAATGATTTTAGCAGTATAGCTTTTTTAGGATAAGGTGGTAACCACCATGATTCCATTTATACCCTCCAGCAGTATGGAGATTTGTGTATATCAATGATACTTGACTGGAGCCTAGCTTGTTGTGACAGTATCTTATGTGGATGCACAGTCCATACTTCTCTCAGTAGCTGACATTTATGCACTCAAACCTTTGACTTTAGACTAGCCAATAAGCAGCCATTTGTGTTACTCATCAGAAACTGGGATTTGACTTCCCAAACAATCTACCATTGGTCTCCCCAGCAACCTGTGAATTACTTCATGCATCAATGTTTGACACAAAGAACACCGTGATATTTGATTCATACTTTTTTATTGAATTGGGCAATTATTGTCCATCTTGTTGTGTGTGTTGTTTAGAAAGAGTTTCCTGTCATTGTTTGATTTATATGTTTGATTTTATATGACTGATTAAACATGGGAACTAAACATGTACTATAGTATTTGTTGACACTACCCATAGTGTGAAACAATCATTGTTGTTAATGGAGATGATACGTATAACTTGATCTCTTCAAGGGCGTACAATCAAGTAATTACTTATTTTTCATGGTTAAAGTGATTATTGTATGATCTTCTCATATGTTTTTCATACAATCATGCATTCACTTTTGGTAATTAACCTATTGTTGCCTATTATGCATCTGCATTGCACAGTGTATGTAGCATGGTGAATTATTCATTTATGGTTTTATTAAATACATTGCTTATCATTATTTAAATCTGAGCCATGGCCATATAGTTTCATTAAAATGGGCTCTACTGACTGTGCAAATTCAAATTTATGTAAATGTATTTTTGTACTGGGCAAACCACACTGCAACCAAAACACTGTTAATGTATATAATATATTCTCATCTTTATTATATGTTAGGTCAGTTGTTAAATGACACTCTTTAACCATATTAACTACTAGGAAATATATTATATGCTGTCTGGAGATCAGTGTGTTATATTAAGATGCTGCTTGAGTCTGCGTGCAGAACAGCAAACAGTCTGAAACACTGACATTTATCCTGAGCGCTAACATGCTCACCATCTTGTTTACTGATGACTGAGGCTACAGGTTTGTCAGAGGTCTATAATCCTGTGAAATTAAACAAAAAGCCTGTGAAGTTTTCAAAACAGAAAATGGCACTGGAAAAATGAAGAGAGAATGCTTTTTAATGTTAAATGATTCATTAAATACTGCACACAAATGGGGATCCTTCAAAAACATTAGCGATGACAGCTCCCCTTTTCTGTTAAATCTCAATGCCGGTTTTCCAGGCTAATTCAGAAGGTAATTTGCCACCAGTGGCATCCTATCAAAGGCATGGTGATGCAGTCAGCTGTACCACATTCAAAAAATAACAATGTTATGCTAATTGTGGTTTTAATATTTAAAATCAGTTGTTATAAAAGATGTCCATTCAGAAACTTACAAAGATTTTCCACAGCACAGCTCAGGGTATAAAGAGAAGAAATAGTGCTGATGTTTTCATAATTGTTTAGGAATACGGTAAATATGTAAAAAAGGAACAAATATTGAAATAATCAGAGATGGGGACGAGGGCATATTATTTCTTATTACCATAACTTGTTGTTAATGAGAAATAAGATGCCCTCATCGCCATCGCTGCTCATGGTTTACAGACTATTTTATACAGGAAACAGTGCTAACCATTCACAGTTACATTTCAATATTTGTTTTACAATATACATTGTAGTCCCTCTCATATTGTCCAAAATACCCTACCTTGCTTCAAAATATTCTGCCATTTTCCATCTTCATGGCCACCCATTCATTCCCAGAGATAAGAGTGATGATTTCAAACAAAGCGGAGGAAAGCTGTTAAATCTGAATATAATGGAGTCTGAATAGAAAGAGAAGTAAAATAATGCTTATGAATAGGAAAATGGAAAACAGGAAAATAGGACAGGCACTGCTGCAGAAATTTGGTGCGAGCTATATGGGTAATGCAGTGCAGGAAAGACATTTCATTATGTAAAATAAATAAAGCATTAGGTGTGAAAATACCAACATAATCTGAATAATTATGTAGGTGTGTCCCTCAGCCTGTGTTTGATCCATCTATGCTGGGCTGCTACTGAAAGCCCTTAGGCCTGGTGTCTCACGCCCCAGGGCAGCGTCATGTGAAAAACAGCTAAACCTTGTATCTGTGAAAAGCATTCTTGTGCTCCCTTTGTTGCATTACCAAATTTCCTTGCCTTGTTACTGTTAGAACTTTCAGATTAAAATGTTTCAGATTATATGTAATTATGTTATATATATATATATAATATCAAACAAATTAATTAGATTTGTTAATTTCTGATCCATATCACTACTATCCACTATATCGTAATTCCTCAATAATAACATTGTTATTACATCCATGCCATTATTGTGATGTCACTATTATCATTAATACAATATTCCAAACAGGTAAAGTGGTAGTTATAAAGTGTTGCTATGGTTTCATACTATTTAAATTAACTGGTAATTAGATGTGGATTTCAGAAATTTTTTTTTTTTTTTTTCTGGAATTCATTTAAGTTCATTTAAAATAGCTGGAAATCCTATTCTAAAGGGTTGAAAAGAAAAGAAGCTTTGCTAAAGACTCCTGGGCTACATTGACATCTTTCAGTAAACATCCTGTTCAATCAAAAAAGGCCTTCCATACAATGGCATTTTCATATGCTACATTTCATTACAGGCAGGCAAATGTATCCATTAAAATGTTTTTCTGTGCTATAAAACAGAATAGCATATCCCCTTAAAGAGACTAATTAGTTTTGACTGAATGTAGCAACTCATGATGAACATGACAGCAGTATCCTCATGTCAGTTAATATTAGTGAGTAAACTTAAAATGAGGATATATGCATTAAGTAATGAATTAAGCATGCATTTTAAATTCAGATCGTTCTTCTTTAGAAGACCCTCAAGCATCTGAATGCGGCCAGGAGTACGACCATGACCTCACAACACTAAATGTGCTTGGATGTAATTCCTCTCTTTGAGGATAAGCTGGTGGTTATTACTTTGAGATGGGATTTGTTGGCTCCTGTCATGAATTTGAATAGTGGGATTGTATTGAAATGTCCAGATGGTGACACATGGCTCTAACCAGGTTGTCAGGTGTCATGGACTGACATGCACCTTCAGTTAAGGACAAACATACACGTGGTTGTGAGAATGCATCGAGTTGCGAGGCAAGCTGACAATGGAAACACAGTGGAGGACGTCACGCCGAGAACTGTCACTGAGGAACAAGCTTGGAAGATGTGAGGAGATGGGAATACTGCTGTCGTCGCCGAGAAACAGTACGTGGGGATGCCACTTCCCAGGACGCAGAAGGTCATGCTGGAACCGTGACTCTGTGATCCTGTTCGTCTTTACTTGTTTTGTATGAGATAATCACTAGCACTAGTAAGTTAATCAGGATGCAGATTGTACCATTAGTCGAACTTTATTAATCATCAGAATCCTGTGGGAATCTGAAGAAGGGAAACCAACAGAGATACCACCTCTTGATTCTTGTGAGATGTTTTCTGTCCGAGAATAAATGTATAGTTTTAAATAGAAATCATATTAGCAAAATCAATCTGTAAATAATAAATGCACCTTTACTTTTTATAAAAACCTTGCTTGCTCATTCTAACTGGTTAGTCTTTTGTCTGTGTTTAGTGTTATGACCAACATAGTCCTCCTTTATTGAAACATTGGTGGATATTCCAGGCTGTAACAGACTTGTTCTACATTGCCTGCATACTTCACCTACTTTTACAAATACAAATAATTGAATATTGGAGCAGTACTGATGTTAGCTAATAACATGAATCCCACAACTCAGGTTATTATCATTTCTGAAATTATGCATAGTGAAAAAAATTTTGTCCATGATTCAGTGAGCTACACTCACTGTATCCCAAAAGCAGTAATTTTAGGAAAACCCTTGTACTTGAATGATGCAACCATATTTCCACAAAACCAATGACATAAATAAATCAAACATCATATTATTAATGCAGGTAACAGTTGTTAAAAGTTTAAAGTTCCATCTACACCCTCTTGTGTTCCTCAGTGAACCAGAAGCATGTTTTTGAACTTCAGTTATTTATTATTGTATGAGATTTTCTCAGTCGTAACACTGACTCAAATAAGCAGTGTCTGTACTAGACAGACACTACCAAACCAATAAGTATAAATGCCAAAGGCAAACAAAGATCAATTATGGACTACAAGGACAGCAATACACATAGGAGTGCAGACACAAGGGGTGCAGCAGCATGGCTTGCTGGGTGGAAACATACCGTAATAATGATGATTTGATTTGTGGGTAGAGGGCAAATATGAGTAAGTCCCTTCTTGAGGTGGAATGGTTTTCATGTACGAGTTCATGTTGTAGGCTGGATTAGCAGGCAAACGCAGGGACCAGACATCCAACAGCTAAGGGCAAAGTGTGGGGGTTGTAATGAAGAAACTCCATTCAGTTACATGGAGAGTTGCCACATGAGGACACAAAAACAGTCTTTTGCTGCCTTTCATGAACTATGAAATACATGTAGAGTGTCTGATGATTGATTTAGTTAAGTAATTAAAAGTACAGGGAAAGCAGGTTTGGAATCAAGAAACAGACACTGCTTTTAATGAAACATATCTGAAATCTGACTTGGAACAAAGGGGCATGTTCTTTGCTGAGTCCATCATTTTAGAATGAAATAAATAAAATGTTAAAGGAACTTGTATCTTGTGCTTCTGATGTTATGATAACAACATTATTTCAAGTGCATAAGAACTGCTAAATGCATTGTTTAGGATAGTGTCCTATTGTTAGAACTGCATTACAAGAAATTGAGATATTATAAAATATGACACACCAAGTAAATTGACATCAAATGTGGATGCTTGCACTTACAAAGTGTGTGGGCGACATATGATTTTGTTTGTCACAAGCCTGTCTTAAAGAAATAGGGGTTACACTAATTGAGCAGGATGCTGTGGTCCTCTCCCGTGTTATGTCTGTAAACTGGAGAGGATGAAGAAAATTAATTTTTTTGAGTGATTAATGCACAGTCACTTAAATGCCAAAAAACCTCTAAATCAGCTTTAGTGCTAATGGCATGGCAGAGGAGCAAATTAATTTTATTTTTTTTCCCTGAACAAAAGGCCATAAGCAAAATAAAAGCGAGTCACAGAGGCATGGGTCTGGATGAGTCCTGTGGATTAGCCTGACACTGGCTGCTTACTAATGGCCTCCCTCTAGTATTTTCAATTACCTTTCAATGCATGTATGAATCTCAAAAATAACACAAAAACATACATTCTGGAAAACTGTGGTAATCTAACTCCTAACACATCTATAACACATGTACTTCTGTAATAAGAATGATCTGTCTGTCCATATGGTACAGGAGGTGAGCAATACACTGCTGTTCTTTCTGTGTTTATATCCCATTATTCACTACAGAAGCAAAAGCCATCAAAGAGCTTAATTTAGGATTGTAACTGGCATGTGCTATACAAAACAGGTCCCAGTTTGAAACTAAAAAGTGAAAAGGAAGAAAAATAAACTGGCAATAATATCTGGTGTAAAAAAGGACCTGGTTTCACACATAAGCTTCCCCACAAAACGATTGTCACAAATGAACAGTAAGTCAAAGTTATTTTCTTTGCTGAATAGCTGAATGTAAAATACTGTTTTCTAGTAATTGCTTTCTGGGTCTTATTTTATCACAGCTGTGATTTGGTGGGTCTGTTAAATGGTTTTGGTAATATATATGCCAAAGATACAGAAAGAAATTCAGTTTGATTCAAGACTGTAGTATACAATTACTGTAGTACAGTAGGAACTGGGACTGAATAAAATGAAATAATCAACTCAGTGGTGATGAAAGGTGAAAGTATGGATCCAGTCGTCTTCCATATATTAGCTCATGGCATTTTGGCAGGCATTATCAATCAATACTACGCTCTCCGACCAAATGCAACTCAACTCATGGGGCCACGCACATCTCCTCTGATTAGTAGTGGCTCTTCTGGAGTATGTGGAATGTGGGGCCTAAAAAAAAAAATCACTGTTTCTGGCAGTACGTGATGTAGTGCATGCTCTTAAGCTGCAGTTCTGCTTGGGTCAGATATGACCAGCAAAGGTTGATCATGCAGTCAGAAAATATGAAAAGCCACACATAAGCACAGACTGTGTTGCATGTCTATCCAGGAAAAGTAAATATACTTTAGATCAATATTTTTTTTATTTTCTTAACTAACTTCAGCACTGTATGCCTGATTGAAAGTGAAATTTAAGTAATGCATCATTTCTAATTATGAGCAAGGTACAGGAAGCCAGCCATGTTGTCCATAATGGCAAGTGGAGAGCCTGAAATGAATTGACCTGGAATGAGTTGATCGCTGCAATGTCTTGTTTCCAGATTTTAAATGCATCAGTACCATTTCCATACATCTGCAAATAGAAGTGAATACAAACCAAGCAAGCCAATAAGTTGATAACTGGATTTTTCCTTCTAGGTTTACATTATCTTAACGGGTTAATGTCATGGCTAGCTAAGAAGAAAATGACATATTTATATTTTGCATGCCTGGTCCTCATCTAATGTCTGTTTGTCTGGAGCCATGACTTTTGCACATTTCCTGAATGTTATCGTGTTACGAGCAAACATTAGCTTGAATGTATACGTTATAACACATTTATTTTAGGTACACAGATCTACCAATGCCTCAAGTATTAACATGTATCTGCAAATTCTAAATATGATTTTATGAATCAGAATGTAGAAAGAACACATTTTCCACAGCACACATACATGCACACACACACACACACACACACACACACACACACACACACACACACACACACACACACACACACACACACACACACACACACACACACACACACACACACACACATGCATACAGTGTCAATTCAAACAGTATTAGGATGTAAAGGAATAAAGAATGTCATCACTGAGATATGATTACTATTCTTCTCTTCCTTTGAAAGCAAAATGCAAATGTCAGCTGATATTTCCTTATCATTGCTAGCTCTATCCTAGTCACTATATACCCATAGTTTTCTACAGTGTGAATCCATTTTTAGATATTCAGTTCTACACTATTCACCTTGGTGCCACAAGCTTTTCTTTTGTCTGTATCCCTCAAGTTCCAGAAGTTGTCTTTTTCTTCTTTTGGCTGTATTCCTCAAGTAGTTCTGGGCTGTACAGAGTATTATGAGAATTTGTGGAACTCCAGCTCGTGTTGCTTCTCTTTGTTGTAGCTGTCAGTCTGAATAAAACTGTATGCATTTCATTGATTTCCATTTTTGTGCACCACCATTGCCAGTAATGCAAATGTAACATTTACATTTTAATTATGTATTAATTGAATTATGTTAAAAGTATGAAAAACTAGATACATTTGTTGTAAATTAGTTACATTAATGTCCTAATAATCTATTAAATCATAATTACATTTTTATAGGTCTAGAAAGTATGAAAACTATATTTCTATAAACCATTTCTAAAAACCTGTTAAAGTTAAAATCTTTTCTTTAAACCTTGAAATTGTGCTGGAATACACTTTGATAACTCCTCTCACCAAGCAAAGCATAATGAATGAAGAAATGCCCAGCTATACAAATACCTTAAGGCATAAGCAAGGACTGTGCTTTGGTCCTGCTTCTGCCCACCCTGCCATGGGTTATTTTCCTACAACTGGACAGCTCCTCATTTACATAATACACTCAAAGAACTCACTCTTTTCTAGAACTACCATCATCTTTGTGGATTTCTTTATACATGTACCTTTAAAAAATAAAAGCCATGTGTCAGATGGTTATTTGGTGAAATAACACTACAAACTTTTTTTAATACTGATTACATAGCTTTAACTGAAAATGTTACAGTAATATATTATACTCTGACTAGAAAAGTCCAAAAACTGATTCTATGGTATTTACAGAAAAAGGGATTCCAGGCTCAGGTGATTTCTGCAGATGGTTAATAAAATCGAGAGGCAGAGCAGAAATCCGGTACATTGTGCTCTCTGTCATGGAGCCAAGGATATGACACGTCCCTCTTGAAATTTATTTGAGGGAGAAAATACCTCCCCAATAATTTTTCAGCCCTACAAGTACCACTGTAAGATTTTACTGTGCACTCATAACATGCAAGATATAGTATTCCCCAGGTTTGTTTCTTACATTCATATAAAAGAGAAAAAGGGCACCAAAAACCGATTTAGCACAGTCATTTAAAGTCAATGCATGTTCACATTACACTGCAATGGTTTCAACAGATGAAAACTTCCTCCATCAAAACCTAAAATTAAACATAAAATGTTCACTTCAGGAACATAAAATGAAAGTTTGGTACCAACTATTACATTATAGTTTGTACAGCTATATAAATGAAATTTTAGCCTTTCACTGATGTCATGTCCAGATGTTTAAAGGGAACGCTGTATAAAAGTTTGCAGGCAAACCTAATCTGCTGCAATACAAGGTCAAGGCTCTGCAGCCATAAAATCTGCAGGCCTGCGATGACATCTGCATCCAAGGCAGCATTTCAGATGTTAGAAACATTTATTCAGTGGGGTACGGATATGTGCACATCAATCACTGTGACACCATGACCCTGACCCCTGTGTCTGTGGGCGTCCATTGAACTGCGGTGGTCACTTGTGTCAGTATTGGATAAACACATGGTGATTATTTCTTTATTATTAATAGAATGGAATGACCATTACTTTGCACTGATCTAGTCAGCCTGAGTATATGAAAGCAAAATGTATTTCAATTGCAAAATAGAACATAAAGTACAAAAATCACTACCCAAGATGGCAGACCTTTAGTAATGTGTAGATTTCTTCTGATTGGTCATTTGGTATAACGGAATGCAATAACATGCTGTGAATATTTTTACACAATATAATCAGAATTTTCTACATGTCTCATCTAAGTAAGAAGTGTTTATTGCGCCTTTGCTTTTGATCTTTATAGTTCAATTTTATACTGTTGCTACTCTTTTAACAATTCCATAGAAGAAAAATAAAGAAAATCTAAATTTAGCATAATGTTATTCATCTTTCTAACACTTTCCCTTAATTACTTTCTTTCCCTGTTAAAAATGAACTGCATTTCAATGTGTTGCAGTAAAGACAACTTGGGAAAATATCTCCAGCTCAGAAAAAGGGCAATCGCTGAAAGACAATGCAGTGCTTTAGCTCTGATTATTACAATCCTGCTACCTGTGACTTTCTGTCATACAATGTCGGTCCTAATTTGTCCTGTATTGACTCCTCATGCATGTTCATTATAGCTACATCCCCACTTTCTAGATATTCTAATAAGGGAGGGAAATGTGTGAAAATGGTCCTTGGGGACTTTAAAAGCCACAGTGACTTGAATGCTAACCTGATTAAGCCATGCAAGGTGACGAGGGATCATGACAACAGCTGGTTGACTCATGTGCTGCCATAAAGAATGACAGCTTGTGTAGGCTATGGCTATGATAGGCTATGGAGCACAATCTCTCTAAGAAGACCTTTAAAAACATTAGCAAATTTAAGTTTTGCTTTAAAACCATTATAATTCAGATAGAACACAGACAGTTCTCTCAACTATTACATATGCCATGGGCATTCATCGGAATATAATATTGAAAGCAGCTAAGCACTTGGGACTCAATTGTATTACTGTAAATAAGAGGAGCACAGGGTCTGCTAGTTATTTTTAATCCTATCCCAAAAATCAGCAACCAGCTCAGACTCAGTTCAGGAGATCTGAGAAAGTCAACTGCTTTAATTGATCATTTACGTATCGGGTAACAGCGCAAATTAGCAGATGTTGAGGCCCTGCAGCATTGGTCACCCCTGCAGTAATTGATAGAATGGCATCCTATGCGTTATAGTTTGTTAAACTAACAAACTGAAAGAACTTGCAACAATGTAATGAGTATTTGCATATGTAAATTTCACAAATAAATATTGCATTTCTAGCAGATTCCAACTTTATGCAGAGCAATGTTCTGTCTATCTCCACATAAGTGAATGGCTTCAACCTTTTTTGCAAGGGGCAGGAGTTAAAAAAAGAATATGTATTACATCAATAAACACATCATATCAAAATAAAATCTAGTAAAATATGAAAAAATAATAAAATCTTCCCAATCATTGATCTGCCTGCTTTCTGATTTCCTGCCTCATGCTATAACAGTAGTATAATTGTTTTATTGTGAAAAATCCATCAGGGTCACACATGTATTGCAAACGATGTGGAAAAAATAACAAAAACATGCCCTGAACTCAGGGGTGCACATTCCACAACACAGTTTTATTCATGGTGAGCACTCCCTTACATACGAAAATCAATTTTCAGAGAACAGCAAGTTCATAATCATCAATCAGAGTGATAATCAGCCCTGTCTTCCCAAATAATAATGATAAATTAACATTTACACTTTTCTTTAACGGGAGACATTAAACAATCTGTAACACTGTTCTTTTCCACTACTTGTAAGTTTGGAATTCTAAGCAGCAAGCCAAGAGTTAATAGACACATGAAGGAAAAGTAATGGGCTGACAAGTATGTTTGTTTAATGCTTGCAGAGTGATTTAAAATGAAAAATGAGGCTGTTGCGCTTGGCTGTTCTAACGTTAAGATTCAGTGCATGTGTGCTGAGAAATCCTCAGCGAAAGTGACTTGCCAGACTAGGTATGCAATATTTATACCTGTGACATTGTATGTGTTTGCTAAACAAGTGTTTAAGCATGGTGTACAGTATGCTGGTTTTCAGCAACAATTAATTTCCAAATGAGTAGTAATGCGCAACAAAGTGTAAAATTTTCATGAATAAAACAGCTGCATAGGAGCTCTAAGGTAAAATGGCTCCAAGGTGTTGCAGTATTGTCCTGATTCTGCCTCTTTCTCTCACTCACTCTCTCTTTAAGTATTAATATTTTGAGGTAAAGCCATAATCTTACCTCCACAGGGAGCTCTCTGTGACACTGCCCAGGTTGAAGTCAAACAGCTTGGTCAGCATGAGAATCACCTGCAACACAGGACAAAGTACCATGCTGTTATTTCTCTACAAATGTATTGCTGTATTTTTCCTTTTCCTTACAGATGCTAAATGTTAGCACATTGTAACCGCCAAACATGCTGATGTAAACACTCTTGAATGACTGCAAAGACAGCATGGATTGCATTTTTAGAAACCTGTAAAACAATATCACAATATGTGTTGATTACATTTTACGATGTTAACATAATGCTATATAATAAAATATTGGTGTTACAGGACTTCAAGCAGTCTGCCAGCTGGAAGAGCAGGTGGTTGACACAATCACGTTTGACTTTAGTGGTACCCATTATGTGCATTTTCATCCTAGCTTTGCAGTCTCTCAAAACAGAAAAATAACACTGGTTACGAATGCATCCAATGTCCTATGAACTAATTACCACAAAGCAACATACTGTTGTAATTCAGAATAGTTTTTATTATGTTTCATTGAAAGGTGGGCAGACTGGGATCCGATTTATTGGAGGAGTTGCCAAAAAGGCTTTTTTTTTTTTTTTTTTTTTTTAAGTTCTCAGTGTTTTTCACTGCCACGATTAAGTCCCCTGCATGAGCTCAGACTGCCTTCAGTTCTGCCTGCACAGGGACAAAAAAGGCTCCTGGAGCGGCCAGCAGCAGGCATACAGTTACCTGATGAATTATGCTGCAGGGACCAACAGGTCAGCTTTTAAGCCTGAGGGCTAAGAGAGGTTGTAATTCTGCAAACCCAGTCAATGCAATGACGATGACACTGTGTTATTATTATTATTATTATTATTATTATTATTATTATATTATAATTAGAAATTCTTTTTCAATTAATACCGCTATGTAGTTATAAAAAACATTATGCATATCAATCCTCCATAAATTGCCCAGAGAGTTCAACAGTTGAAATTAAAAAGACACATTTCCCCCAAAGTGAGTGACTACTGACTAATTACTTTCAAGTTCATTATTTAATTACACCCATTTCAAACTAAACACTGTTCAATAAGTATTCTTTAGAATACCCATAGGATGCAAGACATTTGAAAAATGGGTCATCTGAAACCTAAGGGGACATAAACACAGAAAGTCTGTATTTTCCTGCAGCTGAACAATACAGAAGTTCTGAACATATAATCTATTTACTTTATACATTGGGATTCATAGATAGTGGAATTCCCTTGTAGTTTGTGCCAAAGGAATTTGCTATAAAAATGGGTCATTTGTAAGGAAGGGCTGGATAAATTGTTAATCTAGTTCACACCTTAGGTCATAGGAACACTTCTTCCTCTACAATAAAATGTGTATGGTTACATGTTGTCACAGTAAGAATTCTTGTCGCTACACTTTGTATGTTCAGCTGTGTGTGTGTGTGTGTGTGTGTGTGTGTGTGTGTGTGTGTGTGTGTGTGTGTGTGTGTGTGTGTGTGTGTGTGTGTGTGTGTGTGTGTGTGTGTGTGATGCCTCCATGAAATGGCAGACAGATCCACAGGAAAAACTAATAGGTTGTGTGTTTTAAAAGCCCTTGGCTTCAACAATAGTGACATCTTCTCCACTGCATTCCTAATGCACTCCTATGGCCATCAGCAGATTACAAGAACTAATGCCCCTCTTAAATCCAAAGAGGACTTTTTGTGCCGCCTGTGCATATTCAGCAAAGCACTGAAATTAATAGGATAGGATTAATAATAAAAATAGGATTAATACACAGTGTACAATTATTATTTGATTGCAATTTCAGAGTCAGAAAACATGTTTTAATTCACTATACTGATCCCTTCTTCCCACAGCTGACTTCAGACTATACTTCAGGATATGTTATAGAAATGGAAACATCCTTGACTTGTGACTTTGTGAAACTGGCTAACAGCATGGTATCTGCAGCAACATTGTGTGAACAGATGTACATCTATAGCAGAATTACATTAAAACAGCCCCTGTGATCACACTTACTATGCATGCCTTCACAGATGCATCTTAAAATGTCCAGTCCCAGCTGTGCTGAGGTAAAAAAGAGGAATTTTCTCTTTTAATTAAGAGCCATTCAGAAAGTACAGAAAAGCCTCACGCAATGTTCCTATGGGAACAGGAGCCTCAGGACTCAGTAACCTTAAATGTTCAAGAAGACCAATATATGCTAATGGCAAAGGGCACAGGAGCAGCAAGCAGCTGGTAGGTGAACTCACAGCTCCTCTTTTCACCTTCCTTACATTTTGCTCAGTTGAGCCAGGTGCATGTGAGAACGTTGCAGCGAGATGAAAGAAATTGGCCGGGGATTCAGTTTGTGTGTAAACACAGAGCTGGTGCTACCATTCATTAGCTGAAGGACAGTGTGCATATGAGCCTTCTGTCTGCCACATATGGAGACTAATGTAGGTGGCTATCAGCAAGTGGCCATGTCAGATGGTTTCCCACTGGAAGCTACATATGCTTCTTTTTAATGCATGCCAATTAGGCCTGTGAGATTTCTGAACTGCAAATATCACCTCCCTTAAGAGGCTCTATAGCATCAACTTCACAGTGTCTATACCAAATGATATAAAACAAAGCAGTAGTTAATCAATAATGACATGAGGACCTAAGGAAAAATACATTCACGTTATACCTAGGAGGGTGATTTTGAAGACTTAACACTAACAAAGAAAAATCACACTGATGGAAATATTAAGCAGTGAAAATGCCAAATTAAAGAAGTGTACTTTAAACACAGTGGGAAATACCATTATCCTGGGATATACCATTATTACTGGATATTAGTTTAACTGACAAATAGTCATTTGCCAAGCTAGTTCCAAAAAGCCACTGAAAAGAAAGAAGAAACCCATTCATGGCCCAAGCATGCTGATATATTTACTGTGTTTCTATCATGGGTTTTGTTCTGTCCAAATTATAAATGGTGAATGAACATTTAAAGGACTGAAGGAAAAAAAACTCCGTAGCACTTATAAAAATCTAGTCATTCATACAGATATTATCATGTCCTCCCTTGTGCTGATGAGTCCATTATGTGCACTCAGTACAGTCTAACTGTTTACTATGTATATGTTTGTTTTGTCATTTGTGGAGAAGTACAGAAATGGCAGCTACTCCACTTCACTGCTTACATTTATCACAAATCATGAGCGGGAAAAAATGCGAGCAAACATTTGCATGGTAATTGTCAAAGGTGTTTGTAAAATAGATTATGAAAAAAGTGGTTCCTATGAAGCCTGAATATTTCAAAGTTTCTCATTAAGAAAATTGCTGTCGGCTAACCATTCTTTTTCTGCTGTCTAGAGGAATAACACATATCAAAGACTGAAATCCCCAACACACATAAATGTATTGAATGTATTATTTAGTTTGTCGTAAGCAGAGATAAACACAGGTCTACAGAACTCTCAGGAATAAAAGATGATATTTTCAGTGTGAGGCCTGAACTTGTAACACAACAAGAATAAACTTTCCTGAAGTGTTATTTACTTCTACTTCCTTTCATCGAAAGACAGATAAATAGACATGTTTTCAAGTTAGCAGTACACAATAACAGTACAGACAAATATCTGATCTGATGTGTTTTCCCCAATAACAGATTGCAATTTCATGCATATTAGAACAACCATAATCAAAGATCGGCACAAATTGCCCATTTTTTGAAATACATCAGTAAGAATGAGATGCAGTGGACATGGCTAAGGGGTGTTGGCAGTTAGGCTGGGTAAAATTTTTTCAACAGAATAACACTCTTCACCTGATACATCTTCAAATTACTGTGGTTTAATTTTACACAGTTAATGATATGGCATGTTTGATTTGCTGAGAGATTTTTAAGCTTATCACTCTGAGCTTTTGAAGGATGCACGTGTACAATTTTCAGTAGATCTTTAAAATTAGGTGTTGTTAATCTTAACTTCAGAAAGATACATAATGCCAAATCTTAAAGCCTATGACTATACCTGTGTTACCATGTTTCCAAACACAATTCTGTTTTATTAAGTGACACTTTTACACTTTAAAATTGTATCTGTCTTGGCACTAAACAACTATTTTCAACCTGCAAACAACTATTGTTATTATCTGCAGCAAGACTTGTCACTGAGGCATCATCAACAAACAGCTTTCAAGAACAGATTGTGAGCGCTTTATGTACGTCTTATTTTTACCACAGTAAAAACTACCACCATTTTTATCATATTGTTAATATGAGGATCATATGTAAATATTATACATCAGTGTGGCCATGATATCAAGAAATGGTTTCACACCAAAAGCAATCATATTACTGGTTAAGTGCATGGCAAAGGTGTATTACGGAAATATACAAACATGGTTTACCTGATTAGTGCACTGAGATGTATATGATCAATATATTTTTGTGGAACAGATTCATTAATATCTATTTAGTACTAAATAGATATGAATTTGAATGAATTGTCTTTTTTTCCAGAAGGCAAACATTTTCAAAGTATGTTGAAAATGGTTTTGTTGTGACAATGGTATATGAGCTGCAAGCTTTCTGAGGGGGAATATGTTCTTATGCATTTTGCAATGAATTGGACTCCAATATATGGGACACTTAATTTTTTACAATGATGAATAGTTGTATTGGCATAAAATTGCAGAAAAGTTGAAGTAAATAACTGAAGTATGTGCACAGTTTGTAAACATGCTTCAAGTAAACCTACAGAACTGTAAAAACCCAATTCTGTCAGGATCAGGAAGGAATCATAGACAAGAATCTTCCTCCAAGGATTATCTACTGTCATTTTATCACTTCTAAATATGCACAATTGTTTCATCTTTTTCAAAGAGTTCCAGTAAAATGTTAAATTCTGAATTTTGGATGCAGTTGACAACGGCTGGATACCTGTCTTTATATGAGTCAAAACTCATAAAGACTTGTCAAAACACTTTCTGTCTGTATACATGTCAATGAAGGGGGGGTATGCTTTCAGATCATGTACTTTATTGTTGACAGATACAAAAATGCACTAAGCTAAATTAACAAAACAGCAAGTTTTAGTTCACTCTCTGAATTTAGATTTTGGAATGCAATAATTCCCCAGTGATCAGTAAGGGGTATGCAGTATGAGATTAAAAAACACACAAATTGCCAAAGAGTTTAGAGTGGTTGAGCACTAGATAATATTCAGTCTAAAAAGTGTCTAAAAATGCCAAGCTATTAAATAGTTCTAGTAAAATGGGCCTAATGATAATAGACAATGTATAGCTGGTGAAAGCCATGGCTGACTGCAGTTCCAGTTTTCTACTATTTCAGTATAATGAATTTTCAGACAATTGGCAATTGTGTTTGGAAGGAGTTAATTGTGATGTGGCAAGTTTGTATCAGTACAGCAATTTGATCTTGGGCGTAAAATCCGAGGCAGGCAGCGTCATGCCTCACTATTTTGGGTGAGGTGACCCCCACCTGAAACACAGGTGAAATACAGAAGGAAGAGAAGTAGACATGATGGTGGGGATGGGGAAGGGGCGGAATGCCAGAAGCAGAGAGCATGATGGGAGAGAAGGCACATGTAAATTGAATACCTGTGCAGAAAACCAGACTGGAAGGTTAGCGGTATTTGAGCGAGGACTTGTCTAAAAACTCTTCTCCCAAACTTTTGTTTTCACAGCTCCAAACAATAGACTCACTTTATTCTAATCTGGCTTTTTACTATAAATAAGCATACCTCAGAACATGATGCTGAATGGAAATACTATTTAAATATTCATTAAGTATTCTTGTGTTGCCAAGGTAGTTACCTTGCATATAGATATTAGACATTTTAAGGCTTTGTTAATTGTACAGTTAAGTCCCAAGCCAAAGCTACATTATGTGGAATCCTGCATCAAAACTCTCTCTACACGAGGGTAGCATTTGCCAAAACATAACAGTTATGTCATGCAAACTGTGTTTTGCACTGAAAACATGAATTCCATTATTATGTTATTGTATTATTATATTATTCTCGCCTTCCTTCCAATTGTCTTCATCACTGTCTCCATTGCTTTCATGTCCAGCTTTGACCACAAATAAAATTTTCATGTTAATGGGTAGAAATTTAAGCTAAATTCAGAGATAATCACTAAATGCACACAGTGCATAACTGAGGATGTGGGGGTGCATGTGCATTACACAATGAATGTAAAACAAAAATGGTTACGTTTGAGCAGCTATATATGGCACTGCATTCCAGATGTATACAATCAATTTAGAATTAGTATAAGCTCAGAAATAAGTCTGAAAATCATAATTTTCAAGAACTCTATAAAATGTACTCAAAGTGTAAAAATTATGAATTGCTGCAGATATATTACTCAAAAAGTTAGAAAAAACAAGACTTGACCTTATTTTATATGTTAATGCACATAGACGTGTTCAACACATTTTGACTTTAATCAACAAATCAACCAGCCAGCTTCAAAGGTTGCTGTCTTGAATTTTTATATAATAATGATATAGAAAACATGACTATGTGTGTGATGTGTTCATTGAAGTATTTATTGATTTCAAGAGAAGGATTTAGAGAGCATACCCAGACAGGGAATTTCTTGAATACTTCAAGTGAATAAAATACATGCATGAGAGTCTGGAGAGTGCAGACACTTGCAGCTGGTTTACCAGTTTTAAATCCATGGTTTTGACTCTCAGATCATGTATAGTTTTGTCTGTGATGCAGAGTAGCCTCTTCCTGAGCAATCAGTAATGGACACATACCCAGGAAAGCTATACATACGCAAAAATATGTGCACCTTGCTCTACTCTCAACTGAAACTTAAAACAGGGGGAACAGAATAGTTAACATTTTCTCTATTTCAATCAGTAGTCTGGTAGAACGTTCACAGTTAAGTAGTAACCAAAGTACGGTGGGTGACATTAGCAAAAATAAGCTTTGATTTTGTAATTTGATATGTGTACTTTGATGATAATGATAGCACTGGGCACATCAGATAAGGAAACACAAAAATCATGTTTTTAACTAAGACAAAGTTATACCCTAATGTGAAATGATTTAGTGCTCAGTTCTATACAAAATTGCTAACTAATAATTATGCTATATTATTCAGCTGATTAAAATAGTTGACGCTTACTGGGCTGAAATTTTCCAATCCATGAAGCCCTGGTGAAAAACTACAATGTGTCACATATTTATGCTTTGAACCTAGTCCAACATTAAGTCTATATAATTAGCATACAATGAATAATGGATCTGTGTGTTTGTGTGTGTTTGTGTGTGTGCGTGTGTGTGTGTGCATGCGGTTAGGTGGGTTTTGGGGGGGAGGAGTGTTGGGGTGATGTGATTAAAATAAAAATGTTTATTCAAGCAATAAATCACTGTTTTGTACTTTGGCATCAAGGTAAGATAACACTTGACACAATTATTGAAATGGCATGCATAGTCACTGACTTGTGCTATAGAGATAACACAATGCAAAACATTTTGTAGTTAGAATTCCTTTGCTCTATAAGTTTGGTAACAGTAATTGATTCTCTTTTCATAGGTTAGCACCCAATTAACTTGAGTAAATTATTCTGTGTATTGAGAACTGTCAAAAATAAAAATAAAAAAATTATTCCACTTATATCTTGACATGGATGTCTAGCCAATGAATTAACTGTGCTACTTTGTGCTGCCACCATTTATGCAACACATAACCATTCTATTTACTTTTTGAAGTGACACAGACCGGTCACTTCAAAGAAAATATTTTACATTTTATTTTACAGTTTACTCTATTGCATTTTAACCCATATTCCACCATGAAAAATGGTTAGTGCTAGCCTCATACCTATCCACCTACCATGCCCATACCTACATTTTGTTTTGTTTTTTTTCATCTTGTATAAGATATTTAAAACAAGTAGCCCTGGTCCACAGTTCATGATTTTACTACGTCAACTTTCATTTTGCCTCAGAGGAAAGAAATCAATTTTCTTGAGTAGAAAAAAGGACTGTTCCAAGTCTTTCAAATGTGGCATACTTCAAATATAGCATTCATTAATTAATTATGCACTGTGTAAAATGTATAAAAGTTCATAAATAATTTAAGTGTATAAGTAAACCAATTAGGTTTGTTCATGAACATAGACCAATAATTATTGCACTATTATACTGGATTTGATTTCATCATGTCAGCCAAAGTGTCCATATCACAATACAGATTTCTAGATGTTTCTGAGATGTATTGTTTTATTCTATAGACCTATAGTTAAAGTGACCATTCACAAAGGAATGAACATGAATAATAGACATCCACATTAAAGCTGCCTGAAGTAAAACCATTCTTTAAGTATTCAGGGGCCTCACTGCTGCCAGGCTCAAGCAAGATAAAAGAACATTTACAAGGCAAAGTAAATTTTGCAAAGCCGTCCAGGGAAAATAATTTGTCCACTTTTGAAAAGGCATTGAGTCTCATTGATTTCCCTAATTTCTCCAGTTTTCACAAGGCACTTGCTTGAGGCTAGACAAAGTAAAAAGTCCCTCAGGCGCTCTCTGAGTGCATGATGAGTCAGTGGTAACAAGCTCCTATCTCTCACCATCTGCCTTTGTTCTCATTATTTTGAATCAGAGCCACCTGATTCATATCACTCTCATGTGATTAAGGTTGATTAAGACGGCTAGGCCACACAGTCTGCTTCAACGCCCCCCATCTATGAAGAAAAACCTATTTAAACATAAAACATATTGACATTTTGTATGTTTGAATCCTTAGAGTGTGTGCCATTTTTTGCTTTTATAATATAGAAAATAAGATATTCTGACCAATATCTTCCATAAATATGATTGGATTTAATACATAATGCTCACAATTGACTAATAATAAATTAACCTAGACTCTTAGTGAGTCTCACTTTTGTTAGAATTTGAATAATTCCAGCAGTGCGTGGTGTTAGTATGGTGCCCTTTGCTGTGTTTTTACCCTCTGAATTTGACATATCATAGACACCTGTTGTCATGATTGCAGGTGCTATCTTGGGTTTTATTATTTGTTTCGTGCTTTCTGGCCTGCACAATCATCAGGAAGCTAACTACGTTCTTTTGGTTATCTGCTGATTGCTAGGTGTGGCCGATTAGTAATTGGTTTCAGGTGTTTGAGGTCTTTATATTACCCAGGGCTTCAGCATCTCTTTGCGTTAGTGTCATCTATACACTTCGCCGGCTTTGGCAGAGAGGTTTTCCTTTGGTTTTTTTGGCTTAGTATGCCTGGTGTGTAAGTATAATGTAGGAATTTTTACAAAGTTCTTTATTTTCTTTTGTTTGTGGGATTGATCAGTGTTCCCCTGCTGAAGAATTTGGTGCAAGTGGAAAGTATCTGCATGGTACTTCGCAGTTGGCTCTTTGTATATTAAGAGCTGTTAGTTTTCCACTTCTGAAGTCTTTGTTTCTTTTATTTATCTTAGAGTTGGGGTTCTCCCACAGGAGTGTTTGATTTAGGGATTTGTTCCCTCTAATCTGTCTCCTTTGAGACCTTAGTGGTTGGGGAATCCGTTCCTTAGCTTCTTGTCTGTGTATTGTGCACACTAAGGAGTCCCATCATAATCATCATCAGTCCTTACACCTGTACCTGTTAATGGATGCTTTTATGGTCCAAGTATGACAAAGGCTGAAGAATTTAAAATATCTTGGGGCATCCCAGTGGTGACATCCTGGTCCTTTTTAGGAATGAACAAAGTTTGCATCATCACTTTGAGTGTGTGTCAGAAGTAGTGATAAATGTTAAATTCATACGGAGTATGCTGAATCTCACCTGATCACAAGTCAGCTCTCCTATGACTAGGACACAATTTATATTGCTCAATCCTGCTGTATTTTACAGTAGGTCTGTATACACAAATGCAACATTTATTCACACAGGTAAAACAATTTCAGCCACATGGCACAGAGCCAGTATTGGAATTAAAGCAGCCTCCTACACAAGCATAGCGTTGCCTTTAGAGGTTTAAACAGCCTTGAAAAAAAAACAAGAATACGGCTCAAGGTCTTTAGAGCTACATTGACTCCTATTTGGAAATGCAGTTAATTTTATGTTGTATAACACATTTTTATTATCAAACTGAAAATGCAAATTTTATTAACTTTTCAGAAATGAAATCAATTGTCCATTTCAGAGTCAGAAACTGCAGCTTAATGGAACATTGTCACATTTTATGAGGAACATGCTGTAATGTGAACAAGCCTGTTTTTATAACTTTTATTTATTTATTTTTTTATTGTCACTCCCAGTCTTTGTTTATCCAGCATACAATGCACATCACTGGCTTCAGGACACTGATACAGAATTCATTGAAAGTTTGAATAGCATTACAAATATCTGTATCACCACAGTTAAAGAACATATGAAACAAATGTGAATCTAAAAAGGTTTATTCACTGAAATTTCAGCTCAAATGGCAGTAAAGAACTCTTTCAGAAAAATGTTTTGCTGTCCAAGAATGACAAAAGACCTGGTACTTGTGCAGCCATCATGGAGAGCTGCTTGGCCAGCTCACTGCACCACACTGTCTTTTCTCTCCCATACCACTTACTTTCCTCTCATGGATAAAACTATTGACTTAGTAGTAGCCAAGGCAATCGTGTACGGCAATGCTTAACATCATATTCACAATACTCCATTCATTGCTGTTTTGCATGTAATAAAGTTAGCACAGCAGCTAGAAGAGATAGTGAGACAGAGCTTGAAAATAATAATGGCAACATCTGTAAACTTTGGTGATGTCAAATCGTTTTAGCTGGCAGTGTAATTCTTATATGTGGATAGTTACTACTGTTTTTTTGTATAACTACCTATCCCTAAAAGAAGCAGGACACTGAAAATGTATTTATAAGGAATGCCTATCTCCCTAATGTTTGGTATAAGCCAAGTTATTGGCCAAGAGCTTACTAAAATGCAGACATGACAAATTGCACTCACTTGTTCACTCAGAATGATCTGAGCTTTATTAAGTGAAAATGCTTAGAGCTTGAGGGAGGCTTGCTATATTCATACTAAAGAGCCACTGGAGATACTGTTTCAAAACCCAGTTCTGTTACTTTTTATGCTGCTTTCATGAAGTATTAATTCTAACATTAAATTTGCCTTATATGATACTTTACATAATATGATTGATGTGTATGTTTCATTCTTTATGACTTTCATGTCTTAGAAGAGGTGCTGCCCCTTTTGCCTTCTCACTGGTCCTCTTTAATTCAAAAGTAGAAATACCATTCATTTATCGTATCTGAGCCCGTAATGACTCAGTTAATAAAAATACTACATTTCATCAAAACACTTCTGTAGAACAATCTGAGAGTACAGCTACTTTGAAATACTTTTGCAGTCTCTGTGACATTCTATTTATTTATTGTATTATTTTGTCAGACTTTCTTAAATACCATATACAAACTGGCTTTGTGCTGTTTGGAGAAACACCTAAAATGTTCACCTGTGTGTACACACATAGGAAAAACCCTTACTGTATGTCATTTCCGTTTACTCTCTGAATAAGATTAGCCTGAGATTAGGCTGAGGAGAATTGCAGCTGAAAACGCTCAGGGGAGATGAGCTGTCGGTGTGCACAGCCCATATTGCTACTGTAAGAGAGTGATTGATTGCCGACCTGATTTCACAGGCCTTTCCTGTTTAATTGGATGGTGTTGGCCACGTCAATAACTTACACCAGAATTCTGAAACTGGAAATTTGAAACTGGACCTTTTCCAAATTAATGAATAAATTAATTTGCAGATAACAGGGACAGAGTTATTGGACCTGCTGGCAAACACTCTCAAGTTTAGTGTGTACAGCCACTTCCCCAACAATGT
Source organism: Albula goreensis (assembly GCA_022829145.1). NCBI lineage: Eukaryota > Metazoa > Chordata > Actinopteri > Albuliformes > Albulidae > Albula > Albula goreensis. The sequence goes on from CM040759.1 coordinate 11,678,568, forward strand.
AACTATCGAAAGCAATAAAGACCAGGTCATTATTGGATCATAAACCTCACTTCCCAATCTGCCTCCTTATTTATTGCTTTTTGTTTATTTCTGAACAGCTAACAACAGAATAGAGTTTTTTTTTTTTTTTTCCCACAGTCAGCTAAAAGACAAAGTACAGTCCCATTGGGAATGAGGAGATTATGGAAAGAGGAATTAACAATCGACAGAGGCATAACCGGTCTTAAGTTTTTATTCATTGCAGTATTGATGATGCATCGTGTAAGATCTATAAAAGTCAAGAGAATGACCTCTTTGTTGCAACTGTTTCATGGGTCCATGTAAATTAAATGTCAGCCAACCTTAGTTCTTTATACACATCCTCCTCACAAATGATTTATCCCTGCATATCAATGCTTTGTTGTCCACTACTTTTTATGAATTCAGAAATCATAAATAAAAAGCAATAATATTAAAAACAAATATGAACATTTATTCATTTTTTATTATTGAAGCTAATTAAAATGTTTACATCATCAAGGGCATTTTAATTAGACATTGTCTTCTGCCATTTGTATCATACAGTGAGAGAATTCTGATGCTTTTCAGTATCAGTAGCTACCATGGGTGATGCGCTGTGTGTGACATTCATAAGAATGTTACAGTTGGGCACACAACATTGAATCAAGCCCTTAGTTCTGCAAACTTCAGTTTAATCTGTGTGCATGTAGGCCTAATATTACTGAACACTGCCTTGATTCATTTTTTTTTGTCTGTCAAACTGAAGTCTCTGTTAATCACTGTTTATGTCTAGTTATGATTTCCTTCACAAAATTATTGGGCTAATCACTCTGTGAGTCAGCACTGAAACCTTCTCACAGTATCAATTTTGCAACAGAAACACAATATAAATAAATACAGGTCTCCAAACAGCCTTTGTCCTTTACGGAACCTCCAGTAAACAAAGGCCCAATATTTAAAATATTTCTGTCTAAATATCTCTTGCTGGCTATGATCACACATCAACAGTGTTGGGATATAATAACTTTCCAGGCCATGGCAGGCCTGAACAGGCCATGTCCTTAGGTCACTACTGGCCACACAGCCTCAAGCTTTCTGCCAGATCCACAAAGGCCCTTGGAGACAGACAGGCTTTCTGTCTGACTGCCACTAGTTCTGTAATAAAGCGTGGGGGCTGGAGTGTGGAAAATGGTTGCAGTCACGTGGGTGAGAGTATATGAGCTGAGCTCACAGCTGCAGTGTGGGTGTTTGTGGCAAGCGGTGACATGAGAGCATAATACATTTTTGATTTTAACAATCTGAGAAAAGAGGAGGGGGCAATCCTAAATAAATAAACAAACAAGTACATAAATATTGACTTTGCCGAGAGGAGCATTTTTTAGTATCCCTAGATTCATTCATTATCAAAACCCCGGGCTTTGAAGACGGCCTGGATGCCCCAGCTGGGTGCATGCTGTAGCCGTCCTGGTGCACGGATTCAAGATGGACAGACACTCAGCTGGCACAGTGGGCCCCTTGTCAAATTACAACTTGGTAGTTACATTTACGATTAAAATTTTAATAGTTTTAATAATAAACATAGCATTATCAGATGTGATTTCCTGTACCAATTTTGTTGTTATTAATACACTAAAGTCACTCTGGTTACATGGAAGCTTAGCTACAGTGTAGGAGGCAGGACCAAATGGGTGGAGTTACATTCATTTCTGTTTTAAATGTTATCTTTGAAGTGTTTTAGCATGATCCTGAGATTCACCATCATCTGTCTTTCTCTTGTTTCTATACAGGTCTACATTTTGAGGATAGAAAAAGTAAGTTGGCATACACTGGGGTAGATTCAGATCAAAAAGAGCCATGTCCAAATCAGCTCTGGCAATTTAATGACACTAACACAGGACACATAGGTGTGCATGACACAAGAAAGCGGAATCTCAGGTTGTAATTACCTGAAGGTGTGGCAAAGGTGTGACCCTACACAGTGAGGTAGGGCACTTTCCACAGTCCCTGTAGGTGAGCAGCTGAAGGTGAGATCCTTGTTTTACATTGTTTGTTTATGCAGTACATGATCTCTGCTCTGCTCTCAGCAGTTACTCTCTCCTGCCATGCTCCTGTTTCTCATTATGCCTTCAGCGGGATTTCTCCTACAAGGTTTCTCCAGATAAAAGTTGTTCATCTACGATTCATTTTCAAAATGTATGCAGACTTGAAATGATGATGATATACAGTGATTGTTCTTCTTCTTAGCATACTGCTGTTATTATTTTTTTCTTAATGTGAGAGCTGTAATACTGTGCCCAATCTGTTAAGACATCTGCAAGGCATTTGAAGTTCAGAAACACAATGCACTATTGAATTTGATGAATGGAAGTTCTGAAGTTGTCTTGAAGCTTTGCATCACATCTGCCACTGTATGGTCATCTGATTTAAATTCTGCAGTACAGGATAAGTTGATGAGAATAAAGGAGTTATGTAGGCCAGATGTTAATGGGGAAGATATAACAAGCAAGACATTTTATATTGAAATCCATGTATTCTTTGATAGGATGGACATTTTAACAGTTCATATGAGTGTCATTACTGAGCCATGTGATTTCTACTATGACAAGTAAAGGAGAAAGCAATGGGGCGTAGGGAACAAAATCGCAGGCAGGAATTATGGGAGGTGGGTATGAGTTGGTGGTGTTCATAGTGTCAATGCTATGGTGAAATGTAACTACATAGCAGATTGATGCTTAAAGTGGCATCCTGAGGCTGTCTGTGAAATTTAAGGTTAAATTACAGGCAACACTTTTTCTGTTGTGTTTATTCCACAGAACTGTTAAAATGGGTCAAGAGTTTTTAAAGATCACACAATTGGTTGCTCTTTCATCACCATATTATAAACACAGAAAACCTGGTGGTTACCTGAGCTGAGCATGCATTTTCACATCTCCATGAGGTGACACTGCTGTTCTGCACAATGTATGCTCTACATAGAGGCTGCAATATGCTTTCTCCACATAGCATTGTCTCACCAGCCAAAAGAAGACAGCACTGATGCAAAATGAGGTATTGAAATTACATATGGGAGAACAGACTTTACATTTACATACGATTCATTTAAAGGCACAGTGGATTTTCAAATTTTATGTTAAAATACTTTTCCAAGACCATAATAAATTACTTACAATCATTTAAAAGGGCTTACTGATGTATAGACTCTGCCTATATTTATATTCCTTACACCTGGAATTGATAAAATTGATAATCAAAAATATACAGCCTATACAATAGATGGGTCATTGCCAAGATCAACTGCAACAGCTAATGGGGTGTGGGGAGGCAGGAGCATTATGAAATGTGAATGTGTAAAGCTTTCAGCTTGCATGATCAACAATGGCGGATGAGCAATTTGTAACTTCTGTGTCTCCTGAGAAGCTGAAGAGAATTGGAACTGTGGCTCATCAACACAGCAATAAATCTTGGATCAAGACAAACATTTCAGTATGTAGTATGTCTTTTTTTAAATGGACAGTATGTAAGATGGAGAGTTGGAGATGGACAGTATTACCATAGGAAAGATTAGCTACATCCTTACCCAGTGTGTCAGCAAGCTAACTAATCTTTCTATTATCTGTGAATGGTACACAATCTGCCAAGACCAGATACAGACTATAAAGATTCCTTACCACCATGAACTTGCACTATTCCACACCCCCTGCACTACGCCCACAGTGCTTAGATGCAACGCTTGGTGAGTGTCACGGGTATGTATTTATTAGCAGAAAATGGATGGACACCTGAGGAAGAATAAAAGGACAGAACTGATCTGCTCTGAAATTCATTTCGAGCTATCTCAATCCTGCCTTATCAACACTTAGAAATAAGATGCCTCATCAACATGAGTGTGAACATATTTACACAATTAATATCAGACTGATAAGATGGGCTTGACTCTTAAAAACCAGGCAATGAGCTGCAACTTGCAGAGGAAGTGAAAAGATATGGCTTGTTTAATACCTAAGCATATTTTTTTTTTTTCTGTCAGTTTTTATATATATATATATGGTTTTGGTATCAAGGAGTTTTTTGGAGTATGGTAAACATAATCATCATTTATAGGTAGTGATTTCTGCAAATATTATCTTTTCTAGAATTTAATTATTAATATGCACTTAAATTTACATTCCATGAATTTACAGAAACAACCCCATGTGAAGACAATGTTGGTAACTACCTGCTATTCAGAGAAGAAACTGTATAAATTTATAATTTGACTTTAAAGTGATGAAGAGCAGTGATGAACGGCCTCCATCTGCTTATATTTGATTTAGAGACGCTCTCTTTTATCCTCGTATGTCCTCATGTGCCCCTGTTATGAAAATGTGCAGACTGAAAAAAATCAGCGCATGAGTGGCATATCATACTGTACAGATGTAGTACTTTTAAAGTAATGCATAATTGCATAATATCTTGTTCAATTCCATAATGAGTGATTATTATATTGAGTATAATTACAATTCATGAATATATCTATATTTTAATTATTATCAAAACATTCTTCAGAAGATTTGTATTTGAATACAATTTAATTGCCATATTCACTTTTTTTTTTTAAGGGCATGGTAATTTTTCTTTAAATTCAGAAGACATCCTCAGTGAAGACAGTTGTGGAAAGTGCTGTATGCTTTTCTCATTATTGCATTATTAAAATTGGTTAATTGCTGGATATTAAAGATGATATAAATACAAAACACATATGACATTCTCAGACTTCTGAAAAATGGTTGTTTATGCTATTGCTATACACAATATATTAGTCAAGGCTAAAGACCTGATTTAACTATGGTTCCATTACATACAAATACACACTTAAGGATGAGACAATGCAATTGTTCCCTTCTCCGTATCATCTATGTATCTATCTGGATTTGAAACTTCCAAAGTGTTGCTGGTTCCCAAAAGACCAGGCTGTTGTACATGGAATACTTAGATGTGACGCAGTGCTCCTGTAGCCTCCTTTTTTTTTTTTTTTTGTCCAATCATTCAAAACAACCCTCACAAGGTTTGATGGCAGGCATAGCTTTGTTTCATATTGATGTTCAGAAATAGACCAAGAAGACAGATTCCGTGGCAAGCTGGAGGCTAGAGCTAACTGGAGCAGCAAACGTCAGGACCCATCAGCATGGCTTTGTATGATTGTTATAAGGATCTGGCTGCTTTATCAGCCGTTAATTTGGTGGCTATGGCCGAAAATGAAAACGTTATGAAAAGCCATCTGCTGGCATTTTTCTTAGAATGCTCAGTATTGGTCATCAATTACCATTACGTAATGCAGAAACAATGTAAACTTGTTTTTGGTTTGAAAGATGGTGAAAACAATTGTATTGAAGACTCAGTGCGTGGGGGTGAGGTAAGGTTCAGTAGAGAGTTCTTCGCACACAATTTGCATTATACAGGCCTATAAAAACAGAGCAGAGCAATAATAATGCCAATGGAAAATTCCTAGCATGCATGATGCTGTTTATATTGTAATATATAATACATTAATGGGAGTGATTAGTTTTAGACTGTTTATGAAATGTGCATAATTAAAATATCTATTATTAGCCAGCAGTATTTTTTTTTTTAAATTTGTTCATATCCTCTCTGTGGTTAAAACACTTCCATGTTCTGTACCCATTATTATAAATTATTTATTACTGTCTGTACCAAAACAACTGAGCTGGAAATGAAATGAATGCTGTCCATTGCAAAAGAGACAGTTTTTAATTACAAGAATGGGCTTGGTTTTTTGATCCACTTACATTTCGGTAAAGTGAAATTGACTTTATTCACCCCGCACTGTTGTGATTTTCATGTCAAAGCGAATTATTTGTCTGTGAAAATAAAAGCCTTTCCTACCAGACTAATGAAGTACATTCTAACTTCACAGATTACTCTCCTTTAGGGTCGACATACACGCATCTTCTTCAGCTCGGGCGAGAGTAATTAGCCGCAGGCTGGAAAGAGAAATCAGAGCTGTTGCAGAGCGGGTGCTTGCATCATGTGGGCCTGGCTTTGCGTAGACGTATTATGCAGTGAAGTGAACATGTTGTGGCTCTGATGCGCGTCATGTCCCCCAGTGCCCTCTGAGACAGTGTGGACCGTATGTCTGATGCTTCTATAGTTGACACGCCTCACCTTTTACTTAATGAGAAATGTAGGATGATTGTTTCTCTTTGGGAAACTGCGCTCATGTGGGATATGTGATGAATGTAGCTGTTAAAAGCTTATTGACTGGGTTTCTTTCTTGGTGTTAAGGAGGTCTTGCATGTACAAGGGCAAGAAGAGATAAAATGTAACTGCAATTTAACAATACCTGTGCTATATGGGCGGGGGGTGGGTAGGAAGAAATACCTCTAAGAACAGTAAACTAATCCTTTTAAACATAGAGCTGTATTGCAGCTATCTTCACATGCTGTGTCTGGTTATCATGTAGGAGGAATTTGTGGTTTATTAGAATTGATAGAATTATGGAATGTACCTAATAAATGGGACTTAGTTAATAAAACATTTAATTTCCTGACAAACATACATATTTTGACCCAACTCCAATACTATTCCAAACCTCCTATTTTAGTAGCAGGAGAAGTGAAGCTAGAGACTTCCAAAAGTCACTCCATCACCAACAGGAATGCTGGATATAGAGCTTAACTATATCACCTTGTAACAATGTTAATTTTCTAAAGGGCAATAAAGCAATTTGAGACAGATTGGGTATAATCAATTAAACAAAATGGATAACATTCAGACTGAGAGCTTTTAATGATTTGGTTACTCTGTAGAGAGGTTAAACCTCTTGTTTTTTGTCAATATCGTATTCCTCACGTAGTAATAAAAGTGAATAGTCATTTTGGAATGAAATCCCAAATGAAATTCACAGTCCCACAACATTAAAAATTCATCACAAAATGAAAAAACCTAAATCTTTTAAAATGAAATCAACAGCAAAAACTTACTGATTCATGCTAACTTTCTTTTAGAAAGGGGGAAAAAAAGTTTTGTTTTAATTAAACACACACTGAGGTATTTAAGCAGACAAGAAACAGATTAAGAACAGTGTCTTACAGCTGAGTGGTTAAGCAAATGAAGTTATTCCTAGGTATATGATGGCCTGAAGCAACTTATTAAAGCCAGGGCAGCTGGGTGTCTCATTTTGCTGGGACAGAGGTCTAATACATAAAGGCAAATACAGCCTTGTGTCTAACTCTGATCCTGCCAGCCACAGGGCAGTGTGAATGCCTGCAGTTTATCCCAGGGAGGGAGGGAGGGAGGGAGGGTTTAGGGTACACCAGTCTGTATCCAACTGCACACCAACGACCTCAACTGGGTACCTGCACTCTGCTCCAGCACAATGACTGTGCCGCTCTGTGGGTGGAATGTGTAATGAAAATAAAAGGCAAATGGCAGACCCCGCTTCAGAAAATATGACCTGCTTATGTAAGCTCTCCTAAACTAAATGTGCATCAATGTGACCAACCTACACATTCAATCGGAAATTCCGGTTCAGGGGAAAATAGGCCAAAAACTGGCCTAAATCTGGTTAAAACTGATGCATCACTTAGCATTGCATTTAACATTATTTAACACTCATGAAGATAAAGGTTAAAATGAATGAGACAGAATGGACAAGTCAAGACACGAGAAGACAAGTTGGGATGAATGCCTTTTTCAAAAACTACATTATAAGCTAATTCAGGTTAGGACAGCCATGACTTTTGAATTACTGAGATGGATAGCCAGTATTTTACCAGTTTACCATATCAAGCCTATGTAGCACAGACTGTGGGTTAACTAAACAGTTTAGTTAATCCAGTATTTACTCTGAGCTGTGTACAAATATTAGTTAAACTAAAATTAAGGTTATTTATTCATTTGAAACATTCATTATTCATTTTCATTCATTGTGCAGTTACAGCCATATCCACAATGATATAACCTCATCGATGCTCTTGTTTTCATTGCAAAGTGGTTTATAATAGATTGCCACTCTGTGATTAAAGAAAAAGGTTAGAAAGATTCCATTATCAGGTCAAAAGTCTGTAAGAATGGGTAAACTATATTGTAGGGTTAAACACCTATTTAAGTATGATCATTATACAAAGCAAAATATATTTACTACTGAGTACTACATTAGTAAAATAAATAAAAATCTTATCTGGTGACCCATGACCCCTCTAAAAGTATGTACTGTACATACGGATACAAATGAATGGGTGCATTTCCAATTTAATTACAAGAAACTGCAAGCCAACATAAACATTTTTCCATTTATAGCACTGAAACTGCTGACAACATTTTGACCAAGCAAACCTTTGAGGATCTTATCACATCTCTAAGAAATTTGTTAATAACCATATTGAAAACACAACAGAATTAATGAGATTTTGTTTCCTGCATCAATTATGAAAATGCTGTACTTTAAACAATGAAACCAATTCAGTTAAAACTTCAAATGGCATTCAGAGGCCAATTATCTACTGACCCTGTCAAAAACAAACAAAAAAAAAACAGCCATAACAATCCTCAAATGAAGTTTAAGTTCAGTCTGACCAGTAGAGCACAAAAGCATGTCTAAAAGTGATAACCTCTGTTCGTGTTATACTTAAATAAATGGTAGACAATAGAATGGATATATCACTGATCTGCACTGAGAAAGAAAGCCTCAAGTACACCGAGAAATGGGGGTGGAAATGTACTCCTCTCTCCATAGTTTCCTACATCAGGTCAGTAATGTTTTGATCTGGAAAGACGGGTGGCCATGGAAAGTATTTGACATCATCTTTTGTTCATGAAACCACCATACATATTTCCTACCATACATATCAGACTTGTGAAGACAGCTTATTCTTCTTTGGACTTCTTTGTGCTTTAGTTTTTTAATGCCAATTTAACACAAGTTTCCACTTTTACCTCTGTAGGAAATGTTGCTAAAGTTTAATCACCATCATTGGTTAAGCATTCAGACAAATCTTGTTAGATTGTTGCTGATTGCCAAATTCAATGAATGTTTGGAAAAATCATACAAGCTAAATTAAGGCTTAGTGTCCTAAACTTGATCTATGGTCAGTACTAATTACTACTTAACTACTACTAAATTACTACTAAAAACTACTTATTAATGCTGCCATCTCTTATTCACTTGGTTGCTGTAGTCAAGGGATGCACAGTCAAGATTGCATTGCTTTTGTTTGAAATGCTTTTATTTTTCAGACAAAGCCAATCTGCATTTATTCAATAAACAGACCTATAACTTTAATACCCAAAAAAGACAACACCATTGTTTTTGTCTTGCAGTGAAATCTCAGTCCTGGAATCCCGGCAGAAAGATTTAGAACTTACTCGCCATAGGGTTAATGTGTCTGGTTTTTGGTCACATTGTTCATCACAGGATAATGCATCAGAGCTCTGAGAACTGGGCCCTAATTAGGCCTTACGCTTTCAGTAAAAACTGCTTCCAAGGTCCCTGGGACAAGCACTTAGCATGAGAATGCAAGCCTTCTCTTCCAAATAAATGACTTTTATGATTAAACTGTTCTTCATGCCTGACAACATAGCCAAATCTAATCTGAATCTATACTTATCTGGCTAAATTTTATTATATTGTTTCATTTGTGGACAACACATTGTTCTAGACTTCAAAATGATCAAGGATATTATTCAGAATTGTTCCAGCCTCTGTTACTTTGCTGAGATGATTTTGAAGTTTTAAATTAATTAAACTTGACTCTGTCAACTCAAGCATCTGCGTATTCTACTCCACTGAATCTGCAAAGCCAGTTCAATGTAATAATTCCAAGGTCAACACTGCAGTTCCACACTACAAACATTCTCCTAGTAAAAAAAGGCTCCCTGCTTTTCAAATCCACAGTAGCAAGCAGGTGTATGAATCTTGTTTAAATATGCTATATTATCATAGCTGTAAGCACATGCTCTCACTTGATACTGCACATGTTTTTTTGTGTCATGTTTGCTGCTAGGAATGGTCCTCAATTTAAATAACCCCAATTTGAAAACCACACTGAACATTATAATTTAATCCCATTAAGCAAGTTCACATTGAAACAACCTTTGCAACTACCTTTGAGGATTACGGGGGTTTGTCTGAATGTTTCAAAACCTTGTAAACATCCTTAACAAAATGTGTAGTCATTCATTCTTAATGTGTGGTACACTATTTTCTTCTGTTTGGGCTTTATTTTTATTGCACGTCCTAATTCACTTTAAAATGCACCCCCTCCCACATCCCCCCACCCCACCCCCAAAGACACCATGCAGAGCAAACTGCTTAGTGAAAGCAGTAAAGATTTAATAGTAAATTATGTCTGAACTTCCTTATCAGCGTCTGACATGCAAACTGAAGTGGTTTTACCGCAATGAGCTGTGTTGCATTTTCATGACTTAGTGAAAACCCTGCTTCAGCAAAACACATTGTACTGGAAAATGAACGTGCATAAAATGATCAGAAAACAAAAAAATGGGAGGATGGAATAATGGCTTTTAAAATCGCATTCACTATGTATTTCCATACAAAGGATCACGGCTGAGGCTGAAGCCAGAAGCCATTCAATATTGTCACAGAGACTAAGAACGTCACTTGTGCACTGAAACAGTTCAAATTAATTCAACAGGCAACTTATTTTAATACTGTGATTAGATTACCTTTCAAATTACAATGTAATTGAAGCACTCTCTCTCATTGATTCATCTCCTCATCCAGCCCTGGTCTGCCAATGTCGTTTGCATCTATGTGCCCAAAATAAAAAGGAGCCTGTTTTAGCAGTATCTGTGTTGAGCAGAACATGACTAGGAACCCTGCCAAAGGTTTGCAAATGGAGCCTAAGATTCCAATACGGATACTTTAAGCTGGTATCAGCACAAATAAAATAGAAAGGCGCTTTACATTTTCATTGATTAGAGCTTAACTTTTTTGTGATTAAAATGATTCTTTCATACAGGCAGCCTAGCCATTACACCATAACGTGTATTAGCCCAGTGACTGCCAGAGTACTGTCAGCAGTCAATCAGGGGGAGGATTATACAGCGTGTGATGAACTTGAATTCACTGCCACAACATAAGAAAATACCCACCAGCCACCTATTCATCTGGTTTCTATTTTTCATTCAGTATCCATTCTTAATTATAAATGAATTTTGTATTGTTGTCAATCTTGTTTTCATTAACCTCCATAAAACACGCACCTTAGACTGGAGGGCACCAGATTCTGGTAACTTATAGGGTTTTTTTTCTTCTTTTTTACATTAGCAAAAATGTATTTGTCTTTGAAGTCATTTTAAGAGTAATTAGTATGATTTAAATGGAGTATACTCTTGCTCTTGTTTGGATTATATAAAGTAAGGTATGCTGTGCTTGTCAATATGATATAGGTATGTTAATTGTTATGATACTATGTGTGTCATAGTTATTGAAGTATGCTATTTTTAGACCAATTTGTCAAAATTATGTATTGTACATGTATTGAGAGTTGTTTTCGCTATGGTATTCATGTACCATTCTAAAATGGAATTTCTAAAGACAAGGCATTTATGGTACTATAATATAACACTCTTAATGACGAGATTAAGTAAGGGATAATGTACAGCAAGCCGGTCATTATTGCGAAATAACCCCCATCAGGGTGATGCAGGATCTTGAATCACCCTGAAGCGGTTTATTTCACATTAATGACCGGCTCGCTGTTCAATATCTCACACTTAACAATCTTGCCATTAATAGTGTTATATTGTAGTACCACTGAACAATCTTCAAAACTCGGTCTCCCCATTGCCGGGCATGGCCAGAGGTCCCCCTTGGAAAGGCAACAATTGGCCCAGCCTTACCGGGGATGATAGGGGTTAAGCCGGGTAAACTTTGTTGTACTCATTGCTATCGCTCTGGTTCCTGCTGGGTGCCTGTGGCTGCACAAACCGCTGTACGCTGACTGCATCATCCTCCAACGTCATAGGCAGTGTGCAATTACTGGTGCGGCTGCTATGCGAACAAGAAGCGAGGGCGTCGTCACATGAATCGAAGGGATCATGTGCTCCACTTATCCTCCCAAAGACGTCAGAGTGGTTGCGGTGGTGAGGTCAACTATTATGGTTGAACAAGTTCGGGTTTGGAAAACATTTCTTTATTCAGTGGGCATAGGCAACTCAATGTTTGGGGTCTATGTTAGCAGTGTACCTATTAAAGCAGAATGACGTAGGAACTGTATAGTTAATATGAACACTTCAATATTATCACGCATCGCACATTTTCCTCATATCGTGCTAGACTAATTTTCCATGGCACTTTCACTACCTGGTATGGGTGAATGTGGTGTGTGGAGGTCAAATTATTTATCAAATAATTCCAAGCATTTATTTTTCCTGTCTGAGCTTTAGATTTCTAACATGTTTGTGGAGGGAGCTACAGCCTTTACCTACCACTACAATAAACAACACCTTAAGCAGAACAAAAGGCAAAAACAATAATGGTTTGGCTGGCAAAGTCGCTATCACAGTGCATCTCTAGAGGAACATGAGTGCAACATTGCAAGACAGCATGCCAAAAATGACAATATATCACAATCTCATCTGAGTATATAGCTTTCTATGCCTGCTTTCCTTGTAGAAGGGGAATCTTACAACACAAAATCCAAACATGGAGGCTTATGAACGCTATTCTGCCCATGATGCAGGAAAGAGAAAAGGCAAGGTAAAGCATGCAAACGCTACAAGATAATGGTGACATGCAATGAGGAACAGCACAGCCTTATTTGGTGTGTTTATATTTGAATGAAGTCAATAGAGGAGGGGCTTCCACTTAGAATAGCAATATATACATTGCTTCAGTTTCAGAAACTTAATGAATAAGGAAGGATATTTCTTTCCAGTGTAAGATTTATTATGCATCTATTATCATTCATGAATTAAACATTGCAAAATGGTAGGAAGTATTTGAAAGCAATTTTCTGAATTTAAGGATTATGGCTTATTGTTCTGTGAGTGATCCCATAAAACAACCACTTTAAGCATTCTATGTGAGCTGAGATGTGAATTCCTACCTTTTGCAAGTCTTCAGTTTCAGTATGAATGTATAATAAAGATTAATGGCTTACATAAAAAAAAAACTGTGGAGCCCAATTGCAGTTCTGGAATTGCCACATATCATAATAACTGGAGAGCCCCCATCTGCTGATAATGCACTACTGCCTTAGAATAGCACATCCAACTGAAACTGCCTGATGAGCAGGGTACTGCAAAGACTATGATTTGCCCTGATCTAGGTTTGGTAGAACTAGTGTACTTACAATTATATCAATTATACTGGCCAAGTCTATTCTTTCTATGCACCCACTGGGTAGGAAAAATGCAATATGAAGTGAAATGAGATAGTTCCTCCTCTTCAAACATAAACAGACAAAAAATCAAGCATGGAAATTACAAAAAAGCTGAGATGCAAATGAGAATGTTTAACGTTGTTACCCTTAAAAAGAACTACTTAGCATAATATGATAGTCCATAATCCTTCCCTGATGTAATTCATTTAAAGAGAAATGTCTGAGGAGGGGAGAGCAACAAAGCCGCCTCTCCACATAACAGCTGGCAAGAGCACCATTACTGTGAATGTACAGCTGATGCTTCTCCCATTAACTTTCAACTTATGGATAATGTGGCACTTCTCCAAAGATATCTTGAACCCTGCCATTATGATTGCCAAGGTCGTATCTGATGAAAACATGATGAACCAGCAGTTTATCTTTCAACTTTTCTCCTGGCGAGGACTTATTGAGCAGTAGGAGCTAAGAGCTTTTCATTATAACAGGAATTGCAAAGTTAATTGAACATTACGGAGCCCTAATTTCGTCTTACAGCAAATCAAGATGTTACTTATGTAAATTATGATGTCCCACCTGGGACTCTGGGGGTCCTTCCACTCCTGGTACTCCAGATACCAATGTCACACTCGCCACTCTGAGCATGGCACGAGGGACGTGGGAGGTTTCAAACTGACACTTTCAGATAAAATTATTTAATTTTAGAGGTGTGCGTAAACACACAAATAGATGTTTCTTTATTTTGTGTAATGATCTTTTTAGCCAGAGTCCTACTGTAAAATAACACAAGGAGGTAGAATAAATAAAGGTAGACCAAGCTTTATGAACTGTAGGTTTGCATTTTCCATTTAATAGTATATATTCGTACACAAAAATTGACTAAATCAGGGCTAATCTTGGCTATAGGGTTCCATTAGAAATAATAGTTTCATTTTGAAATACTTAAGCATAATTTAATTGTAGTTAATATATACCAATGAACTGCATATAGTGTACCATGGTAAGGGAAAACTGAAAGCGAACTATTATTGCAAGAGGGATTTTATTAAGCACATAAAACAGTCTGATTTGTAAGCAATCCTTTACTGCTGACACTTTGTAACATTACATCAGCCCATCTCTTATATGCCAAGAGTCAAGACTCAAACTCATTAAATCCTTGAATGCCTATTTGAGAGCAAATAGATACAATTCTATTTCTAGAATTATGAATATTTATAACTTACCCAGATAAACATTGGTTATGCCCCCCTTACCCTCCCTCAAGCAAACACATATAGACATAGACATAGATATAGACATATACACACAGTGTAAACATGTATGCATGTATGTACATTTAGCAGTGAAGGTATTTAATTTATCAAAAAATATTATGGAGACATTTTTTAAAGAATGCTGAGAGTATTTCAGTGACAACAATGGAATAGAACTCATCATTAATGCCTCATTTTTAGGTCTATTTAACACTCCAGCTAACTAAAGTTAATTTAAATCTCTGAGTAACTTAAGTGTTTATGTGAGTTTTAAATAATTACTGAGGCCAGCCAGAACCTTCTGGCAAAGAACATTAATTAATTCCACTTTATTAGTGGAAACAAGAGGATGCAAGGGACTTGAAGAACAGAAAACAATTTATATTCTGACACCACTGAACTTTGAATTATACCTTCATATAAGTCATTATAAAATTGTCAAGATTACAGTATCCACTATAGAAGCATGCGACTAAAACAAAATTGTTGTCACCTGCCTTTGCATATTTCTGCAAATAGAAAGGGGTTACTGTATTTCTGGTTGATTTATTATGTTGTTTATTTCCTTAGCTGTTGCACTCATCCATAGTGATTTTCTTAGCTAATGATATCCATTATCACAGTTGCATATTTACTGAAGCAACAAAGAGAAAGGACTTTGCTACAAAAGTACAAAACCAGTCTTTCACCATAGAATTACACCTAAACTATATGACCATTACCTTGTATCTGTAGTTTTCACTCAAAACTTATGCTTTCATCATGCAATCTAAAAGAATAAATTTAGTTTAGAGAGTGGTTTTTCGGGCAGCATATGCATGTAATCATATAATTAGTAGGCGTTACATATATTTTAGATATTACAAAATCAGCGAAGCTAATAACATCACTGGTCGCCTTGCTCATAATCTCTCAGCAATATGGACGACCATTTCTAAGGCTATAATCACAAAATACCAGCAGCAAAGCACTAATCACTGCAGGAGAGGGAACACTCGATGCGTTTTCATCCATACCTAAGGTTTGTTTGCACCTAGATCCCAGGGGAAATCCTGAGCAATAGCCAGGAGGTTAATCCAGAATTGATAACATTTCCAATTCATTCATTCCCAGAACCTTATCTTAAAAGCCCAAGAGTTAAGACAATGGTTTTATGGGAACTGTCAGCTAGGTCCAATCAGAAGGTCCCAATTGGCCTTGAGAGGGCTGATCAGGACAGTCATATAAGTTCATGCTTGTACCTGAGAACATAAACCTGGAATGTGCTAGCACTTGAATTCTTATAATAGAGCTGTTCTTCACACAGTTTTCCTAATGGTATAACAGTGGTAAGACCTGCTATTTTCAGCATTGCAGTGTGCCGTGAGGGTACCAGCATAATGAGTATTACAGAATTGAGAAATGAGAAACATTACATAACACACTGACCCAAAACACAATATTCATTTCATTTTTTTTCATTTGCAATTCTTTATACCTATCTGTACAATTTTATTTGGTTTAGCCGTTGTACCATTACATGATGTCAATGTTTATATATTTTTTTAGCCATTAATTGAGGTTATCCATTTTTAACATTTCTTTCTTCCACTAAGAGTGCCTTAAAAATGAATGTAGTAAGTAAGACTAAGACATTATTATAAAAACATATTCCTAACCAGCACAATCAATAGCTCTAGCAGTGATTTATCTGCACATCCACAGTAATTGTAGCTCATTTTATATTTAATTATATTATATTGCACATGTTTCTTGGTGGTGAAGGCACACACAAACAGTGTTACTGCAAGGATAGGTGGTATATTGTACTCCACTACCGGACTGAATTATTCCATGCATAATTTTATTTTTTATAGGTCCAGGAGCTCAGATGCCATTCGCATTGATTTGTTGCTGCTCCAATGAGATGGATAATACACTGTCCTTAAACATAAGAACATGCAGCCTTTTTAACATCATTTAATACTGTACTGGAGCAATGGGCACAATTGGACCTAAGTCTAAGGCATTAGAAGTAAAACAAATAGCAAAAAATAAAAATTCAAAATGAGAAAAGGTTAAAAATAGTCTTGGCATGTTTCATAAAAGACCTAATGGATGCATTGCACAATGTTCTAAAAGGGCTGCCATCCAGGGCTATGACCTACAGTGGGCCTCATGTCGACTCTGAAGACCCATAGTTATGATGTGATTGCTCTCTGAAGTTGATTTTCCTCTCTCATCATCCCATCTTTCTCAAGCCTCCTGTGCAGCATGCAAGACTGTCAAATAATCCAGCTCCTCGAAAGCATGAAAACGGCTCCAAAAGATTTAGAAAACAGCAGCTACAACTATCCATATTAAGATTTTTTTTATAAAATAATTATTTCAAGTCAGTCAGAAACCAGTGAGGGGGAGCTGCTAACAATGACAGTGGTAAAAAAGCAGTCATGCTCTTTGCTTTTGTGCTGATTTCTTCATTTCTGCACTGTGTGCATAAGTCTTGTAAGAACTGCACAAGTAAAAAGTACCACGGAGGATTCCATTACAGGGAGACAAAAATTAAAGACACTGCAGTGAAAAAAAATGTGACACATGTCTTTTTTTTCTTCCAAGTTTCCCTGAAAAAGAGGGTTTGATTACCAGGTAACATAAAGATCGTTATTTGTGACTTTTCATGGTGTAATCAGGCTTAAATCACAATTAACATTTTTGCTAAATTCAAAATAAGTTTGAAAAAATCAGATTTGGTGAAAAACAATCTTCCAGATCTACGTAGTCAAATGACATGCATTGT
This sequence comes from Albula goreensis, assembly GCA_022829145.1. Lineage (NCBI taxonomy): Eukaryota > Metazoa > Chordata > Actinopteri > Albuliformes > Albulidae > Albula > Albula goreensis. Next base: position 11,695,943 of record CM040759.1, read on the forward strand.
TATAGCCATCCAGAGATGAGCTCTTTAGTTTACCCACAGTTTTATTGGAGTTTAACAGAAAATAATTCAAGAAGACCGTGGAATGGCGTGGAATAAACTCCTTAACGGAGTTCTGCAGTGAATAACAAAATATCACAGTCTGTGGATAAAACTTCACACAAAAATCACAAAAAATATCAGGGGCAATTTGCATTGTTTACAGAGGTTAAACTGATGACAAAGTTTGAAGGAAGAATGCCATGCTTTCTTGACAGAGAGGGCAGAACCTCTATCAATGCTGTGCCTTTGTTTTCAATCCCAAATGGACAATCTGACCAGGGCCGTTATTCCTCTCTTCCTTCAACAACATGGGCAAGATGAAAGCACAGTGGAACGTTGTATCTTATGGAAGACTTACCAAGCTGCTGTAAAGGTACTTCCTTAACTTAACTTGGCTGTACCTTAAATCAATGCAATTGTAACTTTTTATACCATAGGTTCATAGTGGCCTGATAACATTGTCCTGTCTGGGATGAAAAAGCTAATTAAAAATTACTTGGTTGTTTGCTTAATCATTATGGGAATATTTAAGTGTTCACATGTTATACTGTTTATGAACACACATACAAATATTTCAGCATGTTCACAATTAGGTCAGTGCAACAGAACCATTGTAATTGTGTATCTACAGCACACTAATGACTAATTTCTAAAAAGTTGTCTTTGAATTCAGATGGAGGTTAGAAGGCTTTTCAGTTTGTGTCAGATCCCTGGGTTTTTACTGCAGAGCCTCCAAATAAACGACTGACACACAGTTCCCCTTCAGGGAATCCATTACAAAACCCTCACACTATAGACTGCTAGCATCAGCTTTCAAGATAAGACAAGGTTAGAAACTGAGAAAGTGAAGTCAAAGGAGATGGCATGGTGCTTACTTAAATGTCATGCTGTCGACTCCATTTGCATGTAAGAACTGTCAGGACACAGCATCTGCCAAATTGCATTGATGCCAAAGCCCAATTGGTTTCAACAGTGGGAAATTCTCAAATGCCCTCCTGTACATCACCAGCTCAGCCAGAGCAAATACATATGGTAGGCTCATTTTCTGAGGACTGCACTATGCGCTTTTTTAAATCAAAAATGTCACACAATGACAGGTTTCAACAGGGTGTTGGTAATAATTTTCAATTTTCTTCCCCAGTTTACCCATTTGCAATTTTAGTAGCTACTGTAGTCATGATGTCATGTATATACAATAGATGTCAATGTGTGTGCATGTATGTGTGCTTCTTACATCTTTGTGTGTCATGAACTCTCCACTTCATGAGACACAAATCCCCACTCCACAAATACATCATTTAAAGTGCACCCTTGTCCACACCCAGTGTCCCTTTTATTTGTACAGTTATCAAAATAATACTATGTTTAGTACTACTGTGAACTATTTAAGTGTTTTTTTTTCATACATGACTTGCCAATAAGAAAACATACATATAACTTAATCCATATTTCTGCAATTCAAAAGAGAAATGCAGATCAAGCATGCGCAAACATTCCAGCAGATTAGGGGAAAGTATTTTATTATCATATTAATGACTCTCTGATTCTTGCATTAAGTATTAATGCTCTTTAAAGTGTGTTATTATCAGAATAGGTAAATAAACGACAGGTATCACAATGGAGCTCCATATATACCTCAACATAAGAGAAAAGTGTATTGTTCATGAAAAGTACTAGGTTGAAAAATGGGATCTCACTCTGTCTCTCTTTTTCTCTGCAGAGACTAATTATTTTCTGAAGTCTTTTTCCCAGACGCCCACCTCTATATTTAACATAAGAGATTTATATGATGAAAAAAGACACAGCAAAGTCTTATTTCTTTTCTTTTTCAAATATTTCTTTTCAGGGCAACCAATTTCAACGCTACCTACACCCAGAGCTATTTATACTGTTCTACTTCTTACCTGCACATATTCCAAAAAAAAAAAAAAAAAATCAATAATAATGTGTTCATGTGTCAGACAATCACAGTAACACCACTTTTGTATTGCATTCATGACAAATTATTGTGTGAGCTCCAGGCTACACCAGGCAATTTCGTTACTGACAAGGCAATCACATGAACTGTGTGATCACACAAGGAGTACAAGAAATTAACTCCATTACTACAAACACAAGATTTTCTGGTGAAATAAAAATATAATGTTTGAAATGTACATTATTTGAGGTATTATTAATGCCTCAAAGCAGAAGGAAAAATGAGTGTATGAACTGACGGAGACTGCATACCCCTGTTAGATCACCATGGAAGGCTGTGCGGTACGGCGATTATAAGAAATAAAACTAATTTATCATGTTCCGCATTTAAGGTAAGAAGGACAGTGACAGAGAGCATGTGCTCTGGCTTATTTACACCTTTCTTGCTAAAATAAGACTAATTTGCACCATTGCTTGAGCAATCATTCTCAGATACATGCTAACGATTAATAATGTTTTATTAATGCTCAGACATTCTCTAGTGAGGGTCAAAACTAATTGCAGCAATTTAGTCCATACGATCCGCTCACTATATCAATTTCCACCAACAATAATCATGCATCACTGAGAATATATTTCCTAGAGTAAAATATTTCTCATGAATACAATTTTTCAGGCAGTACTAACCGATACAGACTCAGTGAGGAAATGTGTCAGTCCCTCATGTCCATGACATAACAACTGAGGCCATGATTGTCTTTGGACCACAAAAAACAGTGTATGGCACTCTCATGAACTAATATCTGCATCTACTTAAAAACAAACCATTTTGCTCTATTTACTGTGCTACAAGCAAGGAACATCTGAAGATTCAGCTCGGTTGATGGATAATGTCTTGCACCTGCTATATTTTACAGGAATGTCTCCACAACTCTTGTTGTTCATGGATTGTGGCAGAAGTTACTTGCTGAAAGGAAAACAGTCACACAATTTGAGGTATTTTAGTCTGTTTTACGTATTTTAGCTAGAAGACCCTTAAAAGAAACCCTAAAGCAAAGCATAAGTCCTGTTGACAGAGCCAAAGCTGTTATTCTGCTTTGTCTGGTTTTGAGATATGGCTATAAAGAATGTGACAGGACTGAATCTGGGCAAAAGTAATATAAGTAGTCATTATTAGAAAAAATGGGCCACGTGACACACCCTTTGAAGAACATTAAACATGCTTGTTCTGGCTTTCTACCGATGACATAAGTGATTGCTAATCCCAAATGAAGCCATTTGCTGGAACTCACAGAGAAAAGCCAAAAAAGAGCCAGTGAGAGATGAAACAAGACAATTTGCCCCAGGACATTACCTGTAATATGGCTTTAAAAGACTATCTTCCCTCCTCCAAGCTTTCAGCCTCTCTGTGCTATTATTTTCTAAACGTGTTGCTGATTGCAGGAGAGGGATGGTGAGCCAGTGCGCCGCGCTCATATATTCAGAGTGATGCCCATGACCTTCACGATCCCAGCGAGGGTTGCTTGTGCTGGAAATGTATTCCTCAGATTCACATTCAGGGAGCTCAATCACTTCAGACAGGTCATCGTTCTCTGTGGTGATGAGAACAAAGGTCTTCCCCTGAAGGAAGGCAAAAGGTGCCTTGGGTTCTCTCCATGGCGGCTTGCTGTGCCGCGGGATCAATCACAGGTTGGCAGGTGCTAGATGGAAGGATGCCTACAGCTATAATTGACTACAGCTCCCAGCAGGAAAAAACTAAAAGATGGGGAGTCAGGGATTTAAGAGCCTCCAAAGATACCCCATCAGTGTGAATGTCATTTTTGTTATTCATTTATTTATTTATTTTAGAAATCGTAGCACTTACATGCTGGGATGTGTTGCTTTAATTACCATCAGAACAATGCGTTGACGAATGCACACTGCTGCAGTTGCATGATGGTCAATAAAAAAGCTAAACACAGCACATGACATGTCATTGTTTTGTTCTTCATGTCAGACATTAAATTACACCTACTAAATCAAAGCGTTACATGCTTCAAAATTACACGGACTACATTTATAGCCACGACCCTGTATACATCACAGGCTGGCCCTGCTTGGGACAAGATTTAAACATGCTGCACCTTTATATTTCAATCAGGAATGTCATACTTAACAAATGGAAGAGCAGAGGAATATTTTCAAAATAACATTGTACTTAAATTGAAATAAAAATGCTGCCAATGCTTGTACTACCTTATGTATGTATTTTATGTAGTAACATGCACAATTTTTTTTAGTCCAGTAGAAACAAAAAAATGTGTTTTTAAAAAATAAAAGAAATGTTTGCTTTTGTTTTTTAGTTAAATTGAGCTCAATTGAATCAAGACCGTACTTTTCACAATCAGGGTTATGTATTTTGTAATTAAGGTGATGTCCTGTTAATATCTGTTCCCATGATTTCACCAAGTAAACAACAGAGCCACCAAATGTATTCTATGTGTATTTAATGAAAGCATTCATAAGCACTCACATCATAACGTCAAACTGCATCGACTACTAATGGCCTAAATAAGGGCAAAGGGTCACATTTTCAAAAATAATTAGCATGTAAACATTTGAAAAGACAAGCTATTTTGAAAATATTATATTTGGCTGGCTTTCCAACAGAAATGGGAGATCAATACAGACTGAATTAATGGGCAACTTAACAAGGCGCTTAAAACCCTTAATAGGAAAGATAAAAGCCCATTGAACTTTGAAAGGTAATGAACTTTTTTTCTTCTTTCATCTCTTAGAGGCTGCTCAGTTTATGAGCTTGGAGAAATTGAGAAGACACTTAAATTGACCACTATATAAATCACATTCCTGTAAATATGGAAGGGTTTTACTTATTTATTAATTTATTTATTATATGTTTGTTTGTTTGTTAATCAAATTGCAAATTGTGTCATCAGACAGAGACTGCTTTGAAACATTAAACTTGAAAATCAACAAGGTCTTCTCAAAGGCAAGAGTGATGACCATCCATCTACTGTCTGTGAATGCAATGTCTATGAATTGTTTTGCTATCCATCATGTAGCCCATTCATAATTAGCTTTCCATATAATAAAATTAAATAATATCTTACCAACTCCTTCTTTCCTGTTCCTGTTTTTCCTTCATGTCTTTGTAGTGTACGTAGCCTTTTTAATGAAGAAAACGCAAGATTTTACATTTGCATACACTGACCATTTGTGTCAAAACAAGAGTACTTCATTTATGAATATCATTTCAATACAAACGCTGTGGAATCAGAGCACTGATATGTGTCAATCACATTTAATGATAAATCTGTTTAAAACACAGCAGAAGGAGATCCAAGTCTGGCATACTGTCCTGAGAAATAACCTGGTGTATTGCCTGCTAATGAGACATTCATGACTCAATTTAATTTCATAATCAGATACTCCAGTTGCAAGGAACTGATTAATTGGTAACCCCATAAATTAATGCAAAGCCAAAGTGGAAAGAGGCTAACCCATCAAAAGTGAAATCTGTATTGATTCACAGGAGAAACACCTGCTCACAATTTAAAGAGTAACAGAAGCTAGGAAATTCCCTTTTGGGCAGTGATTTCTGGAAGGAGAAGCAAACTTTGTTTGGTAAATTACACAAGACTGCTAGGGGAAACTGCCTCCCCTGAGCAGATGGCTCCTTTTGCTGTAATCAGTACACTAAACACTGGATAATACAAACTTTAATGAGTTTAATGCTAACTTTCTGTCCCTCACTCGACACCACTTCACTGTCAGGCATATGCCAAGCACTAACTTTTTTTTTTTTACATGATTTTATTTCATTTTCAGGTACAGTAAGCCTAAGCACTATGTATCACCAAACCAGCTGCGCACATGTAAATATTACAAGAAGTAATAAAAAAAAGAGAAAGGTATATGATTGTTGCGGTCATGTCAATCATACATGTCATACATTCAGCTGACAATTTGTTTATAAAATTGAATTATAAAATTGATGATTCCAGCCCTAAATGCTGATTGGTCAAACAGTTTTTAAAGCTGTGCTAAACACTACAATATAGAAACAGTTAGGATGCAAAACCACTGTTCATATCGCTGTGTGGTGTAACATTGTATTCACTTAATGAGATGCACGGATATGACAGAACATCTCCTTCATGATACTGAAACCTTCTTCCAGAAGCGGACTACAGTGATTGGCAAAAACCAGATTAATTTATAGCTACAAAAATGGTTGTCTAATGTTAGGTGGTTAGCCCACCAATTCCCGAGGCTCATTTTATTAGGAATGATTCAATTACAAGCTATACATGTGTACGTGTGGTTTCATGTTTACACAGCCATGTAGCTGCTGTACAAATTGTGAGAAGTGATGTTGGTCTGAGAAAATTAAGAGCAATCAAGCATCTCATTTGTTTTGCCAAACAAAATACTGGCTCTCAGAGGAACTTGGTTTCCTTTGATTCTATGAAGTGAGCAGAATCATGTAAATGATTCCAATTTCTTAGAAATCAGTCAATGCATATGATATTAAAAAAAAAAACATTTTCTAAACGTATTCACACCGAAATAATAGTTTACAAGCAACTAATGTTTGCTAATTTTTCAAACAAAAAGAACTGGCAAATACTAGTCTGTGGGTAAGAGGACAGCATTTAGTACTTAGTAGCTGACCCTGACCCTGAGAAAACCCTGACCCTGGCCTATTCTGCAGCTAACTGGACGGTCCCTAACTACCTCCAGAGCCTCGTCCAGCCATACATGCCAGCCAGACCACTCCGATCTGCAGCGACAAGACGTCTGGCACTTCCTTCACTCAGAGTTATGGGTTCCTGCACATCCTGTCTACATTTCTCCACGTTAGCTCCCCAATGGTGGAACGAACTCCCTGTCTTACTTCGGACTGCTAAATCAATATAATCCTCCCGACGTGGTCTGAAAGCCCACCTTTTCAGACAATATCAGGCCTAAACATCTGACCCTCAATCTGAACTTGTTGTACATATATTTTGTGTTGTGTAGAATTATGTGTTTGTATTATTTAACTATTATATATAATTGTGCATCATTATAATGTAAATGTATTAGTATTTAGATTTATATCCATGTATCATTTAACTGTATAATACTAATTTCATAATTTTAAAATTGTATATATATTACTTTGCTATGTACCATTCTTCCTGGCTATGTTATTATGACTTTGATTTAATTATTGATAGATGCACTTTTAAATTTGTTGATGTCTGTATCTAATCCTTTCACGTCACTTTGGATAAAAGCATCTGCAAAAGGAATAAATGTAAATGTAGACATTTCTCACAAACATACAGACAACTAATTAGCTAGGTGAAAAAACCGAAGGAAAAATAGTGGCATCATAAATAAAATTGGCCTGAAAACTCATGGATGTAGTAATGCTAGCTGAATCAACGGCCAAAAATTTGTTGACAGTTTAAATACGTTTTTGAATAAATTCTAATAAACCTTTCAAATTCTACATGTTAGCCTGCAAACATAGCTAACAATCCATTGTTTGATGCATTACATCCCATGGCAGATAAATTGCACTTCATGAGTTGTCTTATTAAAATGAAGAAGAAAACCAGGCTCTCTACTACAAGTCCTTTAGCTGTGATTATATTCACAATTTTTACCACTTGTACTTTATTGCTTAATTAAAACATACACATACATAAAACATGCAGACTAGCTTGCGCATGGGAAAATGCACTTCTGCTGCTTTTGTGCTGTGGTCCTACTGACCAGGGGTGAGTAATCAGGAAGTCACTGTCATCACATTTGGAGAATGAGTTTCATCAGTCATCTTTACTGTATATCACTTTGTCATATGACAAGTGCATGAAAAAACATGGGGCTACATATATCCGTCATGTTAAATCATGAACAGGCTTCAGCCTTGACATTACCAAATATTTCCTAAGAGTGTAGTTGCTGAATAATTTACAGAGAATGAGTCAGATCAAAGACAGGGTTGCTTATGCCTTTGCAAATAAAATCACTTACATATTGGTTTTGAATACTAATATAGATATGGGCCAGTGTGTGGCAAGTTTCAGATGCAATTATTATGGACCCCGTTTAATTATCACTGTGTACCCTGGCACATAGTGCCTATACTAGATATCTATACTTCATTTATCAGTGTAGATATTGGAGCTATTTCAGCAGATCACTCAAATTATATGATCAGAGATGCAAAATGAGGGGATACCTGAGCCATTTGAAATTAGATGCCCTGCACCCAAAGAAGCAAATTACCACTCAGTCATTTTGTCATTTGTCAACTGTACTTCACACACCCTACCATATCAGAGATCATAACTACCTAGCTTGCTTCTGCTATTAACTAATATAGCTATTTAGCTGGTATTCAGTGGTCACATTTAGATTAATGGTTTAAGCTATTAAGAAGTAACACATTTACATGTTATAGCAGTGAGGCAATTAGGTTACTTTAAAACTCCACAATCCTCCCCTCAAAAGGTGAGTGGACTAAATAATAATGTGCAATGGGCCTTACTGTTTGCATTTTAATAAAGATTAAAATAACCAAATTCACTTGCTGTGCAATTACTGCTCAAGAATTCCCCATTTGATGCCTGACACAATATCAAGAGTGCTCCAACTCATTAAAAATTCTAAAATGACTCAAATGTGCTGTGCAACAACCTCATGCACAAATTAGATTGGAGGAGCTGAACCACCATACTCCACTGTACTTTTCTCAATCTGGCCTAAAAAAGGTGGTCCACCCACTGGCCCTCCCCCCCAAGGCTCATTTTCTGCATGAAGTTTGAGTTTGGAAACAGGATTGACTTACAGCTCGTGTGTTTCTGTAGCGGTTTGGGACACAGAAAGATGTCAATCCGAGAGATGCATGGGTGGTGATGTGTGCCTGTTCACTGTTGGCTGTCAAACAGGAGTTGATCTCATCGAATGCATCACAACTAGAACCCCTTCTTCCTCCTACGTAGGCAGTTGTGACGAGCTATGATTAGCAAAGGTTTCCCGTGGTTGCCATGGTCATATCCATATTTGCCACAATCAAATTACACATCTGTCTTTTACAAAGACAATCAAATGAACATATTCTCAAGAGAATGTGCAATACAGTCAAAATATCATTTTCTGTGCATTTCATATTAATGGCTTGTGTTCATCAAAAATAGAGCAGTTTTCTCTATTCAAAATACGAAAGATAATGAGCATAGTTGAGTGAATCTAGCCCTGATGTTTGTATTTTCTAAGAGCAGCTAGATGACTCCCTTATGAATAACAATCCAACTCAAGAGTCCTCTAATGTAAGAGTCCTCTAACTTTCTTGAGGATATACATAAATGCAGTTCAAATGGCTCCAGGGTCACCCATGAAGCTGTCCACTTAGCACACAAAACCTGTTTGGCGGTAATATAATACCACAGAGCTCCTGAAAATGTAAAGAATATATTTTGTTGGAATATCCTGACATTGCCTATCACGCAGTAAAAGCCATCTCTCCCCCAAAAGTAACCCTGCAATACTTGGCAATTACAAAATATCAACAGTAATTTAGTGTCAACGTTTGACTTAAATAACTACACAAATGAACAGAAATAGTAAAACATTAAACATGTAGAGTCCTGGCCCCATTTCATGATGCCAGGATTGTAATTTAGAAAAGGAACATCTCCCTGACATTTTTTTACTTTGCCTTATTCAGCAGACATTGATTCTAGATGTACATGTTGGAGGGCAGATATCCATTGTAGTGCCATCACTCATCACTCTGTGCATTACCTCATGTTTATACACCATATTAACTTTCATGAAAGTGATTTAAGTTAGACCTCTTCAACAAGGAAGTCAAACTAGAAGCCAAATTAATAGCCATATCTGCAAAAAATGTTCTATATACTCCACATTTGACACTTTGATATCATGTCTGCTGTAATGCATTGTAAACTAAATGCATGAAGTATGCATTCAAAATCCTAGCTAAGCATATCTGTTTCTGTAGGTATATTAATAGATTAATATATAATTCATACTGTGTGGAATAAATATATATTTAACTTAGCACCATCATCACATCACATTTCACTTCCATTGTTCATTTATTACATGTGGTATCATAAATATTGACCAATTTCATTTTGAAAACCAAACAGAAACGTCAGTACAAAGAAATCACTGAGTCAACTAGTGTGGAATAATAAAGTATAGAAAGTGGAGAGTTGCATATTTGTCAGTTCAATCTCCATCAATGTCCATGATAATAACCTTTCTGCAGTGCCTTCCCAAATGTTGTATGGCTCTCAAAAAACCACATAAAGCACACTCATGGATGGATACAAAGCTGACTAATGCAATACAAAAGATGTGAGTTTAATGTATTCTCAGTCTATTATACACTTGTAATTACAAAAGCGAAATTACAGTACACAGTAACTCTAACGCAACAGCACATGTTTTGCAGGCAATTGCATAAATACCAATTTAACATCCAGATAACTTCACTAAATGCTCAGAGCCTCACACCTTCCACAAAACACTACAGCACACATTTTGAATCAGTATTTAGCGGTTACTCAATCAGCAACTTAACGGGGCTGCAGACAGGGGCTTGTATAGACATATTAACCATGCCACAGCACTCCTGATACTGCACCTGCCAGTATACTATTGTCAAGGTTAGTCCCCTCCATTCCCCCACCCACTCCAACTGTTCATAGTTTTTAAATATGTCTTATTGTATTTAATATGTAATACACTAACATCAACCTACTTTGAATGCAATCATTATGTGTCATTATATTCATAATCAATGTGCCATTACACATATTCTGTTCTTCACAGGGTCTAATACAGTAGGGGAAATGTGTGCGTGTGTGTGTGTGTGTGTGCATGCGTGCGTGTGTGTGTGCTTTTCAGGGTTGGAAATTAGCGCCCGCCACCCACCAAATGCGGGTGATTTTGTATAGTGGGTGAATTTGCTCAACCTACCACCTACGGTGGTGGGTAAATAAAAGCAGCAAAAAAGTATACAAAAAATAATTGCAATGAGTTTGTGTGTGTTTTAGGAGCATATGGGGACTTGTAACCCCAAAGTCTAACATGACTGGGCCCCAGGACAAAGACGTTTGAGAAAGGCTGGCCTAGCCTAACGCTGTAGCAAACACAAAAAAAGATGGATAAAAAACTTTGTTTTTGTCTTTTAAAGACAAGTGGAGAACAGCTGAAAACTGAGAGTCCTGTGATTGGTACTCTAGTTTACTAGGAGACAAGCCAGACACTGTTCTGTTTGGTAAGTTATCAACAGGCTTCGGATGCCAATAAGAGAACTAATAGTTTCATTGTTGGGACTAAAAACCCAAAAATTGGAAGCCATGAAAGACCACGAATCATCCAAATGTCAAATCCAGGTAAGAGAGATGGAAAATCAGCCTCAAAGGATACAGCTGCAATGAAGGCCCTTACCAGCCTGAAGACAGCCCAATGGGAGAATATGAGCATACTGTTTAGGAATGCCCACGCAATCATGAAAAAAGGAGGGCCACTTCGAGATTACAAATGGCAAAGTAAGTAAATTTTCAATTTTTTGTCCATTTACTAACATTAGATTAAATTGATTTAAGATCAGAATAAAAATAATGCTTTAATACTGTAGCTCTTGTTTTATTATTTTCACATGCAGTTACACACTGCCAGTTAAAGCAAGAAAGTGGCTGGTAAAAAATGGAGTGGCTGGCAGATTTTTGAATCCACCAGCCACAGTGGCAGGTGGACAAAAAAGTTCATTTTCAACCCTGGTGCATGTGTATGTGTGAAATTTGTTTGGACAAGACTGAAGAAAAGTATCAAGCAAATTTGAGGCCAATAGTTTAAAACTGAAGCAAGTAAGTCTGATGGAATAAGTGATATTCCCTACAAGCAAAAACATCTTACATACTTTACATGTATTACTCTTTTTAAGACTACTGATACTTTTATCAGATTTTTATCAACAACATAGAGAGTGGAAGGGTACAATGCCAGCTTGATTTTAGTCTATTCTTGTTATACAACAGAGAGCAAATTTATCCCAGTTCTGCAGCTCCATATCTCTTGGGTACCAACGGATAGATTTAAGACTGGCAGCTGAAGCAACTCTGTTTTTCAAGGCAAACTTTCCTCAGCTCAAGGCTTTATGCCAATTACTAAGCTCACAGACAAATGTAGTAGACCTGTACATGACTCACAATGAATTGTAAGATTAGTCATTTTAATACATATTTTATCTGGTAAAAATACATACAGTACTCATTAACTTCTCACGTTTGCTTTATGAGTAATGCAAAACTTTAGCTCAGCCACAGTGTTTCCAAGTCCCAAAAGATTGTATATAACATCTTGTTGTGCTTTAGATCTCTCTCATTGGCTTGTCATGCAACAATTTAAGTTGCGTAATGCTAGGCTGTTTTGAAACAACATAATTTCAAGAAATTGGTTTACTTGCTTAGAAAAGCTAAATGGTTTAAATCAATATTTTTACACTATGAACAAATTAAATCTCCAACAATACCCCTCACATGAAGCTCAAATAATACAAACCACAGATAATAAAATACACAATGGTGGGGTTCGTTTTTGAACTTGGTGGTTTTATAACTCATTTATGAACATAAATAATAAACAACCCTCAGAGATAAAACAATCGCCCACACCAGAAAGAAAAAGCGCTAGCAGAAATCACTGTGGAGGCATGCATATGCTCAAAATTTAATGTCAATGCATGCCAAATAAAGGCATTCTCACAGGGCGCCTACCCTCACTGCCTCCAATTATTATGTAGATGATTAAGGCCAAATTAAAAAATGTTTCTGAGAAGATCTGAGCCAGTGTCTGTACAGATGTCCATGTAATGCTTTTCTTTGATATGCACTTGAAACTTAAGCAAGTCTTACGTCACAAAATAGAACTGCAGGGATTACGGTTGGCTGGCCATATGCTCACATTAAAGATCATCGGGAGAGAAACCTGTGGTAAGGGAAAGATTTTCCTCCTGCATTGATCTGATATTATTATAGAGCTTGACAGGTAATGAGGGCGATGGCTCCCAAGACAGTTTACTTCCCTTCATTCAAATTCCATCACATCTTATTATTGACAGCAGTACTTTTTTCCTGAATCCTGATGGACAGGGACAAGCTATGGTATATACGTTCAGCCGTTACATTATCATATACACAAACGTATGGACCTGCCATTTCATGACATGACATTGTGCTTACAAGCAAATCTTTTATCCCCTGTTAAAAACAAAACAGAACAAACATACTGTAGAAGGGGATAAATATGTAGTGATGTATTCCTTACTCTTAAAATCTGCAGTGGTATACCTCACACAGAGATTCTTGTCTCTCATGTTGTTATTCCATATAGAAGGGTTGGTGGTTGCAAAATATAACTACCCTGGATAGCACCATAGTACCTAAAGTCTGGAGAAGTGGATGAGCAACACAAAACTGTGCTAATTTTAAGAATGAATCCAGATTTTACGTTATGGTGAAGACGAAGAATACAAACATTTCTCCAGTAAGGCTTAAAGTGGGATTACTGAATGGGAAAAGATACACTGGCCATGAACAAAGAGAGATGAACTTCTTCCAAACACACTTTTAGTGATTTTATTACAAGCTATAGTTAATTTGCCGCTGGTATAGTGTACTATTCATTTATTCATGTTATTTATTTTTTGTCACACATTTTGCATGCCTCTTTATGTCATTTGCCCATCTCTGAAACACCATACACTATGGCATACATTAATTTTATCACATATCTTCATGCAGATGGAGTGGCAAAAAGAAGAACAAACAGGCAGCCAATAAAGAAGGATAAGCAAGCAGAATATGATAACTGAATACACAGACAGGTCATTACACAAACACACTCAGATCACCAGGCAAACAAATACATCTGACAAGCAGTACTAAAATTATGTATGGCATATAGTTATGAAGGACAAATATCACTTGGATCTGAAATCACTTTTTTATAAAATCTAATTTTATAAAATCTAATTTTCCAATATAATGTGTGTATTGTAGCACACCAATTCTGAAGGTGTGCCATACCATGATCAAAAGAAATTCCTGAAGACCTCCAAAAAAGTTTTTAATACTGCTCAGTCTGGAAAGGGTTATACAGTGATTTCAAAAGCTCTGGGACTCGACAAGTCCACAGTCAGAGTCATGCTGTCCAAATGAAGAAAAACTGGGACAGTAGTGTATCTTCCCAGGAGTGACCTTCCTGCCAAATCTTCTTTAACATCCAGGCATAAACTCATCCAGAAAGTCACAAAGAACTGTAAAACAACATCAAGGGATCTTCAGTCTTCTCTTGCCTTTAAGGTCAGAAAGATACTGGACAAAATTAGGCAGAGAAAACATGGCAGAGAAGCAAGGCAGGAATGCGCTCTCAATGAGCACCTGGATGATGCAGGTGCTTTCTGAACTGTGTTCTATTTGAACAGTATTCTATGGAGAGATGAGTTAAATGTAGAACTTTATGGCGGCACGGGCCCCATTATGCCTGCCGAGAACTAAACACTGCATTCTACAGTGAGAACCTCGATAAAAGGTCAAGAATGGTGAAGACATTGTCTTGGTTCAGGGATGCTTTGCTGCATCAGGGCCTGGATGACTGAAGGAACACTGAATTCTGCTAATGTAAAAGAAGTCTTGCCATATGTCTGCAAGTTGAAGCTGAAGTCAGTGATCCAAACATTCAAGCACATCTGCATAAGAATGGTTGGAGTACAAGACATTTCAAGTTCCGGAAAGGTCTAGCTGAAGCCCAGACATATTCCACTTAGATATTTTTGCAGGACCAGAAATGAACAGTTCAAACCTGAAAACCCATCAATGTCCCTGAGTTCAAGCATTTTGCATGGAAGAGAGGGCTAAAATGTGTTAAACAGAATGTCCCACTGCTTCTGTTTGATTGTTGTTCAATTCACACAAAGCAAATGTAGAAGCATCTCAGGATTACAGAAAACTGTTTAAATGTTTTGCATTCTGAGTAATTTATCTCTGATCCACAAAAAAAAAAAATCCAATATATGTATACGTTTTTATCCTACTACACTGGATTATATAAATCAGCAGCTTAATTAATTTAGCCAATTTACAGTAGTTTATTTCACAGGCTATTCCGTTACTAATAATTTATAATCTACAGAAACTATATACCATTTCAAAAGACTGTTCTGGACATAATTTGCTAGATCTACCTAATGAATTGTATCTGTGTCCCTCATATGTTAGAGTGTGTGTGTGTGTGCGCGTGTGTGCGCGTGCGCGTGTGTATGTGATTAGATTACCCATTACTAACGAAAAATGTTGATTATCTCTAAATATATAGATGTGAATATGAGTAGCTCTTTGGTATGATACATTTTTTTAATTTTCAAGATATTACTGGGAAGCCCCTCTCTTATTTGAACATACCAATTTCTATTTATTGCCAGAAATTCAATTTCATATTTTATAAAAAGAAAAAAATATTATGATATGATCCCCAGTCAAAGATAAATGAAGTCGTTTACCTCCAATTTTCACTTTAACAAGGAAAGTGGCTTTTTGCCTGAACTTATGGATTAAATTAAATTGGATTTCCGATACAACTTTCACCACTTTATGAAATTGCTGATGCACTTGTTTGTGAGAGCCTGTTTTTAGAGTAAAGGATCTGGTAATTCACTTTAAGGGTGAGTCTACCACAGATAGTATTGTGACCCACGGCAAACAGGTTATGAAAGTCTAATTTTATGTCAGTCTCAACAATTCATACACTTCACTGAGAAACTAATATTGAGAACCCAATCTCTTAAGTACCCCCAACAAATTTCTCTACTATCGTATTTCCCTGAAGCAGGAATCAAAGGCTAAAAATGTAGTTTAATCACATGGTATGCACATGTACCATACCGTTTTCCAAAAACAGTGCCTTTGAATTATATATCTGCCATAAGCTTAGATTCTAAAAAAAAAACACAATTTTTAATACCTTAATGATATATTTTCTTTAACAGCAAACATCAGACAGAAGAACTCAAATGTCATGAGATCCCAGATGACCGATCCAAACCAATCAAAGCAGTAGAGCTTAACTCAGTGATGGACCTCATGGCTGAAAAATGAACTTACTGCACCACTGTACACTGTGGCCAGGAGTCTCCCAGGGTGGCGAAAAATGATTTATATTTGTCAGTGGTTTAAAATTAAGAAGGCAGGTTATCACCCAGGGTATCATCTGTTACCAAACTATGCCTAAATATTGGTTCCAAAACCAGTTTGTTCATAATAGTAGATTTCCTCTACGAATTTCATAATAATGTGAGAGCAATAACACCCCATGTCCCTTCAACATTAGATGTAATTAAGAAAGTGTGAGCATGAACTATTTAGATATGATGCTCATAAAGCCATTTAAGTATGAAATTATGCATGACTATCATCCACGACACCAATAAAAGGCTTCCCATTGTGAATGTGGTTTATATATTTAAATACCATTATGGATTCCAAAAGCAAATAAACATATCATGCAGACATTTTGAGATATTGGGAGTGAAAAATGTTTTGAGCATTCAGTGTTGCAGGCTACGAAAACAAATGCATGAAAGCATAACTCAAATTTATGAGTTGTCTAGCTCATGTAGTATTAATTATGTTAAGGATTCTGTTCTAGATTTATGTTTTAATTTCCTTTTCCTAGGCCTTAGTCATTCATATGCATAGTACCTTTATGTCTACAATTATACATATTGCTGGTGGAGCATAAATGTGTACATTTTATGTATTGCTCACTTTCACACAACCTTAAATTTATAGACACATCCGAATAGTTTTATCTCGAACAGGAAAATGTAATCAAAAGAAAATAAATAATGTAGCATTGATTGAATAATTATTGACAGATGAATATCAAGTAAATATTCATGTTGCCCCTTTTGTTTAATATAATCTCACACTACTCTAGTATAGTAAGCTAACAGTTACAATTTTGCAATCACAAAACAGTACTATCATTCAATCCCATAATGTAGAAATAATTTATGGTGAAAAAGATTATCTAAAAGTCATCATCGGATCGCTACTAAAGACAAAAACAGTTGTAAGTTACTGAAGTCCTATCCCCAAACTATATATGTGTTGTCTGTTAATTGCAGATAAACAAAATGCATGCAATTTAAATAATTTATTGTAATATAAACTATTTATTTGAAAAGTTTTCCCAAGGCAGGCACATTTTGGCATAGCCATATACCAGGTAATCTGAAAATTGAAGCCACATTAACTAATGATTAGTAGTGGCACCATCAATTTAATGTAACATCTGTGTGCATTTTTGACTCAAGGAAGCCTCTCAGCTATGGGCTCTCATCTCAAATATAGTTTCAGCTCAATTCTGTCTGGCAACATAGCATGCAATTTAATTTAATACAAAGAATATCATTTTTGAAATAAAAAATGCTTGGACACACACTGCCCTTTTACACATATAGGGCGCGTAAGTCTCTTATTCTCATAATGTTAAGTTACTTGGAAAAAGCGCTGAAGCCCAGGTCTGAATTGGGCCCACATACATACAGCATACATTGCTTATACATACATTATGAAGTTTAAAAAACATGATATATCTGTACTGATCATGTCAGATAGTATCTGTATGGCACAGAGCACATGCCCTTTGGTAAAGAACACCATGTCAGTATTAGGAATGAAACACAATACCAAGAAACACTAATCAGCATAGAATCTAAATAAAACCTACTGTAGAATCAAATCAAGTGGAATGTTGTGGATAGACCCAGTCTGCCACATGTAATGTATTGCTTATTGTGCATAATTGTGGAAATAATGTTTCTGTCAAAATATCTGAAAAGCATACATTTTAATTTTGAATGTGCACAATATTTGTACTACATAAAGCAGCTGTTTCACTTCACCACAGGTGTTTTAAGTATATTTTGGGAACACTGAGAAAAAGTGCTTCAAACTGATTTTGCATACTGCTTCACAGAGAAACAAAAACAATTAATATGTATGTATAATATAGTCTTTTAAAACAGAATTCTCCATTTTTGCCAGCATAGTAACAAATTAATGACTATACCCTGCAAGAAACAGAGAAGAAGTCAACAGAGACAGAATATTTTTTCCTGAAGTACAGTCATTTGGTTTTATTTCAAATCAATTCAGCAGCCAAAGTCTCCCAAGGATCAAACAAGCGAGGAACTTGCTTGAGGACTAATTCAGTGGGAGCTCCTCTTCTAAAGAATACGGTAATAGGGTCTCATTTGAACTAAGCATGATTTTTTCAGTTCGCTGCCTGAGGGCATGGGAAATGCAAGAGGAAACCTCATTAGGAACAATATTATACCTTTTCTACAGGGTCTTGTCATAGTATTCACAAAGCAGAGCTTCTCAGGTTTAAGGAGACTGCTCAGACAAGAAGTTTAAAAAACATTAAAGCAACATAGCACACAATGTGGTTTCACACTAAAACCAAGGCATTAAAAAGCTGCAACACTGCAAATTTCCTCTGTTAAAGTAAAAGTGCACAAACCAGCAATATTTAACATTCCCAGGTGGAGAGCTAGCACTTGCATACTAGGCACATATAAACAGAAATTTCCCCCCAGATAAAAATAGATAACTTCAAACAAATCCATACTTTGGTGAATACTTTGGACCTGCTCCGGGAAATTACATATCCACAGAGAAAACTTTTTTAGTAGGTTTTGAAATAAATCTCTCATCATCAAGAGAAGTAAATAAAATATATAAAGTTGGTTAACCCTTATGTTAGGACCTGAACGCAACTGGATTTAATATAACATCCAAAAATATTATTTGAGGCTTGAGGTATGGTACAATGATGAATTCAATACATTTATGAACCTGCCTTGTATGGACAAAAAATATTAATTATATGTTCATATTATTATATTCCCTCAGTGATTTGTTTTTGAAAAAGATAAATATTTGAGTTTTCTGTTGAATTGCATTAGAAATAATAAAAATATCTGAGTCATATTCTGTTTACATGCATTTTTAGGCATCCTTAAAATTACTAACCCTTTTACACATACAGTGCACTGTCCACATAAAAAATGTCATTTAAATGTACTGATTTCAATAAGTTCATTTTTCGGGCATCTGAAAAAATCCTCTCTCAGATTAGTGTAAGGGAATGACCAGCTCTTTGAATAGTTCTCTGTATATGTATTCACAGATATGTATGCTAAAAAATCTTTTTAAATACTTTTAATGTAGGTTGGCTGTAGGTCACATGATGTGAAATCCATTACCTTATGGTACTTGGTCAACTCAGTTGCAGCTTGCAGCTATATTCATTCAATAATTTATCATTCAGGGACCATGGGCACAGTCTACACTTCAAAAACCTGCTCTTCAATAAAAAACCATGACTCTACATACAGCAGGGGGTGTCACATGCATGACAAGCAGTATGCATTTGGGATATGGCTATTTCTTTAATTATGAGCTGGGCTGGGCTTCTGACACTGTAAATATTGACCTAATCACCAAACTTGAAAAAGGTCACAAAGAGCTGAAAAATAAAAGGGGAAAGACAGAGAGCCCATACCCATGCATGTCAATGTATTCAGTTATACATGACAACAAATGACTTAGCATTCAGTAGGAACAGATATTAAAACAATGTACCCAGTTCTTACATAGTCACATTTATTCTCTATTTTTACAAAGGAAAATACAACTTTTGCACAATGAAAACACAATAAAAAGTTGCTTTTCTTGAACACAAAATCAAGTTTTCAGTATGCAAATGCAATCCTTCTATTGACATTATTTCCATTACTTGTATTCTCCTTTATTGTAGTAGACCTGAAGTGACAAATTGTATGTGTTAATATATAGAGTGTCCTTTATCTTTATCAAAATAGCAAAGCAGTCTTACATCCCATTTATAGAATATCAAAATAAGTCTAAAACTTAATAACCTTCGTGGGAAACTTTAATCATAAAATGCAAAGGTAACTGTGCTAAAATTGTACTTTCAGAGTGGCTACTCATTTTGTTGTCTTTTTTTGTAGTAGTTATACATAGAAAGGTTTGATGCCTTAAAAGAATGGCTGCTGTCAACATTTTGGTGGTGGTAAAAAGGGTTTGTTAATGTGATTGGACGTGATGATGAAACCATATTGTAACTTTTCATAGCAAACACTTTGTACTTCCACTGATAATCCATGTATCGGGTCAATGACCTGAATGTATTTCAAATAAGTACAATAATACAGAATTGGGAATATTTCAAATTACATAAAGAATGAAAACATTAAAAATCACACCTCACTAAAAATGAGTACAATCACAGAACTGATGTAAAAAACCAATGCTGTGTCCCAACACCGTGTTCCAATAACTGTGACTTGACAATTTGGGATATCTACATTACAAAATTTAAATCAAATGGTACTTCTAACTTGCACATCGTCAGAAACCAAATCAGATTCCAGAACCCACATACAGCAGTCATTGAATAAAACAGTGGAATAGCATAAAATAAAACGGTAACACAGCATTTATTTATGGGTTTAGTTATATTATACCCAAAGCAACTGACCTTATTATCACTGTCAGTTTTACTCTGTAGACAAATCTGCTTCTAAATGTCAAAACAGCTGTTTTCTATTGGTTCTTCCTCAAATCATCAATTTAATTTAGCCTAGATTATACAGCTATTTATAGTCATAAACATATATTGGTTTCAGTAACAAAAAGTATATTAGTTTTCTTCTTCAAAAACAATACCCGAGTCTCTCTCTGTTTATAAAAATACATCCAAAATTAAGAATTAATGAGCTGCAGAGTTCTTCACAGCATGCATTGAGAAACAGAACAATCTTGCCAGACAAAGGCTTGAACAATGAAAATAGAGTATACATCCTGCTAAACAGACTACAGTCAGCATTCCTGCCAAATTTCAAAGACTTAACATGATAATGCATGGGACGTGGTCAATGATGGTCAATGATGAGTTCAACAGTCAAACACCGGGAGGTTAAGCCTTTAGCAAAGTAAGTGCTCAAACTGTTGTGAACCTGCAGTAATGTAATGGCTTGGTACATTCCAGAAATCACTGCCCTCTTAACATGCATGAAATGAGCAGACTGGCCAATCCCTGGCTTGTCCATTTTGATCAAGAAAATGAAAACGCATAGGTTTTGTGAGTACATTTAAATTAAAGCCTACACAAATTCAAATATAATGGTTCAGTGACAGAGGTGGTGAAATGATGAATAAAAAAATTCCAAAGACCTTTCAAAGCCCCCATAAAATTTGAAGATTAATCCACACCACTAAATGCATCAAGTCAAGGCAAAGCATTTCCCTACAAAAGGATTGTATTTTGTTATTTATGTTTTTATTTCCTACAAATGACATGTACCATACAAAGTAATTTTCACAGCTTAAACTCTTACCATTTTATTGTCATTCATTAGTGGTTCCCTAGTTCCTGTGGTGTATACACCTAACCCAATTCAGTCAAAATTTGACGATGGAGGGAATATGAGGCATTGAATCCCCAACATACAAAGCAAATACCGTTTCATCTCGATGAAATGACAGAGGGACATAAGCAAAGCAAGCTGCCTAAAAGCTATCCCTCCCTGACAGAATCATTATCCCTCCCTCAAACGTGTCACATGCCTTTTCTGAGTCCAGTTGGATTCCAGCAATCCAATAGCCCATTCCAATGCAATAAAGAATACTGCTATTGAAGAATAGTTTTGCTGAACAGAGAAATGCATGAGAATTCTTCTAAAACCCTGGTTATTCTGCCCTTACTTTCAGATGAGTCATGCGATATTCATCTGTCAGATTAGATGCTGCAGACCATTTCTATGTGAGATAGTATCTGAGAACTGTCAAAGCCCACTATTCATGTACGTAGATAACTTTGATCATCAAGAATATTCATCAGCCCTTTGTGAGGAGATGTCTCATTTTCTTCTGAAAATCAGTTATGTTAGACAAATCATGGCATTCAGAATTTTATCCAATACTGGAATCTCCATTGAGGGATAACGTTATGAAGACCCATTATCTTTTTTGCATTTTCATCAAGATTATTTCAAATGGCCACACAAGTTTCACAGATATTAAATTAGTAATCATACTTTTTTGAAGTTCTGCTTCTGACCTCAACCTTGAAAACAGACAGAGGTGGTTGGCCAAAGGGAAGAATACTCAACCAGAGCTACTTCATCCCTGTAACATCTGCCCAGTGATTATATATTTTGTATTTACTGCAATCATGATAAGATGCTGTGAGGCTTACTATCAAATTCCTTTAACACCACTACCACTCACTTCATTAACATCACCTTGAGCCTGAAGTGAAAACTGAGCTGGTTGTTTTCCTATTGATATTGCACTGAGGTCTGTCTGCTCTGAGTTGAACTGCAGTATTATCAATAATAGGTTGATCAATATATTAAGAGCCATGAATGCAAAATTTCAGCTGAAATATGTAAATAATCTTCAAGATTATACAAAGAGTATTTTGTCTTCTGACTGGTTATGGCAAATTAAGGTATTTTTAAAATGTACCGTTGGAAAAAATAAATGGAATATTAATCAAATATACATCAACGTTTACAATTATTTTTTTGTCAAAAAAGAGAAATTAATCATAAAAATGTCTGAATTTCTGTTTTTAGCTCACAAATAATTCATTAACCCATATTTGAAGTTGACCAGAGTTTTATGGAGGTCTGATACCATTCTGATTCTTTGAAAAGTCCATTTCTCTGGTCTGGAGTTGCCCAGTTGTAGAAAGAAGCATGCAGTCTGTAATGTACAGAGACAGTATTCAATTGAGCATGACCAGCACACGTTTTATCTAGTCTTGGCTGATTTCTTTTTACTCCATGTCAACGAAGGCCGAATTCACTGAGCTGGCTCCATTATTATTAGTCAGTGCTGGGCCCCCTGGAGTATCCTGCTGTTGAGTGGATGAATTAATTATACCTGATCCTAGCACCCATTGCAACACCTGAAATACTAATGAGGTAAGTCTGTTGTAGTCAAACACTTGTCCAATCCATCATCTCACCACCTGCACTTCCCACACTACTTTACATATAAATTGGACAAAAAAACAAGAGTTAATGCAATCATTACTCTAGAAACATTTAATATGCAATAACATTTAGACACAGAGGTAATATGTTATGGATGGAATTGAAAAAAGGACAGCCCCAATTACGAGGTGGTGCTTTGAAGCATCTCATGTCTAACTCCAATTTTCACCTTGGTATAAACAGAGATACACAGCTGGCCTCTAAAAAAATGAAGATGGGTCCAAGATATGTAATTCCAAATAATAGGTTTTTGGGTTTAATGGAGACAAATTGCTCTGTGTTAACTCTGTAAGCTGTGACATTGGGAACAGGCTGATCAAAGTCTCATCGGAAGCCATCACAGACATTTACTCTTGAGCAGTGGATTGCAGTAAACATGTTTAGAAGTGGACAGCTGTGGCAGGTACCTCCAGATGTCTATATCTGTCTATGACATGTCTTTCAAAGTAATTTCCCGCAGATGGTCTTTGCCAAGCAGTGCTTGGTTCTTTCCCCCATAAACAAATCAGCACCACTCACTTAATATTGGAAACTAGCAATTTACACTGATCAAATATTGAAAACCTTTCCACCAGGAAATTATGCTGCACATATTAATAAAAAAAATTAAAAATCCAGGAAAGACAAAGCATCTAACAAAAGATTTTTTCTACATGAGTTTGTTTTCACCACTCATACTCATATTATCATATGCACCACTTAGAATTCAAAGGAAAGAACATTTTTGGACATGATTTATTTAACATATTAATTCACACCTGGCTTTGATACGCCATGCCTCGGCAAGGAGGGGTCCCTTTCCCTCAACAGTGTCTGTTTGATGTTGCTTTCCAGGGATTCTTTCATAAATCCTCATTCAATATTAATAGTGCTTTACCTCAATCTGTTAATAACTTCTCTTCACCTGACTTGAATTAAAATAATACATAGCCAAATGGGAATTAAAATAAGGAACATAAGATGTATACTGAGTCATGTGTCAGTTTATTTGTGGCAAAAAAAATGTCATTACTGTTTTATTTGGATTATGTGAACTGTTAGACTTTTCAGTGTAATTAGACATATTATCAGCTTTTACAGCAATGGCATGTTGAGCTTTTATATGGCCATTCATTAATTCGAAGTTAATTTTCTTAAGCTGAATAGTGTGTATCAATCTAACTGTAATAAATATGTGTGCATGCATCATGGTCTGAAGTCATTTTTTTCCTGTCTTCAAAGCGGATCATCATCTGATTCTCCGTACTCTCTGCCAATTTCTAAGTAACAACAGGAAGGGAATGGTGCATGTTTAATAATATCTTAGGGGAATGTCAATTACACATGGAAGATTGATCGTTTTTCTTCCCTGGCTTTCAACAGAAACCCCTCCCAATCACAAAGCCAGGCACACACCGCCCCCAGTACATCATCTCTTAAATGGCCTTGCTCACTCTGGAGATAAAATGAATTCCCTGGGATTTATAGATTTCATAGTATTTTTATAGAAATAAATAAATACTGCAAAAAATGTTATTGGTCTGCTTGCACTCAGGAATGTGCACACCATTGTGGAATGAAATGGTATGTAAATTTTTCATAATTATAAGTGTTTCAATAGCTAATGTGATGCATATGCAGCAGCACTTAAGGCCCACTTTCAGCCAATCTTACTTCCTGTTTATTTCCAGAAAAACTCATAAATGGAAGAGTGGAGAATGAATACAAGCTGGATAGGTGTGCCACAGCTGTAATATATGCAAGACAGTACAGTGGAGTACATGGGAAAAGACAGTCATCTGTATGGCCAAAATACTAATTCTCCCATGGACATGTACATTTTTACACTTGGATCATTGTGCAGCACTATTTTCACACAGTATATGATGCATAACTGAAAAATTGGCCTCTGATGGATCACAACAAAAGCTGAAAAGGTTAAGGACTGATTCACCTGGTTGGTTAAAAAAGCTACTTGTCTGTTTTTGAAAGAGTTGTAAAACAGATGTCTGATCAGAGACCTCTGTGGGAAAACAATCTCAGTTTACCTCTGATCTCATCCCATGCCCATACAAAGTACTCTACACACTAGTGTATTCATTGTTAAGAGCTTATGGTGCTGAGGATGCTCTGATATTCCGGTTTTCTTCCCCATCATCATGTTTCGGTTTCTAACCTACATACTTAAATGCAGCAGCATCAAATTGAATCCTCTAATAAGAACATTTCCTAAAAAAGGTTTTTTTCCCCTGTACTTTCAGTCATATTCCTAAGGGTTACAGATTGCTCTGAATTCAATTTCTCTCTCAGAAATGGCCTTACAGTTCTGCACCTGATCAGTCGTTGGATGGGACTTTTTCTGTTAAAGAGACCCCTAGCTGTCTCTAAATAGTGCCAACAATCATCCTTGTCAATCTGAATTGCAAAACGAAAGGAGCTCTAAGGAAACTACCAATGTGTATACACTCTGCTCACAATCTCATTTTCTTTCTCCAGATAGGGAGCAGACACCCATTTCATGCAGGCGCTTTGCCAGGCTTATGCATTTTCTCAATATTGCACATATTGACTGCCTTTCATCTTTTCCATGTTTTAGTATCGAGGCTGATATTGAATTGCATTAGACATGCAATCTCAGTTTAAATCACTGATTTCATGACGTACTGTAGCCAGCCTACTAAATTCCAAGCTACTTGAATTCTAAGCTCAGGATGGTGAATAATCACAAATTGATTGTTTAAGTGGTCTTTGCTACTGTTTTATATAATCTCACTGTGTAGCACTGCAGATTGCTTTGCGGTCTTCTTTCAATCCAAGGTTGCTGACATTTATAGCTCAAGTCTTCTGCGGTGTAGATTGCCAGGGTCACCACCATTCTCATCTTATTCCTTCTGTCTTATAAACTCTCATGTCTCTCAAACCAGTCACCTGTCCTCTGCTTCTGTCCCTTCTTTCTTTCAGTTAATCACTTCTGCATAGCATAGTTACACAGATACATCAGTCCTGTAAGTGCAAAGCTGTCTGTTCACTCAGATGACATCACACACAGAATGTAGATACTTAGAACAGAGACAAAGCTTTTTACCATAGAAACATTGTCATTTAGGCAAGCCTGAGACCTGCAAATTGTGTCTTCTATAATGACATCATCTCTAATGTACCACACACAGAGAATGAAAATTACAATGTAACTGTTATGTTCTCCATTACCCAAAGACAGTCTCCCCACCTGGATACATATTCCATATGTATGGGATTCGCCATAAGGAGAAGGCGCAATTCCCTTATGCCTAACTGCACTGAATAGAAGTGCCGAGGGAAATAAGCAACCTGAGTGTCAGCACTTGAGCTCATCATTAATTCTTCCAAGCAAAGCAGGTTATGGGATGTGAGACAAACACTGTACAGTGCCAAATGGGGAACAATTGTTCCAAATGGCAGCATGAAATCAGCCCTAGACTAGAAAGCTCTACTTTAGGCTATAAATGAATTATGCACAGTGCCAATTGGTGGAACTGTCCCAGAAGTGAAAAAGCAGTTAAACACCCTTCCACATTGTACCTAAAAGGCTTGCTGTTATGCCAGGCCGCTGTCCCTGAAAATCACTGACAGCCAGACTGAAAAGAGGTGAGCAAATATCTGTTCAGGTCAACTCGCTAGGTGCTAGATATTGTCACAATGAGAGAGGGCTCGCAGGTGATATAGTAAAGTTTCTATATATCCTGGGAACACTCACTCAGTTAGACTTCAATTTGCCATCGGCGGGTATAAAAACTCTCCTCTAGAGGTGGTTACACTCCTAGTGGTGCAAGCTCAAACTGCTGAATGAGGAGGTGTATCTGAGGCAAACCCCTTTCCTGCTTGGTCAAGTATGCAGCAGTAAGTATGCAGACTGTGCTGTCTCTAGCTATCTGCTGGCTCCCTTGCCTTCATGGACAATATCCCAACTCTTCAGGGATGCATTTGTTGATAACAGTTGACATCATGATACTGGGCCAAGAAGGTCCCCTACAAAGTTTTTTTTTCCCCTTGTCATCAGTGAAAGTGTGTTTAATCTCTCAGGGACTATCTGGTTTCATACCAAACAAAGGGCCAACAGCTTGAAGACATGAACAGAAGTCTGGCCCAGCATTCTGGCTCAGGATAAAATGGACAGACATTGCTCAACTGCGCATCCAGCCTTGTGCACCTGAAACCAAGTGATGGAGCCACTATTTCAACAGATGACATGTGCAAAGCACCAAGCTGCATTCTGATCTGACAAGATGCTTGATCCAAGCAATTACCAAAGTAATGTCACCATTCACGTATGTCAGTCATTGATCCTCACCCATGAATAGTTTTAAGGTACTTGATTTCCTAAAAGGGATACTAGGGGAGAACAGACACAGAACAAGTCCACCTCATCTCAAACCACACTCAATACACAGCTGCAGCAATTTAAGCCCAAAGCAGCCCCTTTTTTTACTAGAGGGAGGGTTCTTAAAAAAGGGGGAGCTAGTCCCTCTTATTCAACCCTTCTCAGACAGACAGACTCATCTATGACTACAAAGGCGATGGAATCCCAAACACCGGTAAAGACATTCAAACAAAAAGCCTGCATTAAACCATCCTCCCTAATTCACCAAAACATAATATTGTTTCTTGATTTCTCAGGCTCGCTTAATAGGGATTCCACACACACTAGTGTTTATTTCTTCTGTACTATATCACTTGGATCGCTTATTGGATCTTTGCTGTCTGTGCCACAAGAAAACATCAAAATCAACTCATACAGCTCAGCCAGTCAAACTTCTCAAAGTATGCCCATGTCTCCCCCTTTGTGGTGCTGAGTCACTGACATCTGCATGAAATTCAAAACCCTGACACCAGTCCACCACAGCCAAGAGCATTGTCATAATTAAGGAATTGCTCAAAATCTTAAGGCAGCAGCCAAAAACGAATGTTAACTTGACTCTCTGTGTTTCTGACTGGATATGTTTTATACAATAAATCACCTGTTGTGAGATCCACATAATTTTAAACTACATGACCCAGTACAACCAAATCCTTTCTGATATTTAAAGTGAGAAACAAATGACTGCTGTTGACTGCTAATGATGGTCAAATTCAAATTTTATGAGGAATATTTCATGCACTTTCTATTAATGGTAAAAGCATTGTTCAGAAATTTCATTTAGTTTGATAAACTGAAGCAGAGCATCTCTGCAATTTTGAGTGTTTTCCACTCATTTTTTCAATGATTCCCAGTACATAACTTTGTATCAAAGAACAAGCATATGAATTTAGCATTACACCCATTTCCATTTAGCTATGTATGGTCACATCATTTAAGCTTCAGTTAATAAAAAGTGAATCACATAAATGAAAATGAAGACATGTTGTTTTACAATTTCCACCTTGTGAGTAACCATACAACAGTCAATACAGGCAAACTTTAAAATTACATATGAGACCCAGAATTTCTTTTGTTTGTAAATGAAGAGAAGAACCCAAAGTAAGGAAGTGGCATAGGTTGATCCTACGGTGAGAAGTTAAGTAAGCAGCTGAGGATTAAAGCAATAGCCACTTCAACTGTTGCAGAAAAAGTCCCACTGCATCACACTGTCATTTTCTGCAGAGCAGCAAATTAGTCCAGGAAAAAACGATCTCATATCCAATACCAATGCTTGTACAGGTTTTAAGGCTGGCAACTTTCCTATGGATCAAAGAAAAGTGTATCCTTCCATGTAAGGAAACAAATACCATTTCTAACATATGTAAATAGCTTGTCTAGCATTAAAACAATAACGGATAAAACAAAGTGATGATGATGATGATGATGATGATGATGATGATGATGAATGGCCTCCACCGATATACTGAATAGCACATTTAGTTAATGATAAATGGAAAATGACATCCAGTTTTACCACTTACAGGTATATTTAAATACAATAATATTATATAATTGAAAGGAAACATTACTGAATCTGTAATCTTTGGACTGCACTTTCTGGTTAACAGATAAAAACACTCTGTTTATAGTTTACATACTCAAGATATCAAATTGTTTCTATGAAAACTGCTAAAGGCCTACATCAAGACACCTGGAGGTTAGCTAACTTGTTTCATCACTCATCCTTTCCTGAATGTGTCAGGGCAGTTGAGTTAAGTCTTTGTGCATGGTCCATGAAAAATAATATCCTTGTTTTAAATATTGTCCATAATACATTTCTAGTAATATATCTCTAATCCAGTCCAGGAAAATCCATTAGCTACCCAAAATTTTCCCCTACTTAAAGCTATTAAAACAACAGTTACAGTGGCTTTACCTAGTGGATAACTGAATGGTTTGCCAAACATACAAAAATGAGATTTTTGTCTAAAAATCCAAAATGTATATTATTCTCACATCAACCAACATATCTTCCCAATCCCCAAATCACTTTAAATGACTAAAATCATTAAGAAATAATTAGATTTGAATCAGTTCTTCCAAAGTAGTCAAGTAATTGCAGATATGGCACTGATTTTATATAATTAGAAAAAGTATTTGTTGAATTTATCCCAAAAAACTCATTATATGTAACTGACTGTTTATATACTGATTAGCTCTCCGTTTCCAACTGCCACCAAAGACAGGCATACAAAGCTCTTTTATATCTGTAAAAACAAAGATTGGTGTGGAACCAAAATCTTAGTATTGATTTTAGAGTAGTAAAGTTTGGACTTTATTAATTCAGTGTCATTTATAAAACCATTATTTTAACTTTTTTTTTCTTTTCTTGAAATATGGAATGGCCAGTCCATTTTAAAGGCGTATAACATTACTGCATTTTCCATCTATTTGGCAGCAGCAGACAGCCATGCATTTCTCTTGAAGAAAGTGTTTATTCACTCCGCTCTCCACCAGGTGAGCTCCCATTGCAAAGTATACTACTCCTGGGCTGTGGGTACAGATGGACTATGGGCACCTCATCACCAGAGGTGTTTCACTCTCGCAATGAGATAGGAACACTGTTGCTGACTCACTTATGTCCACTGACTAAAGTAAATGTAGATAAAGCAAGACTGCAGAATGATCCTCAACCTTTAACACTTCTACAGAAAATGAACAAAAAATGCCAATGACTGCTCGGACACTACAGGTGTATTTTTGATACACCAGCAAGAAACACTTGTATGTACTGAGATTACTTATTTGTCCTTAAATATTAATTATTTTAAAATATTTTAATTATTTCAAATGTGGTTTATGTGTAAAACAAACTGAATTCATCTGCATAATGTATTGTTTCACTATACAGTAAAGTGTACCTAAATGGAAAGGTATAACTTCTGCATACTGTGCTTTCTTCAGCACCATGGACAGCTACTTAATGGTCCTCTTACCTACTAGAGTCAATGTCACACTTCTATTAGACCTCAATAGTATTAACAACAATATTTTTCTTGGTTTGTACCAGTCATACACATCCATAGAAAAGAAAAATTATAAATATAATCAATCATTATTTATTTGCACTTGTTTAGAATAGCACACAGCAGGTATTTCTTTTCTTCATTTAACCATAGAGAGGATTTAAATATTCACCATGTCATGTGTTTTTTAATCCTTAATCTTGTTTCTTTTATTCATTTTAGAACACACTTTACTTTTGAGGATTTTCATTAGAGTACACTAGAGAGAACTTGTGTTTTCAGTTATTTTAAAATTTTCTGTACTTTGCTAACATTGATGCTATGAATTATTCAACTCAATCAGGCTTCTTTTCCTCTTGAAAAACAGGAGAGGAAAAATGAGAACCTGCATTCATATCATATAAGTCTAACATAGTCCTACAATTGAAACAATCACTACTTTGTCACTTTGTCACAATATAAACAAAATGTTTTTTAGAGTAACTTCTGTGTGTCAAACTATCCAATTAATTATGGCATCTCAAAGTACAAATGAGTTTCATGTAATGTTATTCCCGTTACTATGATGAAACCAATACATCATTAACTGTTTTACAATAGTCAATCAAGTTTTCTTTCAAAATACAGAGGACTAGTTAAAAACCTATTTCCCTAATTTGATTAAAACTATTATGCCCTCCTAACACATACTCATAGTGCAAGTCTGAATAAATATTCTATCCTTGAACTGTCCTTGATTACCCCCAACATATCCCATTTATCTCTTTATGCTGGTGTTTTTTTTTTTCTCAAGGACTACATCTGAAACAAGCATTACATTTGGAATAAACCTGTTAGTAGCATAATCCTGTATACCAAAGGAGAGAATGAAGTTCTCTCTCCAGTGAGCGTCCCAGAAAAAAAACAGACGGTACCAGTTAAACTCATGCATTTACCAATAATGCCAATAAATGTGCAAGCCATCTAGCTGATATCCAACAGATAAGGATCACATTGGGCTCAGTACCCCACAATTCTAGATCTGGAATCAAACAATTCTCATTTAATTGTTAATTAAAGTGCTAATTCTCAGCTTTTATTATTTGGTTTTGCCATGTAGAAATGACATCACTTTTTATGCAAAGCCACCCCACCTCCCATTTAAAGGCAAAATAAGGTTTTGGGAGTGATGGCTTCATATGTTTCTGATTTAAGTGTTTTCAATTGCCTCCTTAGAGCAGGTGTAATTCAGCTTTCAGAACCTATTTCTGATTTTCTTCTGGTTCTTTTATTGATGTTTGTCAACAAGATGACCAGGGTTGTGCCAGTGAAAGTCAAGGAAGCCATTTGGAGACAGAGTTCAATGAACAATGAAAAAATGGTCAGAGACAAGGCAAAACCTAGAATTATCAAAATCAACTGTTCAGAGCATAATTAGGACAAAAGAGAGCAGTAGTGAGCTCAGTAATCCCAGAGGCTACACTACAATATGCAAACAACTAGTTAGTCACAAAAATGGGATGTCCAGGTTACACTTAGCTAAGAAGTACCAAAAAGAGGCTGCAGAGTTCTGGATAAATGTCTTATGGACAGATAAGACCCAGAATCACTTGTATCTGAGTAAAGGCAAAAGCAAATGCCAAAAGGAACTGCCCAAAACTGAAATACCACCTCATCTGTACAGCATGGTGGTGGGGGTGTTACTGTGCGGGCATGTATGGCTGCCAAAGGTACTCTCTAATTTGTCTTCATTGATGACGTAACTGCTGACAGCAGCAGCAGAATGAGTTCTAAAGTGTACAGAAATGTCATATCTGCTCAAGTTGAATCGAAAGCCTTCTTCTTACAGCAAGACAATGATCCCAAAAATACTGCTAAAGTAACAGAGGAGTTTTTAAAAGCTAAAAACTGCAAAATTCTTGACTGGGAAAGTCAATCATCTGATCTGAGTCGAACTGAGCATGCATTTCATATACTGAAGAGAAAACTTCAGGGAACTAGCCCTCAAAATAAGTAGGAGCTTAATATGGCTTTAGTACAAGCCTGCCAGGGCATCATCAGAGAAGACACTCGATACCTGGTAATGTCTATGAGTCACAGTCTTCAAGCAGTCATTGCATGCAAAGGATATGTGGCAACGTTGGAAACATGACTTCTTAAAGGTACTTAACATGAGTGTGTACCAAACTTCATGGAAAGTGTTGTGTGCTGGTGACCAATTGTATTCTCCCTATCATTATGAGAGTGACACAGCATTATAAGATTCAGAACCACAGATTGATATCAATGATGTCCAGTGTATACAGGAGATAGATGGGAACATCCTAAGCAAGCAATGTTTACACCATAGGATGGGTCTGCTGGTTCCTAAAATGGCTCTGTATTCCTTGGATATCATTCTGCCATGCAGGGCAGAAATCAGACCCAATGGCTAGCCATACCATAAAACCTCTCTACATATTTATATTTATTTATTTATTTATTTTTTACACAGCTCAGAGGTCCAGGTTTTGTGCTCATTTGACTTAGACTTTGCTTCTTTCCAGATGCAGGTGTTTTTTTTTTTTTGGTTCATGCTGTCATGTTTTTGACACCGCTCATCTTGACACATACATATTAAATATTTTGTCATATTTATTACTGAGACCCTGTAAAATTATCACTTTCAGAATCTCCTAAATAGTAAAATGTAATACTCAAATGTTAAAATGTTGATTTTAATAAATGTTTTATAACAGAACCATTGCATTACTGCCAACACTAACGTTAAACCTGTGTATATTCCATTTTTATTCTGAATAAGTTACTGAAAAATATGATTCTGTTTTCATCAGGTGTTTCCATTACTTTGTCTACCTTCTGTATTAGGCTTATTTCATTTGGAATTTAAAATAAATCATCCACACAGCAATCAAACCTAGTCTGCAGTTGTTAGCGCTCTTCTCGAGTTCACACTACAAATAACATGAGAACGAGAGCTGGAGATTTCTTACATATCACGCTCCAATGGTCCAGTGACAAGCTGAAGTGTCTATTTACAACCTACCTTGAGTTTCTCTACAAATGGAATTATGTTTCTATATGCAGTTTTTGAATTACATGGAATTATGATATATATCAATAATAAACTCCAAAGAAAAGTGTAACAGGACAAAGGGATGAAAACCCTCTGCAAACATTTTAAAAGGGCTTATTTCATGACACTAACAGTTGACATAGTATCAGTTATTTCATGTTTTGAATGTGCTGCGTGGAAAAATCCGCAAATGTGCTCTATTTTGCACAAACTCTACATAATTAATGTAAGATCTATTTTTATTCCTGCAAAGTTTTATACATGCATCACAACTGAGATAAAGGGAAAAAAGTTAACCTTTTCACAGAAAAAGCATCTATTCTTAGTACCCTGTGGTAGTGAGACATGCAATTTACAGTTTCACACTGCTGTCTGCACACACAGCAGACCTGAATATAGATCCGTACTGTGGGATTTAAGATCCAGGCATGTTAACTGAAACTCTCTAACAAACTGCTCTCTGATTTTTTTTTCCTCAAATATATTGGTAGGGAAGTTTAGCACATCTGACATTCTCATGAGGAAAATGTTAACATTTTGAAATCATACTACAGAACACCTAGAGGCACTTGGTAAATTTTTGTCAAGACTGAGAGAATCTACTGAGTACTGCCTGTGGGGATGGGGGTGCTGGAGGGGTCAAAAAGAGTTTCTTTACAGTGAGGCAACATATAATTTAATTATTACTATCATCATTTTGAATTTTACCAAAATGAATCTGCCAATAAAGTAAGAGAGAAAGGACCTGTTTTCCTGTGTTCTGGATTCAGGGACAATTATGGTACCAAACCGGGGGGACGGGGGACGCGGGGGGACTCTTTGTAGGGATGTGCTTATGAATGTACTGTTCAACTACATAACATAATTTGTACCATTTCTGCTCATCTACATGAGCTACAGAATTTGTACTGTTGACTAATGCTGTAATTATGTGTCACAATATATTAAACCATTGAACTTATTTGGTATAAAATTCCAACATGGTAAAACAAGTAGTCATTGTGGGTTAAAATAGTATCTATTTTAGACATTCTATTGGGGGCTGGTGAGCTGGTGAAACTGAATCCAGCAGCTCAGCTGTGTTATTGAGAGCAGTTCATTCACTGGACGTTAACGTAGCCCATTCTGAAACTGAGGGAAACGGTCAAAATAGCCATTATCTCTATAACGACACAAAGCGCTGTCACAGTTTGCAAGATATTCCTGCTTTACTGTGTGAAATTATGTACAATCCTGACACTTAAGTTAAAAACGGAATGCTCAGCGGCGATGCAAAAACTGTTATCGAGTGCTGTATAAACATTTAAAATCTGCATCCGATCTCTGTCCCTATTCTTAGTGGAGTACAGATCTACTAAATCTAATGGATGAAGACGGTTTGAACTAGAACATTGATGGATTAATATATGTATGACCCCAAACACATCTGTAAAATACAAACCGGGGAAACAGTCCTTAAACATAAAACTGTTGCGCAGTTCTGGAGCAGTAACATACACTTGAGAGCAACAATTAGTTTAAATTCGAATTCATCCTATTTTACAAATTTGATTTTACCGTAATGCCAACTTTCGGGGAGAGGGTGTTCGCTTCATTTTATTTGTATTCATTCATTTGTTTCTTTGTGTTCTACACAGCATACCAGTCCAAGGTAAAATAATTGTGGTCGTGAGTTAACTTCCCCAACTCAAATGCTCAACAAAATAAAATGCATGCACTTGAAAGTAATGCCTAATGGAGGTGATTGTGCATACAGTTAAACAGTCTACTTTCGGCACTTGTCCTACCTTGCCCTCATAAATCAATTTTCACAGTAATTGATATGTCTGACTTACGCTGCTATTTTGCCCAGACCAATGCACCATCGCTTGGTTGTGAGCAGAATCCCCAGCCAAGGCGAAGGTTGAAGTGGTAAGTTTCAAGTCGTCCTGCCTTGAACTGGCCATCCTTCTGTCTTCACTGTTCCATCTTAAGTCTGACCGAGTGAACCTATGTCCAGGGAGCGAGGCGCTGCGCTCTTGCTGGTGACTCAGGGGCAGTGAACCTTTGTTTTCGGATGAACTAGTCGATTTCACTCGGTCATTTTGTTCTCCGCGTCTCTGGCTGCTCCTTCGAATCCGGTGGTAACTCGCATAATTTTCATTGCGACTGGCAGGAGTCGAAAATGTTACCGCATTCCAGCCATCTACACGCTTCTGACCATTAATTCTGAGGTTAGAAACTTTGTCTCCTCTTATGGTAACATCGCTGTCTCCGTGCGTCGGCCTCCGGCCAAATAATCTCTTGAAATTAAACTGGTCAGTATTCCATTTATCTGCTGAATGTATATTTATACCTTTGCCCAAAATACAGTCGAAGCTGTCTTCAGCACAGTCAAGCTGGCTAGTTTCTTCACTTGCAGGACCAGAACCTACTGCACCGTCTCCATGCCCAATAACTTCCCTATCAGACCCTGTTGCAAATGTTTGTCTGTCCATCTTTAGAAGCCCCATTAATTCCCGTGGACGCGTTTTAGCCAGGAGCTGACATGATCTGCAAGTTATATCTGTTTTGGTACCGATAAAGAAAGAAGTAAAAACCAAAAACAGCAGCCAAAAAGGAATACGCAAGATTGAAAATAATTTGACCCCACTCTCCATCGCGAATACCACGGAACGATACTGTCTGTAGCTGTCTTCCTTAAGCCTCTTTCCCCTTTTTCTGTTCGTTATTGAATTGCGGTCGCAGAACTCCTTCGTAAGTTGCCTGTTTTACAACTGTGTTGTAAAAAGTGTTTTTCGGAGAAGCGGTTCAAGTTGAAGGATTTGATCAAATGAAGCCCCGCGCGGGGGAGGAGCTCAGCTGAATGTAGAGGAAAGATAGGGGAAATTTCTTGCTCCTTGCTTTTTTTTACGCCGCATTAATCTTTTCAGTATAATGAGCTCGCATCCATTTACTTGCTGGGGGAGCAGCTTATCTCTTTCACATATTGCTATGTTCCAGATTGTGCGATTTCATATTTAATATGGTACGTGGTTTGCGTAATGGGGCAATCGTTATATTTTGTATCAAGTATTTAGATTTCACTTTGCTTGTTAAACACACGCTGCGTTTCATCACATGTAAGAGCTACGGCTAGAAAACTAAACTGGATTGTTATCATACACCTACAAGGTTAAATTAAACTGTAAATTGCCAGAAAACAAGGATGTGGTATCTTCCATAAGTGTCATTGGCATTTGTGAATCGGCGAACGTCAATAATGCCAAGATTGACATTGATCTTTGAAATTTAGACATGTCAACTTTATTTTTAAACCCTTCACCCTATCTGTGATGATAATAAAGGTTTGGTTAGAATGCCATACAATGCTGTCATTCAACAACAATTAGGCTTTTTTCTTGACGCTGTCCTCGCCACTGGAAATGGATAGTTTTGTAAGCGGTATTGTTAAATTAGCAAAACGGTTTATACTCATGTATAATAATCAATATATTTGAATATTTTAATGATTATTTTATCATTGTATTTATCAATATTTTTGATTTGTTTATTTGTTTATATATTGGTGGAGGGCGTCAAAAAATGTTCGTCCTGGCCACTCACCCTTCACTCTCCTCAAAACTATATTACTGTGTGATGTCTCCTTTCACAGTCATCAGATTTGGTCATGCTGAGTATCTGATAAGCGAAACAAGGTTATGGCATGGAAACAAGGATACATGGATAGGGTATCTGTTCTCTCTCTCTCTCTCTCTCTCTCTCTCTCTCTCTCTCTCTCTCTCTCTCTCTCTCTCTCTCTCTCTCTCTCTGAATTTCAATTTAATTTGCTTTATTGGCAGGGTAACCATAGTCATATTGCCAAAGCAACATACAAGAACACTGAAATCATTACATGATAGATAGATAGATAGATAGATAGATAGATAGATAGATAGATAGATAGATAGATAGATAGATAGATAGATAGATAGATAGATAGATAGATTCTAATAAATATACTATGATACATGTTCTTGAGGCAGAGGGAGAAGACACAGCAGAATTTAAAATGCTAAATCTATGAGATGTGGGTTACAGTGCTGAATTCTCTAGAGCTCAGAAATGTTTTATTATTCTATGTCTAAATGACTTATATCGCTGTACAGCACTTGCAAAGAACATGTATAAGATATTTAGAATTTCTTTGAAGAACCACAACTTTTGATTTGTACCTAAAAGATGATTACTAGATGCACTAAATGGAATGATGACATTATTTAGCATTGTTGTTATTGTTTCTTATGTTATAACTTCATACCTTTATTGTAGTTGGAGTATGTCGTAGAGTCCATACCAAGAGCAACTGAATGACACATATCTATGATTAAGAAATTAGTGGATCTTGTATCAATAATCTTACTGGCTGTTACCTCCAGTGAAATAGCTGCTTTCCCCAATGTTAATCTGAAAGACATACCTGGTGTTATGTGGCACATTGATTCCCTTTATTGGTAGCTGGTTACCATTATGTAAGATGTTTATTGGCCTAACCTACCACTGCAATGTGCTCAGATGAATTCAGAACATCAATATTACACAATATGAATATTTAATGTCTTGTGTTTTTATTGCTTGATATGATTTTAGCGACAGAACCCATTAGCTTTTACCCGTGTAAGCTTCAGAATTTATAGTAAAACAAAACTGTCTTTTTGTTATACAAATATCACTGTTATTTGTATTATCACAATATGCAAGTCTGACAAGTCTTTGTAAGCAAATGTATTATTTAAATGAGCTATTTAAGCTATATCTATTTGAATTTAGGTCGTTTACACTGAATTACTGATCATATGCACTTTTATAACATAAATTGGTTTTAAACATCCATATTTTTAATGTACCTAAGCTCAGATCTACTACGTTATGATATTTGAATGTTATGACTACTTTGTGGATATTTCGGCCTTTTGTACTTATTCCAGAGACTTGCTTTCTGCAGTCCAGGGAGCAATAATTGCCTAAAACTGATTTTTGTTCCGTGCAGAAATGCATACAGCCTTGACTTTACAGAAGCTTCTTATACAACATTTGTTGTCTTAATTACCAATTTCTTTAAAAAGTCGTTTTGAACATACGGATTTTCATAAAATGCATCGGAGGAATATGTGGTAGAGCCCCTCGCAGTATACAGTGCACTGGCATTTTGATGTAGAGGGTAACCCTCTCAGTTTGTTGGATAAAAGGCAGTGGAACTTTACAGATAAAGGACAAAAATGCAAATTGTTTTGTCTTCTCTGAGCCAAGTTGAGCAGTTGGGCATTATCCGAGTCACAAACCTGGTTAGTCACAGCAGGGATTGCACTTTTTATTACTTTTTTTTTTCATAAACAAATTCTAGCCTCAAAATGGAAAGAAAGACCAAGATTTAAAACTAAGAATTTCTTAAACACTCTTTATGATTTATTTAAAGAGTTTTGGCCTGTCTTTCACTGTTAGTGTAAGCTAAGGGAAAACAGACAAATCTGCTCCATTTGTTGAATCTGGCTACAAAAACTAAGCATTTGTTCATGAATCAAATTTAGAGGAACAGTGAAGCATTGATATTTAAGCATTTGATCCATGCTATCCGTCTTATATTGTGTAAATACAATTGGCAAAATATGATGAACAGTGTTACGAAAGCTGCACTTCACTTACATTTTCCACAGGTTTAACTGTTTGGCAAGTCTGCAAAACCCTTCAGTTAATGACAAACTATGAAATCCTCTTAGCTGAATTTCTTGATCTCTAGCACTGGTTCAGTAATATGATGATTTGCATACATCCATATGCATTTTGTCTTTTTTTCTCTTGTCATGGGTGCATTGATGGGATAAAAAGACATAGAGACACACATTACCCCTGTCTACAGAAGAGGTACAGTAATTGGAGGGTCAATACTGAGGTTCATATTTCTAATCACTAAGAAAACATTTCAATACAGTTTGAAAGCTATTAAACATGCCAGAGATGTGATATACCAAACCAATGAACTTGTGAGTCATTTGTGAGAACAAATATGAGTCTGTTGTGTGCCTCTCTATAATCTCAGTAATGTACAGTGAATTAATCAAATGAGTTCAGTTTTCTTTCCATCGGGTGTGAGTATTGACATCATGTTGTGTAAGCACTACTGCATTACCTACTCTGTCAGTACGTTTACTGGACATTGGTTATGAGATGAGTTAACCTGTGGAATGTCGAGTTATGTGACAACTGTGTCACATACTTGAATGTTCCCTCTTCCACCCTGCATTTCCGGTCATTGTTTTAACTGACAAAGAGACAAAGACCCATGGAGGATTCTCATAACCTATCAGAGAAGTGAATTGTAAGCCTCCTGGTGGAGGCCAAAAACATTCATTGTAGTTGTGAAGTGGTCAGCTTTTTGTATTTATTTTTTTTTTTCACCAAATTTTCAGTGACCCTGTTCAGGTCATTGAAATTGTCCCTGTAGACATGGTGGCAGACACCTGATGCCTGAACTCATTGTAAAAAAAGGTTTAGCTTTTAACTTGTATTGGTCTTCTTGTTTCCCTCCTTTTTAGACCACCAGTGGGACTCATTTGTACTTTAAAGCCAAGGCGAATACTCTGGGCAGTACTGTTAAGATCAAGGTTTCTGGTCAGCCCAAAACACACTAACAGCTGTTCTGGTGGTTTTCTTACTGAGGCTGAGACAGATTTGCAAAATACAAATAGATAATAATTGGACCTCACAAATAGTTACCGAATTTTACTTGTGCCTATGCTTAGTCCCTCGAGAGAGAACTTTGATCTCTGAAATACTCAGCATTTTTATCTTTGAACAATTTATCTAATTGATGGTGTGCATGTTTATTTATTTATTTATTTATTTGTTTATTTATTTATTATTTAGCTTGGTTTGATATGATTTTTAAATTACAGAAATGGATTAGTGGGTAGGATAGAGGTTTGTTGTATTCCAGACACCATTTAGGACCAGCTTCAATTTGCGCGCAAAATGTAAATCCCATCGATAATTCATATCGTGGACATATAAAATAGCATGATGTTCTTTAAAATGTATATAATAGAACCATATCCCAAGCAAGCGACCCCTGTGAACAGTCGTTTTCTTAGACTTTTTTTCATTTTCACAAACATAGCCTTCTTTGGAGAAACACAAAGATGTTTCTTATATTGAATACTTCATTGGTATTCTCCCTTACACAAAGTTAAGTTGCTGGGTCAGGAGTAATCAGTTTTTGGTGACTCACACAAAACAGTTCAAATAAAGGGTTCAGCAGCTTTCATTCTGCATATATCTGCTGGTTTGTTTTCCAGTCAGCTATTAATTGGAGTCTCTTATATAAATAATATACATTTTGTAATGTTTCTATTTCCATACAGCTATTAGTTATGGAGTCAATGCAGCATAAAATTCTACATGCAAGTCAGATGCGCATTAACTTCACTTAGCCTATATCTTAGTCACTAAAATGTTAATTTACGATGCTGTTCCCAGGGCCCTAATCTGATTATGCAAAAAGATGGTACAAGATGAAAATGCAGTTCATTAAAGTGAAATAGCTATTTTGGAGTGCTGAAAGGGCCTAAAAGTATTGGGATCTTTGTATTTTTTATCAGTTTATTCTGTGAGGTGGAAGTGAGGAATGCATTGCTCAGATATATTTAGATGGCATAGACTTGGGTAAAGGAATGGCAGCAATATTTAGTCTTATATATGTGTGCTAGTCTAGTTTAAGCACAAAATCAAAGTCCATCAAATATATCGGAATACTCGACAGGGGTAAGCTTAAAAATCTTGAATGAGTTCCAAAAAATTACAGAAGTAATACATTGAACACAAACCCACCATAAATTAAAAACGAAACATTGCATAATATTCATTCTTTAATATGTTCTTCAGGTTGATTTCAAGTACACGAACAAACACAGAATGGTCGATAATCAAATGTGCCATTCATTTATGCATTATTTAAGTATTTCTTATAATTCAGCGATCAGTTATTCAATCTTGTCAATTCAGTACTTATATATCTCATACGCTATGTGTACACCAAACAGTAATAATATGGTTTCACATAGTCATTGTTACATAATTAAAATGAATCTCTGCTGTATATGGTGACACAAGATCAAACAATACTACTACTGTCTTTAGGGCTTTTCTCTTTAAATGGCTCCTATACACACTGGAACAATAACCCAAACACACATCGTAGGCTTTCCGAAACTGGTCATAGTTCTCAGTGATAATTACTACTGCTACTCTTGCATGTTGTGTAAATCATAAGAGCACCATAGCACGTGGACAGTTTCTGTGTTAAAGATTTAAAGGGATATATTTTCTCATCATTGTATTGTTCAAATGGACTGGATGTTTGTATGCATGTTGAGTGCGCAACCCATGGGTAATTTTCCCCATTAGTTTGACAAAGATCCATTGGCAAGGTTTAAAGTTGCAAGTTGGAAAAAGTACCTGAGAAAATACACAACCAGGAAAGTATTTTGCCAGAAAAGAAATAGATAAAACTTGGCAGGGTGATAAATGGTGTTAGTGGTGAGGTCTATAGACTATTTTATTTTCATAAATTCTGTGTCTATGTGCCTGTTGATTCACATTAATTTCAGTATTTGCTAAAGATTCAAGCTACCTTGATAACATTTTCATGAAAAATGTGGTCCACAAACATTCCATTTCTTATATCAATTGGGACATCAATGTTTGACTGATTTTTTTCCATTAACTGCCACTATACACAATGGGCTGGCAAACGATCCAGATTAAACCCATCCTAAATTGTAATGCAGTTCTGTTGTCATCTGTCTAGTCAACTAGCTAAAGTTTTATGGACTATGTTTGCCTGGTCATCACTCTTGGTTGTGGAGAGCCAGAGGGTGTGAAGGTTTTTATTGTTACTCAGTGCATATGACCAATTAAAACAGCTGATTGCACAATTAACTCACCTCACCTGGATTCTTACGTCTGAATTGGTTAATGGAATTAGTTTGACTTACAGATACCAGGCTGAGAAAACAGTCTTATAATCATACTTAACTAAGAAAATGGCTCCGGAAGCATCAGTCTGGACATTTCGGAGAGAGCCAAACTGACCAGAAAATGCATTATCTCCCTAGCTACACTCACACTGCACATACATTTTGTGAGTTAGTTTAGCAAGATTAATGCGTAAAGAAAACAGATATGGTGTACTGCATGAGGTGACCAGAAATTATTTAATTTGTTGTCAAATTGTATTGAAATATTAAGTGGAAGCAATTTTTTTCCCCATTGTTATTATTATTACCGTAGCCATGTGTGCAAGCTATGCTGTAGCCGCTATTTTAAGCTCATGCACAATGTAGCTGCTAAGTCTAGTCATATAAATGCAGCCACCATTTTATGTTAACTAGCACACATTTGTAGTCAGGCTGTTCAGAAATGTATATTGTGCTGTAACTTGTAAACATTGTTTTGTTTTGTTTTGTTTTTTGGTCGGAGGCAGACACCGCTAGTTGAAAGGATTCAGACGTCTGGAGCAGAAGAAGTGCATGGTAGACGCTGCAGTCGACAGTGTGGTAGACCAATCTTTGATTTTGACTACTGACTGTACTGTTCTCTGTCCTACGGAATAGCAGATGCACTCCACCAGGTGGCAGGACTGAGGATTGTGTTAATTTTGGAATTTAGTACTTCTACCCCTTTTTAATTATAACCAATAAAAATTAGCCTTTTAAAACACAACCATTCTAACCTAATTTTTATAATTAGTTACATTTGAACTAACTTCTAAATTGATTATCAAAATAATACTATACCAAGTACATTCTAACCTTAAATCACAGGGAAACTAGAAATCATATCACACAATAGACACATTAACTTAAGGGAAACTTTACCAAAGTATGAAATACCTATCTGTGTGTCTTTTTTTTTTTTTTTTTTTGCATTTTTACATTGCACATTGCTCCCAATTACTTCTCTGCCAAGTTTGACAGTACAATTTGCTAACAACTATGCTCTGGTCTCTGGCTTAGTTGTTTTGGTTTGGCCTCACCACTACTGTTGAACCTACACTGGTCCTCACAGGAACTCATCTGTTACCACATAGATAAACGTACTGTGTTACCTGCTTCACTCATAAAAGAGCATGTAGTATAACTACCATGAGTTAGTTATACATCATTACTGTAATTGCTATGCCAGCTATAATTTTTGAGAACCCTATGAAATGAGAGTTAAAGTATCAAAATTATTGCTGGTTCTGGAGGAACAGAAACAAATACTCTGCAGTACCGATGGAGGTAGGAGCATGTTTTCTGCAGAGACACAGTGGATAAACAGAGGGCTTCACGGCAGATTTTAAAGGTGCCAAATGTGTTTATACAATGAGTGAGCCTGTCAGTCTGGAATCTCATGTCCATGTTGAGTGTGAGCAGTGGAGTGCCATCATGAGAAATGGATTCTGGGTTGAGTTCAGGAATAATTTATTTTGGGACTCAAAATAGGAAAGACAATCATACTGTAGACACAGACAAAGACAGAGAATGTGTATACTAACAAGCAAGAGAAAATAAGCTTGCAGGACACATCCACTCATTATAAGGTAGAAAGTGGCGTAACTGGCCAGTTCAAAGTTAAATTTCTGCCACAGCCTTAGCTCATTACAGAAGCTGATCCAACCTATCTGCACCTTGTGCAGAATATATTTAAAATCCCAAAATTAATGTTGACACCTGTTTGGGTATGCATTAGTGCTAGCATTTGTGTCCTTAAAAACAGTTCCCTACTATGATTTCCCAAACCATTTTTTTCCATCAGAT
Organism: Albula goreensis; assembly: GCA_022829145.1. Lineage (NCBI taxonomy): Eukaryota > Metazoa > Chordata > Actinopteri > Albuliformes > Albulidae > Albula > Albula goreensis. Next base: position 11,740,335 of record CM040759.1, read on the forward strand.
TATCCTTAAATGTACAATGGTTAGAGTCCCCGATTGTTGAGTGAGATGCCTGCCAACATAAGAATTGCCAAGTCAATTATAACCATTTTGGATAGGACACAAAAAGAAAACCGCCCTTGAATTCTAATGATGGTTCATCAGTCACTCCTTAAATTACGTGATAGCTTAACTATCATACAAAATCCACTCTGCCTTTTTAGTCACATTCACATGGCTGTCAGTTGAGCACCAGTGACTGTTGTCTTTGAGTGGTCAGCCAACCAAAACATAGCTGATCTGTGTCCAGGATGAGAATGAATCATTTCTGTAATCATCTCATCTGAGGTTAATGAGTCCTGACTGTGTCTCAGCAAAATACAAACGATAAACACCAGATTGGCTCTTTTCTGTCAGCATTCAAATTCATAGCCTTAGTGATGTGATTATTATACATTAACTTATGGATTATACATTTGAAGAAATATCTCCTCTTCAGATAGAACAACAATGCCCAACTGTTGTTCAATAAAATAGATATATAATTTTAGAATAACTACCACAACAATAACATCATCAACAATGGCAGCGTGTTCAGTATGCTTACCTGTTGTCCTGGTGAACCTTATTGACTGTATTAATCACCCACAAAATCACAAAACAAGAAACTGGAAGCACATTTGGTTATCTCAATTAAATTCCACTGTCTCTCTGCAGGATATTGTCTTATATGGTTGAAAGAGTGGATGGCATAATGTGAACAAACTGAACTTTTTGTTCAAAATGTTCATAACAGATTCACAGTACCTATTACTGATCTAATAACATTTTTTCATTTCCTAGTTGTTTATACACAGATCAAATAAAAAACCATCATCAAGACATTTAAAAGTATGGCTGGGGATCTATCTACACACACATATAATCACCATGAAAACTGACACTCATATGTTGTGGTATGTGGCCATGTACAAGAACCCTTACTGGGTAAAGGGTGTATTGTGGGCTCAGAATTGTCTATGGTGTAATAGGATGAGTTCATCAATAGCTAGCATTGATTTTGATGATGGAGAAGCAAACAGGTCCTTCCAGTTCCTGTCAATTCTCTTCATTCTTCTTTTTCCTACATAAACCTCCTCTCCTTATGTCCTCCAGATATTTTAGGCTAGGAAACAAGTGGTAGTGAGGCAGAGCAGGTGAGAAGCAAAAAGGTTTGAGATGCTTCCTATGACTTAAAACCTGCATGATTGAGCTCATAGTTCTCGTCTCACACATGAAATTTCACATAGGCAATCAGCAAACACCCCACAATGAAGAGAAGAGAGGGGATGGGGGAATGAGAGGAGGCAGGGGAGACTGGCTTCCTGGGACCTGCAGGGATTCAAAGGCTGTAATAATCACAATTGATGAATTCAGTGTACTTTGAATGACTGCAGTTTATTGCAGCACAGAGATGGGCACACACCATCCATTGTTGGGTTAAAATATGTTAAAATTCAGGATGATAGAAAATGGTTTCTCCACAGTTTAAAAGCCCTAAAAGCAATAACATCTATGTTTTGATTATTTGTTAGCCAAGGAGTTAAAATCCGAATGGATGAAAGATAGCAGTTATAACGTTTTCACATTCTGTTTGCTAAAATGTCCAACATATTATTTCTTCCCAAGTGAGTACAGGAAACTGGTTCCAAAAATGTTGCTATTGAAAATAACTCTTGTCTTGGTCATTGTGTGTGGCAACATGAAGCAGTATCAAAATTCTGCGTATGTGCACAATGTCAGGTGGTGCAGGTGGTAATGTTTGCAAGTACCAAGTGTTATTTTTTTTTGAAAACCAAACAAAATGTATCTTAACTCTCAGTGCTGTGTTAGTCTGGGATATGTGCCACCAGGCCACAACCTTCCATATCATATGTATGAAATTGCAATGTTGACAATAGGATATATACATTCTTCACAAAACTGTCTGTCCCTCCATTCATAGATTATGCTACACAGTAAGATTACCCACAAAGGCTGCACAATCTTATGTGAAAAACACATTCCTGGAACACAATGGCATCGATTCATATCATCATCCTGTGAATTAATAGCACCATTGTTTCTTCTTTGCTCTCCCTCTTACTTCCTGGTTTCTTTTGCTGAATGAGAACCCTGAGTGAAAACCCTGTTTGTATGTGAGTGTGAGGTTTAGTCTGTATATCTCTTTTAGAGCAGTTATTACAAATTCATGTCCAGTGGCATCTCTGTCTGTTGCAAAGATCCATTCCAAACACAGAAGTAATTTATTCTGATCAGAAGTTATTGCAATTCCACAGAAATACCTACTGTGATGAAAGCACAGAGTAGGTCAGAACCAGAAGTTACAAAGCTGTCAGCAAAGGTTTAAATGCAAATGTGTTTGCCACTTTTCTCATCAATAACATCAGCAACAATAGTTCAAGAAATGAGAGGCAAGTAAGGAAATATCACTCCTAATATATCTGAATGAATGAGTGAATGCTTTAAAAGCTCCCCACCAGAGAGTAAAATATTAATATTTGCAGACCTAGTACATTACCAGGAGCTTTAGAATGGAGCAATGATAATTATTAATGAATCTCATTTTCAATCTGCTGTACTAGATGTTCACAGCATTTGACCTTCACACAACTGAATATCCCCAAACCTCTGCATTTGACCTTACACAATGGCAGACAGTCATGAAACCCCCCACCCACTCACAAAGTTGTGTCACCTACCTTCCAAATCCGAAAATGAATAGTGAGAGTGCAACAATAACAACATAACAGCTCGGGTTCTCTGTTGTACCAAGCTCGATACTCCTATTGGAAGCAGAGTGAAAGAAATGCACTTGTTTATGAAAGATGTGTTAACCTTGCTTGCTTCCCATCTTGTACCAGAAGAGGCTGCAATGCATATCAACATGCACATGAAAAGTTTAATTAAGCACCAGTATCACTCAACAACGAAAATGTAATTGAACAACCATCACATTTAATTTGATCTTAAAATTTCATCTTCTTTGAATGTTCACTGTGGTGTTTAATTTCCAAGAAGAGCAAATATCAAGAGGAAACTCCCCTTATCATACCCTTTTATGCATGTTGCTGGATAATGAATGAATAATTGATACAAGCATCAAGAATATTTTTGTTTGTTTCATTCAATACATTCAAGTTATTTCAGATCATGCAAAATGCACCACAGTAGTATTGCTACCAAATATTATACGTATTTAAATGGCTGTTTTTTGGAATACTTCAGCTGACATTTTCGTGATTACTCAATTACAATAACAAGAAGATGGTAGACCAACTCATATTATTCAGAAAAATTCATGATTATGGTTTTCGTACTGTAATTGTATATATGTAACATCCATTTACAATTTCAACTTGTCAGGTGCTGATGCTTAGCATTCAATAATTAAGAAATACAAATGCTTGCTGCATGCAGAGAAATCCCATGAATTGTTTAGCATGATTCATTTTCACTCTTGCCAATAACTTGGATGTATCAGATCAAATATGTGAAAAACTGCAGAACATAAAATACAATATTCTGGAAAGGTATTGCAGCTGGTATTGTAGGATGTGTGCAAGAAGGCTAACAACTAAAGTACTATTGTCCTTACATTTCAGTCCTCCTCAAGTGTGTGTGTGTGTGTGTGTGTGTGTGTGTGTGTGGGGTCTATGAAAATGTTCATAGGTCTATGAAAATAAGCTCCACGACCAAGAAGTCTGAAGAGTCTGCTGAAAGGGAGTTACCTGGACTGTTCAACAGCTGTCACACAATAATATCCATCTAGTCATTAAGAATGTTGTTATATTGATGTCAGTCAAAATTGTACAACTTTGGTGTCTGAGAATTTACTAGAGAATTCTTTTAGCTATGCACATGCACAGTTCACATGCAGTGTGAACAATTCTGTGAGAGAGGCACATCTTGTTAATGAATGTCCCATTCAAAATGCTGATGAATCTATCTTAGAGTGAATTACTTTCCTAAAATCCCATTGCCCGATCAAGTATTGCTGTGCTTTCAATTATGATCCTCAGTACTACTGTTTAACATGAATTAATTTATACAGTAGACTGAGACTGCAATTATTTGCATGGTTGCCACCTACTGTGTGGGTTCAATATTAAACAAGATTGCTTTTGTTTGCGGGGTATTCCTCAAAATGCTACTGCTATTATCGTTGGAATTGGATACATTTGAGTTAACTTTGTTTAGTGTACACTACAGTTGCCCATCCCCTCTAGATTTATGTAGGTACAATACAGTTAATGTGAAAACAGGGCCCTGTTTGCATCCCAAATGCCAAAGTGTGCTTAAATGGCATTGAGCAGCAAGGGGAGCATACACTTAAACAATGACACGTGTGTTTTTGAATGGGATGCAAAATGTTACTCTGCATGATCCAGCTGGATCAAAACACGAGAATATGGTAAACAGAATCAGAACAACGAATTGTGTAACACATGTAATGCAGTTGTGTCTACTTCATTTGTACGCAATTTATTTTAATTTTGTTTTAATGAGGCATGCTTGTCATAGCTTTGATTGTAATTGCACTGTATGAAGTCTGAACAAAATTGAAGATTGAAACCAAACACTCATAATGTGTGTATTTTATTTATATACCAATTATTTTTACTAGCAATTGCACATTGTGTCTTTTTTAAATTATTAAAGCAATCAGTTACAACATTATCTATGAAGGTACGGGATTTTCAGCACTTACAAGAATTGATAGTTCACTTACTTTTATGAACTCATTCATATTTAAAGATACTATATATATGTGCAAGATATCTCAAATGAAATTTTATTCATTTATAGTTATTGCCTGCAATTCATTATCATTCATTTTTACAATAGTCTGGATTATTACTATAATGTTCATCTTTTTTTGTGATAATGCATATCTTTTATTTTAGCATTAATATTCTTCATGTCAGGACCAAATCTTGGTTCAAACATTATTTTTTATTTAATTTTATATGCTTCTTGTAGGAAAATGACGCAAAGTTAGTGCAGATTATGACAAAAACATGAGCAGCAATTGATCTAAAATTCCTGATGCCATGTTAAAATTATTATGCAGGGAGAAGTGTGTATTTATCGCATGTGGTATAGTGTGATGCAAGCAGAGATGTTGCCTGTAAGCATTGCTTCCATATCTTTTGAAAGAAGGCAAAATGACTTTGTGGCACAAAATACCTAGGTCCTTAAGCTCTACTGCAGTCTCACGGCTATATACCTACAGCAAGGCTCCCATTGGCACAGCCTTAGGTGTCCAAATCATAGTTCTGTATCTGATAGTGTCAAGGGCTCATGTGTTGTATATGAATGCACCCATCATTGCACCTAGCTCAGCCAAAGGTTGTATTGGATGTTTTTGCAAAAATACAACTTACGCTGTTTTTTTTTCCTCTTAACACTACACTGAGCAAAGTTCAGGGCTATATTCAGTGCTACCATAGTGTGCAAAAAGGTTTTAATTGCTTTAAAATATCAGCCAGAGAGGTGGTGTTACTGAAATGAACATGCACAAGACTACTAAATTACATATGAGGTGATTTATGAGGGGAAAATGACAATTCTTGATTTGTGAGCATGGGTGAATCACATATTGTTTAAAATATGATTCCAAATGTTGCATTTACAACACATAGTGTTTAGTAATAATGTGCTTTGTAGTCTAATTCCAGATTTCTAGTGATTGATCAGTGATCCACATCAATATATCCCTGCAATCCAGATGTCAAGGCTCAGTGCAGTATGTGTGGGTTAATCAGTAGGGCCACAGACAGAGGGTCAACGTTCTAAATTATGTGGAATCAATCCCATGTAGAATCTCTAATACTGCATAAAATCTGTTTTCTCTGTGTGATTTAAAAGTAGATTGGATACATGTTCATATGTTTACCATTTCCCAAATCATTATTTTCATATACAGTGGACATACCTCTGTGGATCTAACTTGTTTATGTAACAACCATTTTGACTTAAATGAATAATTTCAACATTTTGGTAATGAAGTCCTCTTGTCTTATTACCCACAGTCAGGGCACCACAAAGGAACCATTTTCATTTCTCAGTTATGTGTACTATTTCCAATGACTGATGGAGTAAGGGAATGAAGACATAGGTCATCTAAAAAGCGAGGAAAAGCACGTGGCTAATCGCAAAAGTGAGGAAATACACCTTCCAACAACACTGAAACATCTCTCCCCAGGCAGTGAATTGCAAGAACACTGTAGGTGTTCTGGTTTTGAGTGCATAAATTTCAGTGATTTGTTGATTAGAATACAACTTATTATGATTTAATGCTTCTTGACGTCAGGTTAACTTGGTTTGGAATTTCAGTGTTGCTGTCTTTTTGATCAATGTACGGCCAACTAGTTATCAATATCCAGTAGAACTCAGGAAAATGGTGTAACAATATTAACTGAGGTTACTGAAATGTTCAATATTAGATGCATTCCTAAAAACTGCCGCAGACAAGAAGCGTGTTAGGCAAACAATGCCTACACATAGCCTAGTATGAAATAAACATGTAACTGTGTACTGTGTCATCAGTTAGCTTGTTCTATTATAAAAATACCGGAAGGCCAGCATCAGTATAACTAGTTACAATTAATTGTACTGAAAAGCAAAGTAATTAGTATCTTTGATAAATGATAATATATTGATTTTGCACTGATGGACATGTGATATGCACTTAGCTCTTTTTACCCATGTATATGCCCAAGGCTGGGACACAGAACTTGAATAGCACAATTTATCTCAATATATAGAGTCTCAATATATTATATATTTTCTTGAAATGGTTCTTAAAAATGACCTGGATTTGTCTTTAAACTTTTAAAAATGAGTCAATGATTGAAAATTCTCATTTAACGGAATACCTCATCAGCCATACACCACAGCTCACAAGTTTAAGTTTAAGGACTTTAAGTACAGTAATGAGGCAAAACTACATTTGGTGCGGTGTGCACTGTGTACTCTATATGGTAGTCTCTAAAACAAGCATTTCCTACTTATTAAATTTATAGACCAGTTATTAAATATGAACCATCAAGCTTTGATATCTAATTTATTCCATTTATGAATATCCATTGTACACTGAGTCCCATTTTGTTATATTTTCAGTGTAAATGGACAAATTTGCAGTGGGAAGCCCCTAGAGTGAATACAAGTCCCATGGATGGTGAGCATAATGTGCTCTGCAGGCTATCTGCATCAGTTCTAATCAGTGACTGGTTTTAAATTAAGGATGGAGAGAACACATTGTCTCATGCAGAGAACATCTTCCTGCCCAGCTGTACCTCCTTGGCTTATTTCCCCAGGTGATGTTAATGAAGCCCTGTCCAAAGAGGAGAATAACAGAGATAAGAGAGAACATTTTGAAAATAAACACAGGCATCAACAGAGCCAAAAGCAGCTGGGCACAACTTCAGATGTCTCTTTGGTAGCAGGTGAGGATTGGGTTGATATTACATCTAATTTGAGTTATCAAGTGTTCAGACTCCTCACATGCTTGCAAGCTTTCAGGTGGATTTTCTTGAATTTTTCTTGAAGGCCTTGATCAGTATTAAAACCCAGCAATGGAAGAGGTAATATGCTATTTCTATTGAGATGGAAGATAATAAGGAAAGGAACTTTTGCTTTCAGTTTATTCAGTGTAATACTCTTGACATACTTTAGATTAATGAGGATGATAGTCCATTTTAACTCATAATTTTAAGGGTCATTCCTGACTGAAATATAGATTTTCAATTGAAAATCACTGTTTAGGGATCAGTTATCAAATGAATCAGGAGTGTGTTTTGATAAATACACAAGAAATAAAATTAGCCACTCAAACTGAAGATGAACATACAAAGCAGCTGAACCCTTGCTGCTTCTTAAGAGCCGAGCAGAAGTACATGCACTCTGTTGCAGATGTTCATGTGCCTGCTTAATTCACCAAACTCTGCTGCTACATACATCTGCTTATGTCTGAAAATTTACAGCAGTTTACACAATGATACTTTTTTGCTTTAGTGGGGAACGGAGAGTCCAAAATTTGGCGCAAGGCCATTTTTTAAAGCTTGAACTCTTTGTGGAAACAGAAATGTCATGAACTGTTCAAGGGATGGGAGCTGTTCAGCCATGCAGTTCAAGCTCCAAATGAACCACACCACTGAGCAGCTTGGTTACACGTTAGTGAGAGGCAGTTCTGACATCAGATATCTAGGGTGCTTCCTTTGCGAACATAGACTCCAATTTTGTGGACATTGATTTCAGTGTGCCAGTGTTAATGAATGTATTTGTTCAATGTAATAGCATAGAAAAAGGAAAACACATATAGCTAATGCCACAGAACTTGCAGTTATTAAGTATGACTGGCAAAATGGGTCAATCAGCTTGAATCAATAGGTGCTTAAGTTTTACACTTATAGATTGATTGACTTGTTTGGGGCCAACAGCTTCACCAGTCAATGTTCTGGAGACACTCCAGTCTTCTGTGACTTTTCCATTTTCATGTTCTAGTGTAAGTAAATATGAGTAGGCCATAAATAAAATTGTTTATACTGTTACCATTTGCTGGTTTGTTGCCAAGGTGTTTCCTTTTATCTGATTATCATGTTATTATGAGATTTTAACATACATAATTTTTAGTTGGACACTTTAAATTTGGTCATTAATATCAAGCCAGTTATGATTGGATTATGGGGCATCTACATAGCTGTTATAGCATTGAAAACATGAAGTTATCATTACATGAAATGGACATGGTTTGATGATTAACTCATAGGCATTCTCTCAAAATAATGCATCGACAATGTGAGCTTGGCACCTGAGCAGCTTACTGTTTGTTTGTATTCGTAACAGTAGGCTGCTGTCTCGCTAAATTCACCTCTGTGTCTGTCTGCCTTCATTCTCTTACCTTAAAGTAGATAGAAGGGCTGTCTGATGGAACGTTTAAGTAAACACATGGAACTTCATTGGGTTTCAGACTCCTAGTTTCACATTTAATTATTTTCAAAAACTTGTAACTATGTACAACTATGTTAAACTAATTAAGTATAATTACTGCAGACTAGGTCAAGCAGATGTGAGGGTTATCGTAATGTCCCAAATCATCAAATAAGGCCATATTGTTTTTTATGGGCAAAATAATCAATTTCATCAAAATTTCCGTGCTGGTTCAGATGTCATGTTGCTGTTATAATCTTACTCAAGGTACAATTTAGACACGGCCTGATACACTGACATTACCAGTGATTTCTCAGTAACATGGCTATGACCATCTATTTGTGAAATATAATGCTGTAGGAAAAAATGTAGTTCCAATCCATTCTTATAACAGAGTATCTTTTCAAATAAAGACGCATCCGCTCAAACATCTTATTGGCCAATGTTAAGTGAGAATGCAGATTTCCCTATGTTACATGATGAAGATTATTTTCTCAAATAGAAATGTGCAGCTGGTGTATGACTTTGATGTACCTGCAGTCACTGTTCATAGATTATTTTAAGAAATAGATTATGTTTAAGCATGGATTATTGAACGCAAGCACTAAACTATTGTAGCAGGAAAGAGAACTTTTTTTAAAAAGTTTAGAAATGAACTCATTTTTGCTGCTCATTGATCTTGCATGCAGTAGAACACCTGAAGTGATTGCCTTTGACTTGGTGGTGATGAATGTGATCTAGTGATCTGTATTTCACGGGCAAGTGGAAATGAATAATGAGTTTTCCAGAATAATCACTCAGTAATGTTTAAAATATGGTATTATCATGCATAACCAATGTCAATGGATTCAGGAAAACAGTGCAATGCTCTATGGCACAGAGCTGGTAAAATTGAATTTAATGAATCTGTGTGCTTAAATATCTTCTGAAAACACATCCCAGCACTAATGTGCTCTGTATTTTAATGCATGCAGATATGAATATCCTGTGGTCTCCATGAAATATTACCAGTTATGCACAATTTATCCTTATTATGCATTCAATATTGTATTTAAATATATGTGGAGAATACATCTGGTGAAAGGGGCTTTTAAAATGAGAATGAGATGAATGGTTATTCATAACACACAACCTCACCTCATATACTGCATAGCAAATGGCTCATCATAAAGGCTTAAGAATGAGCCACACATCACCAGCGGGGTCATTGTTTAAATGAAATGTGTCAGTGATAATATTTCAGGTTTCTTATTATCTTTAAAATGCTGCATTAATTAAAGAAATGGAAATATGCAATGCCATCAGGAGTAGAAAATACTGCTGCAAGATAAGAATTTGACAGAACAGTGTTTGGCTGTCAAACTTAACACTTATTAAGTTGACTATAAAATTAAGTTTAAAGCAGTAACATAATCTAAATTTGGACAATTGGGGCTCCTCCACAATAGAAGTCAATTAAATCCATCTGTAAATGAAATGTGTCCACTGAATTGCCTGTTCCATGTAGTAGGCCATCCTAAGTACTTCTCAAACTGTACACCTTGGGGGATATACGAAGCATTATGGGACCTTGCACTGCGTAAGCTAGCAGCTTTCACCTGGGGTCTTCATCTGGGATGGTTTTTGGGGAGTGCCCTCCAGTGTCCAGTGCAAGACAGGAGGCACTAGTTGATATGTTAGGTGTTCACAGTGACTTATTATTTCATATTCCTGTCTGGTTATGATATAGTTCCTCTCGGGCACAGAAAGGAGCAGATAGCATTTCAGCCTGTTTACTCTCCTCCCTTCTCATTAACCACCACTGGTGCTGTCCTTCTTCCTTTTCTGTGGAGCATCATACTCACACTGTATGTGACATGCCAACTGCAACCATAGAAACAAAGCCTTTAATTTAAATTCTGAATACAAATTTATTTTATCTTTTATTTTGTTTTATTTTTTACATTTAGCCATATTTTAATGATGACAGTTGAAGTAAATATCATTCATGTCACTGAAAATACTTAAATTCAGGGAATGTAAATGAAAAAGGCAGAATATTACCTTGAAACGTGTTGTTGGATAATACAATTATTTCACTTACGGAGTTACAGTATCACGTTTTTAATGTGTCATTTATACTTGACTTTGCTTGGATGCCTCCAGAGAGGTGGATTGGTGATTGATGGCACCAACATGAGAGAACTACAAAGCATACAGTAGAAATCAAATATTAAAGATGAAACTAAAGAAAATTATATGATCAGTCAAAATAAAATTGTGATGGCTTATTGAATTACCCACGATGTCAAATAGTATATTTAGGGAGTTGTGAAAGTTCAGAGAAAGGGCCATGACAAGACTCTATCACAGTACAAACAGAGAAGGCTTAGCAATAATCAAACACTTGAAGGATTTGGATCTTAGCGCTGCAGAGACTCTGATGAATAAAGTCTGGTTTGATGTTCAGCTGCAGGTAAGAAACAAGGGAAGGAGGAATATTGCTTGCCAAAATCCATCTCCTTTGGTCTACACAGGCAAAACAAGCCACACTGCCTCAACAAGCCAATGTTTTCTATCAACAGCCCCACCTTGACTTTTACCTCTATTCAAATAGGCAAAACATTCATGCATGTATGTGAGTGTGTAATAAGAGCTTTGGATGCAACATGAGGCAGCAGAGTTCCAAAGAGGCCTAACAGCCATTGAACAAACTGCAGGTTCACTGGTCACAAGACCTGCAAAACAATGTGATGTGATGGGGAAATGTGAAAAATAATGAATACACATGCCAAACAAACAAACTGCATCTGCAAAGAGAAGCAGTGGTCATGTATTGAAGCTAGTTGACAAGGACCAGAGGAAATTGTATAGCATGGTTGAGAGACACCCGAAAACTATCCAGGATTGAATCAACACGTCTGTGACCCAATCCAAAAGTGATGACTTTGTGCGCTCGCAGTGCTGGTATTTTGAGTATTCATTCTCAGTGCTGGTATTTATCATAAACTTCTTGTATCCGAGGCTGATGCACAAACACACAAACTGGTGTAAGGAGCGCAAAACCTGGACCTCTGTGCAATGCAAAAAGTAACAGGTTCTTATGAGTTGTGTTTTACTCTTATTATGTCTGAATGGGTTTGCATATTTGTGCAAACATGGCCTCCTCATGATGTCCCTAAAATGACCAAAATGCCCCTGAAATGACAATGCCCTGACAGACACTGCTAAACAAATTCAAAGGGGGAATATGAACTCCAGGATGATGTCATTATACATTTCCACTTGATTCTTTTGAATTCACACATCTGGGTCATTTTAAGTATTGTGTTGTTGAACAAGTAAATTTTTACATATGGACATAAATTATTCACAGAATTTGCAGTATTCATGAAGTAGGTGATTACATTAAAGTACTCCAGGCTAATCAGGAAACAGGAAAAGGTTTTACAGAAGCTTCACATTCAGGCATTTTAAAACGGATTCTTCATTCAAAATGGTTTATGTGGGTCGCAGTCCCACCAGATTCAGAGTAACCTCATTGAGGCTATTTTAGGGTCATGGATACTACTTGTAATAGAGGACTATGATCTCATTATAGTGTGCTGCTATCCTAAACAAGGCAGGCTGTCTTTACAGTCAGACACTGAGAGAGAAGCTCACTTTGAATAATACTAGGGTTGTCTTGAATCATTATTAAATTTAGGATAAGTGTAAAAAAAAAAGGTCTTCACTCATATTTACGGCTTTTTCACATATGAGGTTTCACTGCAAAGCAATTCAGAGTTGAATTAATAATTATGGGAAAACAGACAATGTGGTTGGTGGTCCTTGAAATAAGGAAATTTAAACAACAAAATCTCAGTGAATAGTTCTTCATTTACAATCTCATTAGTGGTACCTCACTTACTAAGGTCCATTATTGTGATTCCATGCAGTGTCAGTGTTATAGTCCATTTCACCTGTGAATGTTACCCCAAAGTGTAATAATATACATAGGAACTTATACTAATACTCAATATTTAAAAATCTAAAAAATATATAAATATATATTGCTGAGAGGGACAAGATGTTTGTTGGGACTGAAATTATTGTAACTATAGTTACTAGGTCTACTTATGCCATGAGTGCAACATAAAATCACATTTCCATCAGATTATGGCTTTTATTTCGATTAAGTTTATCTGTTTTATTACTTACTGTTTATTATAATAGACGTCACATTGCTTGCCTTGTTCAGATGCAAGTCATATTTTAGTTGTATTCTTGAACATAACTTGCTTCATGATTAAACATGTATTTATTCATACCGATCAACCACATGTATCCACAAATACTGTTCTCATAACTTTCACTAATGGATTTTCCAAATACAGCTTCAAACTTGATCACCTTTCTCAAAATTGCTTTTGGTGTTAGTGAATCAGATCACTTGTGCTAAAGTAATCTGCTTGTATGTCCTACTCCCTCCTTCAAACTACTGTAGACAAGCCCTAATTTGCTTATTCATTCAAGCTGTGTATCTCTCCACTTCCACTCACAGAGTCCTCTTGTTCTTTGTATCTTACTATCTGATGACCTTGGATGAGTTTCTGCATGTGATGACCATTTTACACTCATTAAAAGATCTATGATGGAGGGAGATAGCGGAAGCAGCTCTTTTTTATTCCCCTCTCACCCCAAATTTAACTGTGCCGTCAGTCCCATGCCTGAGACCTTCTCCCACAGTCTGAGGAAGTAGCAGCTGCGCACATGAATTACTCTGATTAACATGATGGCTAGTGTTGGGCAGAACTACTTTATCCTGGCCTATTAGACCTGGGATGAGTGTTACCAATTGTTACCAACACGAGGAATAAGCATGTTGTGACCATGTGAGTTTGACATCATTCAGACTAACAAACAATTCTCGGGAGAAAATAGTCACAACCATTCATTATGCTCAATTAACAGTTCAGTTAGGCTATTGATTTGTTCTGAAGGAAAATCCAAAATTCCTGCAGCACAGCAGCTGTGAAACGTATTGCAGCAGCACTGGTGCTAGAATATCAGTGCCATTATATAATAATAATGATAATAATAATAATAATCTTTTTAATACCATCATACCATCGTGTTACATTGTATTCCTAGATTTATTGGTAACAATGGATAGGTAAATCAAATATGATTTATTATCAATAAAATAGTTATTTCTGGAGGATGGTTGTTTGTATTTGTTCTCAAAACTGAACTTATTCCACAGTTTTGAATTCTGCCTTATGTTTTGGGATTTGATAAGTATAAATGACTCAACAGCTGATTCTGACATGAGTTACACAGGCATAAAAACCACTTAAGTGCTTTCAAATGAGCTGCACACCTTTGTGGATTCTGATTTCATGCATGTATGGGGTAGTGTCAGAGATCCACATGCCGGGTAGGGCTTAATTTTCAAATGGGTGATTCACATATTTTCCAGTGTTACAGAAATTCTGACTTTGACTACAAGGTAATATCTGCACTGTGGAGTTATTTGAATATAAGCCTCCCTGCATCTTAAAATGTAAAGATGTGTGAAAACGAAAGTTCTCTGCTGGTATTATAAGACATTACCACCACTATATAATGTACCATGCGTATTCACAATTCATTGCCTCGGAGTACATAATATTTATTAGCTAATACTTTCAAGTGAACTACATTGCTATAAAACAAATTATTATACAAGTCACCTAATTAGTTAAATTGCCTTAGTTTGTAAAAGAATAAAATATAGCTGCAAAGCAAAATGATGGGGCTATATCCACAATGCAACAAATTAATACACTGACAGTCTGTAGGACGCTTGCGCAGAATATTATATCCTAAAATGATTTTGTTGATGGTAGATGTTATTTTTTGTCATTCTTGTAATGCATGTAATGCATAATCAGTCATTTAGGATTTCCATTATTTTGTCTAACCCCTGTGTGTGTGTGTGTGTGTGTGTGTGTGTGTGTGTGTGTGTGTGTGTGTGTGTGTGTGTGTGTGTGTGTGTGTGTGTGTGTGTGTGTGTGTGTGTGTGTGTGTGTGAAATATATGTACTTAATGCTTCACACAAATGTGTGCATATGTGTGTACTTCTCCATCACATTAATAGTATTTGGCAACATTGTTTACTATGAATAGATCAATGACTGATATTATTTTTGTACGGTGTTAAAAATGTCCTTTCAGTGCACTTATGGCAATGACAAATGTGCTGGAGAAGATTATTTAGTTCTGGAAAGGTCAATTTACAATTTACAATTTACATGTACCTATACATCAGTGATGTGATTCCTTTGTGTTATTCTTAGTAATTCTCTTTAGAAAATTAACTCTTTATTTTTTTTTAATTCCTAGAGTAAGACATCGGTGAAAATATAATTTCTTTGCAAATCAAGTATATCATGTAAGTCTTGCATAATGTATAAGATGTAAAGTAATAAGTGTTACAATCGTCAGACCTAGTGCTAAAGGCAAATGACCTGATAAGATCTTGGATTTGCAGCGAAAGATTGTCTAGTGCAGATAACAATCTTTTTTTTTCCAATCAGACCCTCATCTATATTAATATTCCTTTGATTACAGGTTGCTGTAGGGTGTTTCCCAAAAGTAAGAGAATGGATAATGTTAGTTATTGGATATTCACAGCAGTACAAAATATAGCTGCTTCAACTTCCATCTCTCAAGCTGTGTGTGTTGGAAATTGTGTGTTGGAGATGAACAGCAGTTAGCATTTAGAAGAATTAAGAACTGTCAACCTTGCTCTATTGGGCTAGCAAAGTCCTTAAATCGCTTGGCTTTGGCAATCCGTCTTTGTCTGAGGCTTCACGGAGAGAAAGATAGATGCATTCAATAAATGTGGTCTTGAAAAATCCGCAGGAAATGATTAAGAGTGATGAATGGGGACAGGGAATTTTTGCCAGGCTGAATTTCATTTGACATCCATTATATAATTTATATCAGAGGCAATTTCTAAAAGAAGGCAGAGAAGTTTCCTTAAAAACATTCTAGAGCATGACTATTTACCTCAAATTGTAAAACTGAAAATAAACCCTGCTCAATTAGTCATTCCTCCAGGTAGCCCCGAGTCAACATGATTTTCCATTCTTTTTGATCCGATGTGCAGCTGATGCGGAATAAATAAATTCCACAGATGCCACATATTTGATAAAATTCAAAGTAATGGTGATTTGAGAAATTGAACTGTCAATAATAATGGGAATGGAGTGACAATCAATATGTATGTGGCTGGAGTATTTTGCAGCTGATTGCTATGAGTCAGAAAGTACGACAAGGAAGTGCAATGCATTTCAAAACAGAGACCTGTGAAATACAAAGCAACAGATTATGTGCACAAGATTGCAGGCAGAATGTAGTAGTCCTCTTTAAGGGATTTAACTGAGGCTCTTGTCCTACAGCTGACAGACAGATAGTTTATTGGACATGATTGGGACAACAGCGTACATCCTGCAGCTTCTGCACACCTAAGCAGTGAACACGTGCCAGAACCACACTGTCAAACCTAGCCGTTTGCGGGATTGACTGGAGTCAGCAGTCCAGGTCAGTGTTAGGACCCATCGTTATTACCATGTATTATATTCTTTGTATGCTTGGGAAGATTTGCAAAATGGGTTCCTAAAGATTGGAGGGGTGCAAACCATGAATGCACAATCTATAAAATGAAACCATGATATGTACTTACAATGATAGGCAGTGTTAAATTGCTTATTTTGGAAATAAAAACTAGAATCAAGTTTCCTTAAAATGGAGCTCACAGATTTACTCATAGGTGTTCTAGTTATGTAAATCGACCTTGTTGACTGTTAAATGTAAGTTGCAGTGCACACAGGAAAGGTAGCATACAGTGAAACAGCTAGTATGCCATTCTTAAGGTTTAAAGTGTGTCACTGGACATCTCTGTCAGTAAGGAAGCCCTGTAGAGGCTGTGCTAGTTTCCAGAGCTTCCAGAGCCTAGTGGAAAATGTGATACAGGTTTATTTAAAATATGTTTACTAGTACACAATTTCTCCTTACAAATCAGTCTTCTTCTGTCACCGCACCAAAACAGTCTCTGGAGAGCAACATAGTTCCCTTCCAGCTCCAAGACTCAGTGGAAATGTAGTGCATTTTTTCCTCACTTTTGGTAGGTTACTTTGGTCTTGGATACTGTATCAGT
Organism: Albula goreensis; assembly: GCA_022829145.1. NCBI lineage: Eukaryota > Metazoa > Chordata > Actinopteri > Albuliformes > Albulidae > Albula > Albula goreensis. The sequence goes on from CM040759.1 coordinate 11,757,448, forward strand.
GTGGAAAAGAATTTCATTTTTCCTTAATATTTGGTGAAAACTGCTGCCTGAAGTCATCCAGCAAATGTAGGCCACCTTCTGGTCTTGAAAATGAGAAACTGGTCATTTTAAGACATGTATCATATTTAGAATTTGGTGAAAATATGGAGTTAATAATGGAAGAAAACAGCAGGCAGCAGGGGTTTTGTGTCCATTAGAATGGACAGGCTTTGCTCTTGCTGGGATACTGTTTTCATTCATTCATTCATTCATTCATTCATTCATTCATTCATTCATTCATTCATCTATTTGGTTGATCTCAATGTAGTGAGGAAATTGATATTACTGCTCTCTGGGGGCAACTCATGATTTTCTCATCACAGCTCATATGTATGTACTATAAGGGTAATGCAACTGTAAAATTCTTTATCCAAATATTTTACATGCTTTTTGATTAAATAGCCTTTTTGTGCTTTTTTTGGAAATGCTACACAATCCTTGAATCAGATATTGGTTGCTACTCATTACTTTTTACCGAATCAAAGTTTTGTACAAATTAGTCCTTTCAGAGCCCTAATGTTCAACACTGCAAGCATAATATTGGAAGCAACATCTGTACTGGACTGTGAAATTTTATATGTGTGCTTTAAATAGCTTGGACCAAATGTCATGTCCCATTAAATGTTGCTACAATCAATACAATAGTGAAATAAGCAAATATGGACAGTGCTGAAATACATATGTTTGGGGGAATGCATGTGCTGATTAGATGATCTTTTAGGAATTAGCTGAAAACATGCTTCATTCTAGCATCAACAATCCAGAGGAAGGCAAGGCTTTCTATGGAACATATTAATTCCACTGACCGACAGCTGTGCTTGATTGATTCAAAGTCTATTCTTAGTTGGCATTTAGCTTAAATGATTTTCAGCTCGAACTATCTTTGTGAGAGTCACAGTGGTGAGAAGGCTGCCTTCTTCCTTGCTTGACTTTCGACAGAACTCTTACTCCAAAGGGTCAGCACAGAGGACTCTTTCATTCAGCTCAGTTAGCAAGGCAATGTGCAGAAGGTAATGTCTCAATCAGCTTTAGCAGATAGGTGCCCCTACCAAAAGGAAATAGAGTAGAGCAGTGTGGCAGATACTGAGCTGATCCCATTGGAAAATCAGACATTATACTTATGTGGATGGGAGTTCTGTGCAATGCAAAAAGTTTTACTTTGACCCCTTTGAGAAATGAGCAGAAGACTGCAGTGCTGCAGAGGGATATGTGAAGGCTCGGGATAATTCCACGGCTGGTGACATTATATTGGACTGCTGATAGATATTTCCCATATAAGACAAATTTTCCATGATCTGAATCGCTGGCCCTCTGTCAAGAGGAGATAATGGGGTCTGCAGTTTCAGAGATGAAACATCAGTGCAGAAAAGAACAAGTTGATAATGAGGGGTTTCATCACAAATATTATTCATTTCAGATTCACACAAGGGGAGAAATGAATCATCAGAGATAACTGGAAATAGATTTTTGATTTTCAGACGGGAAACTTAAAAAAAAAGATATTTTATTTATTGAAATTTTCTTTATTGAAGCTAAAATGTATTTTTGTTTTTTCCCCATCTTTTGACTGGCCATGATGAAAATTCACCTTATGAATAAAAATACAAATTGAATGTGGTCATGTATGCATAGTGCACAGAACAAAAGTATAATGTGCTAAAAATAATGATAAATATAGAGTGAATAACAAATTTGATAATGCTTGATCAAATTTGCCAAAAGGTGTTGTGAACTTACCTTGTACCTTGTGATATACCTTGTAATTTACGATTCTGATCTACTTTGCAAAACACAGTTATATATGCAGCCTTTTGATGAAAAGTTTAATATATTATGTGTACTTAAGGTGTCTAGTGTGCCTCAATAATTATAATAATAGTAACGTGTCTTATAATGCTGAATCTATTGGTAATTTATGTAATGCTGTCGTAGCCATGCACTTTTATATAGGTCATTCTGGAGAGCTGATTTATGGAAGCTCCAAGCCAAACGTCTTATCTGCCCAGTTTTATACCTCCATTAGGAGCAGTTTGGAAATTATTGATGGGCTTTGTTAGATACATCATTTATATCAATGGATTTGACACAAGTCCTCTAGATCAAATCTTTGGCCAAGCATGCTGTCTTCCTTTCTTCCAAGTGCACAATCTTCAGTAATGTAATTTTGCAGTGGAACAAGCTATGTCTGTTTTCCTCTCCTTTTTCCCTCATTGGATGGTTCTTAAGTCATTTACCTCATGAACTGTCTGAATATAAGATCTTAGTGTACAGAAGAGGCAAACTGTCCTGCTTTTAGCTTTTGAACACAGTGTGTGATGATTAGAGGTTATTATAACAGCAACACTGATGACTGTTTCAAGGACACAGGGTACATTTGGTTGTTTTTTCTGAGATGTGTTCATCTTTTTATTTTTTCCACAGGATCTGTCAGGTTTGTGGGTTGTAGGTGGACATTCAGTGGAAGGTTTGAAAATGTCTTTTGAAATCTGATATGGAAGGACATCTTATATTTTGCTGCATACAGCATTTATATATGCTATACCTGTAAAGGAAAAATGATTGTTGGATGAAAGCACAGCTCTCGAGGAGAGCTTTTTTTTTTCACTGGCAATAGTGAAGCGACTTTTGTAAGATAAAAAGTGAAAAGTACAACACAAATACAGGAATACTGTTTAAGCTTGGACAGCACTGGAAGAACTACACTTGAGGGGGAGGAAACAACAGTGTGCTGAAAAATTGATGAATGAGCTGTTTATCAGTTTAATGCTTCTGGAAGGCCTGTGTAGCAAGGGTCCATGGGGTCAAGAAACGTACATTGATTTTTCACTTTCAAACTTATTTTTTCTTTAACTCCTATATTCTGCCATTCAGGCACAGGCTGGTCATATGGAGGGTATATTAATTCAGACGTCCATTTGCACATGCAGCTATACAATTATACATGAAGAGACAACACAGAAATCCATGAGTAAAAAATGCAAAACAATCTAAGCTGAGGGTCTGTGATCTCTGATGAACTGAACATGAACGCATTACCTCAAGGTCTCTTTCGCAGTGCAGGGGGACACAAGCCACAGGATTTTTCGCTCACGTCACTTGAAAGGGGATGTATTGGACTGTCTGTGGTTGTTAAATGACTTTACACTCTAAAAGCACTTCCAACATTTTATATGATGGCAAGTCAATGTCATATTCACATATATTTCTCTGGCCATTCATTTTTGTTTCTTATGTAGCTGTTCAGAAATACATATAATACAAATGGCTGCTATAGCATGTTACAACAGGAGCTGAATTGATAATTTGATGCACACATATGCATGGATGTCACAAACTTTCCACTGGCATTTTATTTGGTGCTCTGTCCACAGAAGAGAAGCTGGTGCCAACGTACATTTGTATTTCTCACCAAGTTTAAACTATGTCAGAAGGTAACATTTGGAACAAAGCAGCTGCCCTATTGATTGCTTATCCATCTCATTTGAATAAATCTTCTCTGACAGAAGGATTGCGTAGTGCCAGACTTGGAGGGAAAGGGAGACTGAAGCCTATAAGCCAACTTTGCCATGTTTCCCAATGTGACCTTGTCCTTGCACGTTTACCTTTATTTGATGTGCACCTGCTCCAACGAGCTGTCACGCTCTCGTATGGGAGTCATAAAGAATGAACTGAGAGCCATAGTGGAAAAGGACCACCCAACTTTCTTGTAATCATGTCCACAGAATGTGACATTTTCAGAAAATTGGATTTTTCTGTGATGTAATCATATTTTGCAGGGATAAATCCAAGACGGGGACTATGAGGTTGTGAGCTGTAATTATATATTATATATTTCATCTGTTTTACCGTCCTGTAGAATGCATTCTATTGCACATAATGAATTTCTATACCCTATAATTGTTTAGTAACAGTTTGTTGAAAAATTTTAAATAGATTTTGATCACAAGATGTAAAGGTACTTAATATTGCACTGCATATAAATGATTGTGGCAATAATTAATATTTTCTCTCTTTCTCTATAAGTATTTATTAACAGTCATTAACTTTCATGTGAAATCATATCACATACACTATCAATCACAATGCAGCAAAAAAGAGACATATTATAATTCAGCACAAACACCTTTTTGACAAATGGGCCAACCTAACACACTCTGCTTCTTCACAGGCAATATTACAGTCCACAGCTGTTATCACAGCATTGGTTCTTTAAGTCCTATTCCAGCTGTCACCAAAGACTACTTGTGCCAAACCTTTTATCTCAATCCTGACAACTAGAGTGACATTGTTCACAATTATCTTGTCAATGAGGAGATCCTAAACAAAGAAATTGCCTTTGGGTGTGTAGAAAGCTGCCCTTGTACTAGACAAGCTTTGAAATAAACTACTGAGTAAACACGTCAAGGATGTTCCTCCACATTATTCATAAACTGCATGGATGGTGACCTGAAAATTCAATATTTTGTGAACATTTTTAATAATTTAAAAGTTAAATGTTGCTTTTAACAGTTTCATCTTTTTTATGACAATCACTATAAGAAAATTTTGGTTGTTTAGTTGTGATTATTTTAAATAGAATTCCATCCAATTCATATGTTGAACAATCAACAATCCATTCAAATTAATATTAGTGCATGGATTTTAAAGAAAACAGACTCCAGTTGTTTGAATTGGGAAAGGTAGCGATTTCAGGTGAAAATCCTATTTGACTTAAAAGGAGATATCATGTTCTAAAAGCATTTCAGAATAAACCACCATGCTGATACTGTATTTGGCCCATGCAGGCTAAGTTCATGGGAATCTCAAACATTCATAGTGATTGCAGTACTGATTCCCCTTCAAGGGTTTGGATGAATAAGCAATGAAATTGTTCATTGTTGCTACCATCTCAGAGTGGAATTAGGATTCTAAATATATTCAGTATATTTAATTCCGCTCATTTTAAGTACAATGCCGCAGTTCTCCTGCATATTTTATGACTGGAAAATGCACAAAGTATCGTGCCCCAGATTTTACATGTAACAAGTTATGTAAAGCAACAAAATCTCCAAACGTTCAGAGTTACATGATTTAATTTGTTTCATAATAACTAATATGAAGTGTTCAATTATCAAGTATGGTTCCATGAGGTAATTTAAGTTGAAATAGCAGAAGTGACAGATAATGGTATGACATAAATAATTTTTCATTGAGAAGTTCACCTGATATAAGTCCCCTGGGTGAGAGATGAAAATTCATGCATTTGAGCTGAGATAAAGATAACCCAGGAGCCTGGTTACAACATAGGAATAAGGATGGGTACAGGAGGATTCTGTCTTTTACAGGTAATCTAATTCACAGCTATAAATGCACACATCTGGTAGCAGCCCATTAATTGCATAAACACGCATATTAACCTTTGCCTAATTATATTGTTACATAAGCCAACTGAAACCTTTAGTGTTGCAATCTTTCATTCTTTTTTTTTTTTACTTTGTAAGGTATTTATTTGTTTCAGGAATACAATTCTCTTTGCAAATATGTTTATACTATACAGCATTTTAATTTTCCCCATCTGTGTGGATTTGTAGAACATATCCCTAGTGAATGCCTATTATTATTTTAGTTGCCTTAGTGCTGAAGTGACGACAGATCATTCTTTGCTGAAATATGGTCACAAGGTCCTCTTCACAGCTGACTGCTCTACAATAATACTGAACACCTGGAGCCAGCATGTGTCCCACATTTTGACAATTAAATGCAGTAAGTGAAAATGTGTTAAAGTAATGGCATAATATCACTATTCAGCTTTCCCCAGAGCCTGAACATACTTGGCTTTTTAATTCTGGGACTTTATGGGAGTTTCCATTGCTTTGCTTTTCTTAATCTATACTACTTTCAAAGTGACACACAATGTGACAGCTCTTTGAGTGCTTTGCATTTGACATCAGTAAATGTGTTTTATTTCAATGTAATTGTACTAAAACATAAAACAAAAAGTATGTGAAATTTTTAAATCTAAACACAATTAAAACATGTGCTTAATTTACCCTTCTTTTATAAAGATAACTTTTCACCATTGCATTTGTCATCGCTGAAATCACCTAACTGTGTTTAAGAAAAATAAAATGATTGTATGTAATGATATAAAAGATTCTGTGATCATTTATATGCATGTCTAAATAACAAACATTGCATTTATGGACATTTTGGAAAGAATATAACTAAGTTATGAGGTTGTGAGGTAGTATCTTTATTATATATCCAGATTAACATGAATCTTGATAGATAACTGTGGTTGTAATAGTATGACCAGACACTGCAGTCATTTAAATAAGAAACACAAGAAATGCATTATTCAATCACAAAGACCTGACCATGGATTCACCAAACGGGGAAAACAGAGAATTTAGAGATAAAGCCTCTAATGGCACAACTTTTTGTTTGTTTGTTTGTTTGTAATGCATTCATATCTTAGTCTATATGTATTTTATATATATATATATACATAAAGCTATATAAAACAGCTTTGGAGATACTTTAGTTGTTGATCAACTTGATTGGAGCTAGAAGGTCATGGAGAAAGGAAACATGCACTGTTTGTACAAATCATTACTAATAGTAGTGAGCAACTGCCTGTAGCAGAATCATGTATTGGAGATTGTAATGAGAAGGTCCTGGGACTCAGGGACTGCCTGAAGGACCCAACAGAATGAACTGATGTAAACGTTACCTGGGATGAAACTTAACATGACATATGAGCACAAGGCATCCCGCTCACAACAAATTTCAGGTGAAGTGATATCAAGTGAAAGGGCATTGGTGCTCTAACTTTAAAGTAATGTAAGAGATAGTCTTACCTCTGTGACTCACAGCATGTGACTTAGTTGTCTGACTGCTGAATAAAGAACTGTGAATTAAGGAGGGGAAGAAAAACATTAATATTGCATAACATTTGTATAACATTTCGCTTTTTGCTAAGGGGTCTGGCAACCCCTTAGCAAAAAATGTAAGGTTTGTCATCATAAAATCAACAGTTAAACTAGTGACAAAAGAAATGATATTTTCAAAGTCTATGGAAATGGTCAGCCATTTCACCACAACTGAGCATGCTGAAACTTTGTGGGATGCTCTGGAATGTAGAGTGTGGAGTAGGCTTGTGCCTCTTCATTTTGCCAAGAACTGGAGTCTTTTCCTTTTGAAGAATGATTATATTCCCACTAGGAATAATTCAAAACAGCATTCCAAGAAGGACTGAAGCATGTGCTGCGTGACACTAGGCCCACAGGAATTTTCTTTGTACTGCACAACCAATCAGAAACTTTTTTTTTTCTCTTTTTTGTTTAATTTGTCCCCTGGAGAGGTTTGATTTGTCCCTCAGATCATCAGTTTATATTTCACCAATAATATGGCAGACTGTGAACCACATAAATTACCTAGCATGAACTCTTTTTTAACAATAATAAATATACCATTTGCATTAACCATGCTATAGCTAACTTGCTCTATTATGAAAAATACGGATGAAATCTGGATGAAATTATACTTATTTTTATGACACCAAATTCACTAACACTTCAAACCCCTGATATTGTAACATTGTAAAGCTGTTATTTGTTAATATGCTGATAATATTTTAAGTCATTGCAGGTGTAATACAGAGATTATTAATTGTCATTAAAACGTTTGAAAATTTGAATGTGCAATTTATTTATATTATAAGTATTTATAGTTTATTTATAGTATAAGTAATGGGTGGAAAAATAAAAACTCAGCAGGTTGGCAATGGTAAGAACTACAGATTCAGAATTTACCGAGGTCACAGTTTCAATGAACCATAAATGTGTCACAATGCTTTACTCTGTGTATCAGTTAGCAATAGACAGTTGGGGTCAAAAGGGGATGAAACTCCATAAATAAAAACACCATTAGATATTAAAGGAGTGTAAAAGTTATAATGTACTTTTTGTTGTATTTATCATGCTTTATAAACCAATTGACAGATGACTTGAAATAGTGTGATATTGATAGTCCATTTCTGTTTATTTAATTTTGACAGATGCTCTTTTCTGATTGTGAGAATAGACTCATTAAAGTAAATAACATGCTTTAAATGATCATGATGGCAATACAAAATCTACAAAAAAATCGATTAAATCAAACACAGCTGTTTTCCCCCAATGGAAATGATGTACTAAATTTGTGTATACAGTCCATGAATCATTTTATATTATTTGCACTTGGGAGTTATTAATAACCATTTAAATTATGTTTTGCATTCTAAAGAGTTTGCCTATTCATCTCTTCTGTGGCACACAAAAGTTGTTTTTGTTGGTGTAATTGAATGCTGTTGTCTTTGCTTCACCAGTAGCAGTATATTAATCGTACACATCATACGTTCCTGCCCTGAGCAGAACCTACCATGCCATTTGCTACTTGGTGAAAATACTTCCTACCTGATCTACCTGATAGCTATCAAGTAAGCTGCTGGTAGCGGCTAGCCTGATGCAAGAAAGCATGCAAGCCGACTACAAAGCTGTGAAACAAAAGGGCAGTGATGTCTTTTTCACCAGTAGAGGGTGTAATTCATATAAACTGAGGACCCCCTCATCCGCCATGTTAGACTGCAGGTTGCAGATTGGGTTGATTGGGTGCTGCTGACTCCACCTGTCAATTAACTCTACCAGTTATGTCCAGGTTGCTGCCTATTTGAATGTTTTAATTTCTGCTGAAGTCACAGCAAAGACTCATGACACCTGCCTCTTCCAGTGCAGAATTCAGCAACCACATAGACAAAAATGTACAGCTGCACAAACCTTGAATAAAATTAAATCAGTATGAGGAGGAATACAGACAGAGTGTGTGCCAGTGCACAGGCGGAGGAGCAAGGCAAATCTGTGCAGAACCCAATTCCAGCTAAGTCAATTATTCTAAATGAATGACAAATCCTTTCTTTATAAACAATAATAAAACTCCCACAGTTTGTTTGACTGACATTGGAGGAGGCTTGTTCTGAAGAGCCTCAAACACACTGATGTGGATGCAGTGTACTTGTAGCCAGAATAATTGTCTGCTCTATGTCTCACATCTTGGCAAGGCACACACTGCCAGTTGCAAGTAGTTTCAAAGGGAAAAATAAAATTATACTAATAATGGCTCTTGCTAAGCAGCTGACCTTCAGTCAGTTCATCCAATGGGTTACTGGGGCAACCGAATTGGTTGAAGCAAAAATAACATTACATAAAAATTATAGAAGCCAAGGAAGACTAACAAATATGTGCATCACCACGACAACATCAATGGCACTGAGGACAAGGCTTTACTTCCAAAACCTTATGAACGAGGAGATGACTCACCCCAGGTTAAGCTCATGATAAAGGCCAATCACTTCAATGGACAGATTTGTTTGATAATGCTTTATAAGTAGTAGTATCACTACCTTTTCTAAATTCTTTCGAATTTCCATTTAAATTGTCATATTTGTGGATTACAATTTCATAGTCAAAGAGATTTTTAATCATGCATAGCACTTTATGCCATTGGCAAACAGACAGAAGTCACTGAGGAAGAAGTTGTGTTATGGGGTAATGCAACTTATTTCTAACTAGGGAGATGGATTGAACAAATGTTTTGAATGGATGGTTTAAAGAGAGTGGTGCAACTACCGCTTGTGCCATGTTGCCATATTAAAAAATGCAAGTCAACTTTCATAACGGCTTTGAAAATAATATGTCAGCCATATTGATTTCTGCTACAGCTATATTCTGTGTGATACAGATGTTAACAGGCAAAAGCTTAAAACCACCTGCCCCTTTACACAGTGCTGGCAGCTGGATTCATGACATTGTCAAGGAGGAAAGAGTGAAAATGCTGATTCGGCAGATAATTCCACAGCCTCTGGTATTCACTGTCTTGACTGAGCTGCTCCCCCATCTAACCTTGTGACCTCCGCTTTACCACATAAGTAGGCATTTTCAACTGCTGATACAGGTAGAATACTAAAGCTTTGACAATAAAAAGTAGAGGCAGAAGAATGCAACATAATTGCCAAGTAAAGCAGCTATATTCTGTAGAAACCGTCCGTGTTTAAACAGGGGTTAAATAAATTCCACTAAAAAACTTTGCTAGCCAGTTATTTTGTGTTCTACAGCATTTACTTTTAAGGTCAATTCTTTTGTATTCTACTTGTATCTGACATAGTAACAAGCTGTTAAGAAAAATGGTTACCTTGCATATGTGGTTCAATATGACATTAATAGGATTACACTTTGTGCGTGTGTGTGTGTGTGTGTGTGTGTGTTTACATGTTTGTGTATGGTTAATCTGAATGACAACAATTGTTTGCATCCAACATAGTTTTTTTTTTTTAAACCCTGGTCAGCAAAGAGTTCATTCTCCACAATCAGTCAATTCACAATTAGCCCGATTATTTCTCTTCTATTATTTAAAATGCCTCTGGTGCAATATTCCAAAGTAAATTCTAAAGAGCCATTTCCTGCACAAATTGCCAGGGGGACTTGGACATGGCCCCCCAATCCTGGGGAAAACAAAAATTATCACATTAACATAAACAGCAAAGTTGACTACTAGCAAGCTTATGAGCTTTTATTTTAAAGTATCTGACTTTTTCTCTCAGTAAGTTGTTAAGCATTGGAAGGTGGTTTCACTAGTTAAGCTACTGAAGCTGGCTTGCTAGGTAGTTTGACAGCAGTCTTTTTCACTCTCGTGGGGTTGAATGAACAATTTTGAATCAGAAGTCACAAAGGCCATGAGATAGTTGATGTATTCACCATGGAGTCTGATGAGTCCATACCATCTCGTTAGGTTGTATCAAATTACCATACCTTTTCAGAAAACTGTTACCTAAAAAGGGACGTTCTAAGGAGACACCAAGGTAACAGGAACCTTCCTTGCAAATACACACCCATATTGTTTCCCCCTCGAAAAATGGACTTGACAAAATTTCAATGCTCAAAAGTCCCCCCCAACAGTGAAATAAGATTTTTGCCCTTGCCCCTGCAATTCATCTGCTCTTATTTATATCAATGCAATGGCATAGAATAAACCATGAATATGTGCTTTCTAATAACCTATTATGTTCTCTCACAGATACTGTTCATCAGCTTGTTTTTAATTTAAAGTGAAATACATCCTTGATATAATGAGATTTATTCTAGGTTTTGTTGAATATTGTATTCTAATTGTCTCATGCATTGTAACTTGCCCTGGATATGGGTGTGTGCTAAATGACAATATATCAGGCATCTGTATGTAATGACTCCCTCAGGAACATCCTTCAGGGCACCAACCCCTCAGAGTAGGGGAAATGAAGTCATTGTTACTGCAGCATAGTTATTAAAGTGGCAAAAACACTAATTGTCAAATTTGTTAACACGTCAGCGTTATTTTAAAAAGAGTCTATGAAGAAGCTGCCAGCACAGCCAAGAGCGTTAATGTGATTTGCTTTTAGATTGCTGACCTACTGCTACTGTTGCTGGCAGGAAACTGAACCAAGAAAGAAAGAGAAAGAAGTTTTTTTAGATGTGCTGTTGTCTCCCCTAAGGGATTAAAACCTTGAACAAGGGATATCATGAACTTGTTAAACCAATGTGCTTTTCTGAACCAGAGGCATCTAATAAATGCTAGTCTGTCAACCATTGCTTTGTCCTCTGGCACCACAAACGGACAGATACTGGATCAAACAGGTCTGAACACTGAGAAAAGGCAAATGGAAGGGCCATAAAATAAGGCTGAAGGTTAAATGAGCCCCTGTTTTAGGACCTCTGCATGAATGGTGGATGTACCACCTTTAGGGGAAGAGCCAGAGAAAGAGCTGCAGCTGGTGATGCAGGCTACCCAAAACGTGTGTTTTGTGGTTGTTTTCAGGCTGTACTTTAAAACAATTGTGTTATTGGACATTATTATGTTATGGTGAATTTAGAGCCATTGTAATAGAAGGTGCTGTGTAGGAAGATGAGTATTTTCTTGATTACACCATGTCTTGGACTCTTGTTCATAACTTGTTATACCATAGTAAATTCAAAGTTCTGCAGTGATGAGTGTAAATGGAGGATGTTGAAGCATGTTTATTCATCAATGCATTCAATTTTACTGAAAACCTACAGTTTTAACCATATTCATACATGTAACTCTCCCCAGCAGGCAACACATTAACAGTGTGCCCTGACATATTACCCAAATTCAACCCCCAAACAACACCCCAGCACACAGCGACAAACAGCAGCTACTAAAACTCCAATAATCACCAAGAACAGACTTTAGATGGCTAAACAAAACAAACCTAAACATATTTCCCATAATCTCTCCCATTAAGCGCTACAGAACCAACACACCCATACTACTCGCCAGTACAATCCTCACATGGTTGCTGGACTTATGTCTTACTTACTCTCTAACTTTTTAGTATGTTCTAAATTACATAAAGATCATTACAAAATGATTACTATTACTATTACCAGGCTTATCAGAGGAACAAATGTATTCCTTCATCTGTTCCTTTTAAACAGGGTGAAGGCCATAATTTGGGGAACATATGGGTCATATAAACTGTGAAATTGTGAAATATCTGTTCTACAGCTTTCCAATTATGAGCTTTATTTAACTTAATATAGTCCATTTGGTTGTGAGGTGATATTATTCGAATTTTCCGATTAACATGGAAAGCAAAAATCACATTGACTGGCACCATTACAAGCTTGCGCAATTATCTTTTTTTTTTTTTTTTTTGGTCAGTCTCATTGTTTACTCAAGATTCTAATAAAAGAGTGAAGCCTAAGGGATCCACAGAGATTGTTCCATTTTAATAAGACACGAAGGGTAGCAGTTAAGGGCCCAGTGCTGCACATCCAACTCCCAAACCACCCTCTTATATTGGACACTTCAGCTGCTTTCCTGTGTTGAATTGTCCTTGACAGAGATGCTGAATCTTGTTTTTTTTTTTAAATAATCATGACCCCCCAAAATCAAGTCATTTGTCATTTCCATCAATTAATTTGCATGTATATATATATATATACATATATATATACATATATATGTGTGTATTCTTACTGAAGCAAGAGCTTAACTTTAATACCATTTCATTTTCTCAGAGTAACTGTATTCAGTAAATGACAGACAAAATATAAAATCAATTTATTTGAAAAAATGCACTTAACAGTGAGATTTATAGAACAATCAAAGAAAAGATGAGCTAAGCATTGTTTCCCATGAAAGAATTCAGTGACATCCAGACTGTTTCTAAAAGCAACACATTTTAAGATGAGTATAGAGAAGATAGCCATTTACCACTTAATGGTTGGTAAATCGCTGCAGTTAAACATGTGATTTTAGTTGTCACTGATGAAACACATCTAAAAATAATCTAATCACTATGCATAATCTAAAAATTACCATGTAGCTCTCAAATTTCATCAGTAGGTGTTTCAAGATTCACCCCTTTAACAAATTTGACATTCAAAAATATAGTGCTTACTCAAAGACTGAACTCTACACCTCATTAGTTACATGAGTATTATTTGTGCACAGCACACATACTGACTGCCTCTTTTTATTTGGAATTACAACTATCTAGGGATTTTACTTCCCAGACTCCCAGAAAACTCCCTACAACATAGCTGGTAAACAGATACATAAGCAAACATTTGAAAAAGCTAGTGTAGCTGTAATTGTGTAATTTGTAATTTATTTGAAATGGAAACTGTTAGCAAAGTAATATTGCATTGAGCATAGTGTATTTGTATGTGCACCTGACCCCATTAACTGAAATGTGAGACCAATTTATTTTCATTTGCCTCTCAGTGTTTTAAAATGAAAATGAGCTATTTTAGAATCAGAGGAACTCTGCAAAGACACACAAAACAACAAGGTAAAGAAGTTTTTTTTGTGCCTTTCATAACATTAATTATTTTCATGAAAATATGAATCATCTGTTTTGACATCACATCATTCACTATGATCAATATGACCAGTCACATGCTCAAAGATACTCAGCCTTCTTAGAAAAATTATTTGTATTTTCCTGAGGAAAATCAAGCCACACAAAGAGAACAAATACAGGAAAAGAACTGACATTGTCCACAGTCTTGTGCTACCTCACCCCTCTTTAATGAGGTTCTGTGATGATTTTCCATAATACTCCATGACTTGGAAAAAGAAGAAAAAAACGAATGGGAATATTAACAAAAGTTTCAGGGAGGAGTCATCCAGGTCAGCTTAGTCTGTGGGCTAAATAGGCATATACTAATTTCAGAGCTGTTTAAAAATAGCATTGCCCAGGCTACTAGCTCCCGTGCATTAATATGGCACACAGAAAGAAAAATTGCTGTTGAAATGACTGAGCATTTATGAATGATTTATTAAACTGTTTAAAAATTTCACATTAGAAAAGACTTGCTTTCATCAGGACATGTTTGAATTTATTTGTGACAAATGATGCCAGTATCAAAGACTAATCAATAAGCTTCAATGGCCTTGAAAAACAGTCTAACTGAAATAATGCTAAAGGATAACAGGCTGATTTGCTTTACAACTTCAGCTCACTATTCCCATGGTGCAGCAGGCAGGTCATGCCGTCATCATCACTCTCATCATCAAGTCCTCATCCAACATGTGCAAGCCAGCTCTCACGAAAAAGTTGTGAAGGATGCAGTACACCACTACAATCTGACAGACTTTGCTGCGACTGTATAAAAAAGCACCAGCTCAGAGATCAAGGTAAACGAAATAGTTTTTCAAAATGTACAAAAGGTTCACACGTTCTATCACTCTGTGCATATGCATGTCTGCAAGGTTGTACCCGTCATCAGCGTAGGAGGATGGATTATGAAGAGACATCAGCCATGGCTGAATCTGATAGCCACTGTTGCCTGCAAAAACAAATAAGTGTTCAGATTCTTCATAACATTTTTTCTAGAACTTTCATTGTGACATTTGTATGCAACTTGTTAGTGAGAAGTTTGTCAGTGAGGTGCCCTCTAAACTGTGACTTCATGAATCTCATGACAGGGAAAGCACATTTCCACTTGACTGCTGAGTTTGCCTCCGTGGCTGGTTTGGTGACTTAATGAAATTAATATCAGAGGGAGGTGACTCATACTTGGTTTCTGAGTTTTTCTTCTTAGCCGGTTTGGTGAATAACAACTGCTGTCTTTGCAATGCTGCCTTCAGCTCCCTTACCTTCAACGATCACAGGCCGCTACCCCCAGGAAAATTCCGTTCAAAGCTCTTGTGAACTGCACTGAAGTACAGCTCCACAGCTTTTCCTGACCACATTGCTAGCACCACAAATTAGGCTCATACACTTGCCTTTGATGTTTGTGAAAATCACATTCCCACTCATGGAAATAGCAGTCATTATCCGCAAGTATGCGGATGTTTCAGATGTAATATAGTTATATTTTATTGAGTCACAGTTCTACTCAGGTGTGTGAACTTCTGAGCCTTGCATTTGAAATTAGACTAATAAAGCTCTCTGTTTCAAGAGCTGGAAGAGAGGCAAACAAAGTTATTTATTTTCTCAGCTTCCAGCAAGGACAATTTCTTTTTTAATCTCAGTGCTGAAAAATTTCCATAATGTGCATTGTTACTTTTCAGTCACCTGGTGACATGAAACACCAAAATTAAAATAGAACAGGGTTTTTGCAAACCCTTTTTAAGCTTTGAAAATATTAAATAATCTGGACAGTTCAGGCTATTCCATCTCTTGACAATAGCTGTTTTCCCCCTGGTGATCTGCAAGAGTTGCTAGCATTGTAATGAGGCAAATGACTAAGCTGACTAAACCTTATTTGTTCCAGCTATACCTCTGAGACAGAAAAATACTGCTCCCTATTACTCTCATTAGAATTACAAATCAGCTTGAGTTTGCACTTGTTTAAAGGTAGAAGAACATTGAAAAGGAACTAAAACAAGAAAGTACAGAAAGTATCAGAATACCTGTTTGTAAATGATTGCCTCACTCTCTGAAACTATTTTAAGTGAATTATGCTGTAAATAAGCACATGCACAGCCATAATGAGGAAACAAACTTTGTGGGTTCAATCAAATGTATGTAGTCTTAAGGGCATATGGAATTCAATCAAAATACAGCTTAAATTCAGAATTAATCCAGAGTGTTATTAAGATGTGCAACATTATATAGTCTTAAAAGTTGATACAGTGGAGGAAGACATTATAGCCAAAGAAAATGTGCAGTCACCGAGGCAGTTACAACAAGAACAGAGTCTGATTTGGCGGACTGTTGCACAAACCATGCCTTTCCTTCTGATTCCCCTATAGTCTAAATGTGTGTGGGTGCAATTCTTGCTATATTCTTTATTCTAGCTCTCCACAGAGGATATCCCAGTGCAGGAATATATTGAGATTGGGAGAATATATTGACATGTGAATACATTCACATATACCTGTCTCTGTATATGTGATATTTTGGTTGTATTTTAAATACAGAATGTTATATTGGATGTTACTTCCTTACACTACTCAGAAGACAATGTTTGGACTCATTAACCATCAGGATATGCATTGCTGGTTACAAGCAGCTTGTGCAAGCAATAACAGTTTAGCCACTTCAAAATAAGGTCCCTTTTCTCATTTTACCTTTCCATTACTTTTAACTGTCTCCTGATGTTGTGTTCCTTCAGTGAACTAGACCATATGTGATAGGTGTCACATCTCCATTGTGAAAAATAATGAAGGCCAGTAATCATGTGAAATGGATGATTCATGTACAGCCCGAATCATTGAATCACACTATGTGGTAGTTCTTCCAGTTTTGGTAAAAGATATTGGAATAAACCGCACTGTCCCATCACTAGTTGTAAGGCACCCTGGATCTCCAAGATCAGGTCCCTTGTTATTAATCAAAAATATGTACTCACAGATTCCCTCCTAAAATAAGGATAAGCATTTTATTTATCAAAATCAGATTAATCAGTCCTGGAGAGAATATATTTAACTCCCTGAAAGCATGAACTCAGACTGTAAATAAACAGTTTAATCTTGGCAGAGAGTGCATATTTTGTATTCGACAAAAATTTGCTGAATTGACTCACCGATAAACAAAACTGCCAAACCTGTCTTATTTATTTCACATTACATCTAAAGAAATTAATTCCAAACATTAAATAATCTTTACCTTGTCATGACTCCCAAATGGCAGACCAAGTATTATGGATTCTTGGTCTGCCATGAATCCCAAATCAATAACTATGAAGTTATTTCTAACAGCCTAAATTACTGTGGCCATGTACAATGTTTGTATTATATGTGGCCTATTGATTCTCAAAACATTATTCTACAAAACATTGTTATTATCATACTTGTTATTTCTACTATTGTACCTACCTTTACCTTTTGCAAAGCATTCTTCAGTAAGGTTCCGTCATTTCCAAAAGCTATTTTCAACATTTTTTCTTGAAACGTGTCAATCATAAGTGATCCTCCATATAAATCTAAATCACATTTATTTTACATCAGTTTTGCCATTTTCATCACAGGTGATGTAGGTACAGAGCTTAGAGTTATCTATTAAATTAAAGTTCCTGTATCTACCAAGTGTTGGCAGAAAATAATTTTGTGCTGAATTTCAACTGCCATTTGTATACTCAAAATATTTTACTACATTTTGACCTCTCAAAATGTATATATATATATATATATATATATATATATATATATATATATATATATATATATATATATATATATATATATATATTGTATCTGAACCAACCATATTGACCATGGAATTCTTACTTTAAGACAGCAATGGCAGTCGTACTCTTTTCATGCTTTGGCAATTCATGTCAAAGTTCTGCTTTACCGTTTCATGTACTCTCTTCTCAAAAACTCAATTTCACCAACGTATGAGATATTGATTCCATACAGATGTAGTCATGTCTCAGCTGTTACATTAGGTGTAGACTAATCTCAGCTCTACTGAAGAGGCTGAATGTAACGGACATACGCCATAAATCTAACTCTCCAAAACACTAAAATTCCCTTTTTCATACTGATGTATTAAAGGCAACCAGGCATAGATATCTCTTGATAGGCCTTGGAACATAAATCAAACATTTAGTCTCTGTATGTAAAGGAATAGGGTCTTGCCCATTCAGGGGTCTTGTTATGTCCACAGATGAAACACAATACTTAACATGTCCTGCAAGTTGGATTGAAAAAAATATCTTCAAATGTAATACAATAAAATGGGGGCTCAATGTTGGATTGATTAAAGTGATCCACATCATGTTCACACACCATACTTCAAAACTTTTCATTCATAGGGGTCTTAAAAAATGTTCCCATTGCTAAATGTTAATTTAAATAAATACTCGGAGGCTGAGGCTAAATAAAGAGCATCTTAAATGTAAACCATTTGTGTGGGAAGACTATTGGGGTCCTTAACACTGTTTAATAAGATATTTTTTTTTTTGAGTCAGCATTATTTTTACCATAGTAATTCCTTCAAAGAATTCTTGAACTCTATATACAGTATATTTTTGTCTATCTTTAAGGAATGCATAGTTAATGCATTCATTTATTACCCTGAAGTTGTTTTTTAATTAAATAATATTAACGAACATGTTGCTGGGGTGGCAAATATTTAACTTTGGCTGTAATGTAAGGATAAAAAATGAAAGATGAAAAAATAAGTACATATTTTCCTTCATATGTATGCATGCACGTATGCATCCAATTAATCATGGTATCACATATATTTTTTTGCACAATCTTTAATCATGAACTTTTCAAATAAATATAATGTCTCCCAAGAAATTAAGTTATTAAAAGTGTAGTGTTTTCACTTTCCATCATGTTGTGCTGCATTCATGTAATGGAAAGTTTCTCTTTAAAAAGATCATACACTCCTCATGTGCAATACAGAACTAACAGGGAACAAAAGAGGGGGCAGAAAGATCCCCAGCCCTGCGAGGAAGCTGCTTGTTATTCTACTGATTTCCTTCAGCCAAAGTAGCAATGCAACAGAAATGCCCTTCTGCTTCCAAAGCAGCTGCTTTAGTCAAACAAAAGCTTTCAGGTGCAACAAATCATTCTGCTTGGTGATTATAGTTTTACAATAATATCAGTGAACCAACATATAAGAAATTAATACAAAACGTGGCAATGAATAGTGCTCTGGTTTTAAATGCAGTTGTGTAGCTGCTCTCCTTAAATAGCTCAACAATAATGTGTCATAAGAGCAAATGCCTGCTAGCCCCAAGTATATGGTTCTCATAAACCACAAGGTAAATTGTTTTTGTATGTTTTCACCTTGAAATGGGAAAATTAGGAAAGCAAGTAATTGATACATGCAGAGATCCTGGGGTAAACCACAAATCTGGCTCACCGAGTTAACTTTAATAAAAATGTACCTTAGTAAAAATATTTCAGTGGCTTTTTTGGTTCATGAAAACAGATAGTCTGCATCTGCTATTGTTTGTTTGAAACACATTGAACTACAGTTAGTTTCAGTACCAGAAAGCCCATATTTTCCTCAAAATGTTTATTTTCATGGTATTTGTAACTCAACAAGATCACCAATGAATCGATTTATTGGTACACCTTCAAGGGTAGTTTTTTTTTGTTCTTGGTGAGTTAGGTAATGATCTTGAGGCTTCACATATTACTTCACAAAGCAATAGTCATTGCTGCGTGCAAAGCCTATTGTTAGTGGAGAATTTCAAGAGATGCTTTAAGATCTATGTTTTGAACTCCACTGATCCTCATAGCAGCCTGAAAGCATAACTAAATTATGGATACTTGGTCTGCCAGTCACATTGTGTAATGGAACCACATTTATAAAATACAAGGCCATGCAATTGATCTTAATTCACATTTGAAAGTATGCATTTGTGGCCCTGGGTATTATACATTGAACCCAGGGTAATGAGGCAATACCATCAAGGTATTAAGCTACTTACATTTTGAATACAGTAAAGATATTCAATGCCATTATTTTGGTCCACAGAATTTGAGATTTGAAGCCCCAATGCATATGTTTTGTGTTAGCATGATAATATTTTCAGAATAAAAAGTTTCTCTGGGTAGATCAAGAAGAAATATATGATCCACATTTTATGTTTTATGATATAATTATAATTGATATAAAGAGTAAATGACATACCCCCTGTCACAGGCAAGAAGTGACCCCAGGGCACACTTACTCAAATTAGCTTGAATGACAGTGCTAATGGTATAGTCAGACTGCTCAGACATTGGCCTCTCTGTTTATCAGCTGCCATTGTGTTACACTTCCAAGTATTATACTGATATTTGTAGACTAATAGTTTGTAAGCTAATAGTTTTAATCATGTAACAGTATCATGTAACGCAACAAAAATATCTAATTGGCCTATGGTCAAATGATAGATAAACAATTAGTTTACCTGCGATCAGTTATCATTGGATGAAGAGAATGTTTGAACTGAGGTGTGGAAAATATAGCCTTTATTTCCATATATCCAAGTCGGATGCAAATGCAAATTATTCCACTTGTCACACAACTTAAAGAATATTTCTACTAACACTGCAGGCAACTCTGCCTTGTTTCTGTCACAAACGAGTAATTGAAGGGAAAGACAGAGCTTAATAAGAACTTTGACACCACTGGGCATGTGCCAGGACATAGATCTTCATTGTGCAATCACTGCATGCACTTCCCATTCATGAGGTAAACAGCTGCTTATCTACATTCAAAATATGCTAAAGTCAAATGAGGTTGGAGCCCATTTAGAGAAAAATGTGTAATACTCACTTGGGCAGCCAACATTAAGAGTTCCTCCTCATGGTATCTGTTTAACCAAGGAAAAAAAAACACAAAAACAAATATACTCTAAAACTGTATGCATGGAAATATGCAAAATGGTAGCTACCCTAGATGTAGTGGATAGGTAGACTCTATTATATTCCCTAAAGGTTGTGAATTTCCTCTTATGTGAATAATATAGCATTTGCAAGTTTGACCAGTCTCAGAAAATAACAGAAAATAATGATAAGTTAACAATGCACAATGCTATATGATATGGATGTACGGTATTTTCTGTTTCTATGCTTCGTAATGGCAGCGACTGCTTGAATCAAAACAAAAATGGTATTTTTGGACATTTGTCGATAATCCATTCAACCCAAATGATGTATTTAGCATGTAAGTGATACTTGTAAGTATGTGATACATGTAAGTAATTGGGTTTTAAGAAAATATAGCTTTTTCACATAACTTTTTAATTCTCAGTTTTGGGATTGCACATTGAAACATTTTTGACTTGGTTCATAATAAGGATTGTGACCATGAATCCATTTAATCATACTACTATAATATGATCTTTAGAGATCACCTTTCATACATGTAATGCAGTTCAAAATGCTTTACAATGCAACACTTAATAATACAGGACAGTAAATGAAATTGCTATAGTTAATAAAATTAAGGTTGATATAATTAAAATTATTAATATAAAACAAACAATAATAAAGACAGGATGAGGTTTAACTCTGTCCAGACTAGAGATTCTAGTTTATCAAATCTAGTTTATCAGCACATTACAGTGTGCAAGAATATACAAACCCAGAACAGAAAGTACTGTAGGATTAAAGAGTGGAATTGTGATAATAAAATCCATATTCACCCATGATATGCAGTCTAGATGCTAAATATGTGCATATATCAAGTGAGTCATGCTATCTCTACAGCTCTTGGAATCCTGTTAATGTGTAACTGACTCAGCTCTTGTATCATCTCTGGAGTACGGTAGGCTTGCTGTTGTTCAATTACATTTTCCCAAAGAGGATAAGCTTGTGAAAAAGCAATATTACCTTGGTATTTCTTGTTTAGATTCAGAACTCTATTAACTCCCTCTCTGCCTGCTAAATGCTGTTTAAATGGTTACTGTATTTCCTTCTCCCATCTCTGATGTGGCATCAAGCTCAGAAGTAGTTTGTGCCATTCTTTCAATAACTTTATCCGAAAGATCTGCGCTCAAAGGTTTGGTGAAATAATGTTAGAATACAGTTTGCAAAACAGCCAGAATGCAGGCATAGTGCTGCTAATAGGAAATGCAGCTCACAGGGCACTTGCCCTCTGGTTTACAGCTATTCTGTGATGGTCAAAAAGACATGGCACCCTCAGACCTTTCAAATCTCAGTGAGCTGACCCTGGCCTCTGCATTGACTTTGTCTATTACCATGTTCCAGGCCATTTCCCACCACTTTGCTAAATCTCCCTGCATGTGCAAGATATAGGACAAAATACTATTGCCATACCCTGGGGTTCTCACACTTTCTACCTCCTTTGAACTTCACAAAAGCAAAAAGAACCAGAACCCTTAACTGTGCTGTTAGTAGCTTAGAGAGTTTTCCACACAGGAAACAGTGAAGTAAGACCCTTTCATGGATTCTAGAAATGTAGCTGTGCAAGTTGTGTGGCATTTACTTTGAACTTCATATGACCTGATCTGTTGAAAGCATACTTTAAAACTTAACTATCAGGGGGCACCTGAGGGCAGGGCTGCTGCCGCCACATGGCCTGTCAAACCAATGAGCAGATGGAGGCAGACAAGGGGGTACATGCAAAAGAAAAATCACTAAATTTCTGAGAAAAGCAGAAAGTAAGTTTAATATGTATATTCATGGGGCTACATGATGGAGGTCTGTCATTTCAGGGTTTTTTTACTTCGTATATGCAGTTGCGCAGTAGGTCTGTCATAAGTTGCCTTATTATCTCTATTTGCAAAAATGAAGAGTAATGCATAAGTTGTTGGAAGTGCTTCTTCAAGCACCACACCGGGCGCTTTCCCTCATGGGCAAAGACATGGCACCCCTTAGACTTTTCAATGCCCTGAGCTTACCAAACCAAGGCCACACTTCAGCCATTTCACACAAAATCAGTTTAAAAAATAATAAATAATACTGTATTTTGTACAAGCAAATCTTTTGCAATACATTTGTTTTGATTGAGGAAAGGAAGTTAAATTACTAATGTATCTTAATTGTAATAGTTTATATTTTATTAATGGGTTACAGCTCCTAAAAGAAAAAAACTCTTCTTGGAAATGTGTAATATTTCAGTATGTAAACAGAACCCATCCTATCCAAATGTCAGACTTGAACTTTATAATTACAACACATACCAATTAGTGACTTCCTTGTATTGATTTCAGTGAGCCAAGAAATGGGTTGGGGCCTTAGGATTTGTGTAGTTGACACTAATATGAACAGTTTTGGAATGTAGCCTGACAAATCTTGCATCTACTTCTATTAAAGAGGAATGCTCTGTAAATGTTGAGAGGATAACCTCTCTCTCTATCTGTGTGTGCACATGTGTGTGTGTGTGTGTGTGTGTGTCATGGCATAGTATTTATATCATGTCACAATTGTGTGTAATTTTCAGGTGACTACATGCTGTAAATGGATATATTAAAATAGAATTACATCTGCAAATGCATAATTTTCTAAAATATGAGGATAAAAATATTCCATCGTTCAAGTTGGTACATTTGTAATGATAGTCCATACTCCCATCTTTAGGGAAGAAAATTGCCATGGAAAATCAAGCCCTAAAAAACAATTACAATACAATCTCTGAATTCCATTGCTTTTATTATTGTCTCATTAAGTAATGGCTAACAGTTCATTTAAAATGTTTCAATGAATAAATATCTTCTGATGAAAACATTTTGTATTTATCTGAATAAAAGGGAACCGAAAAAGAAAAATCAATAACCCAATTTCAGAGTTTTATGAAGTGAAAAAGGTGCATACAACTTTAAAGATTCTGAAGTGATAGCTATTAATTCTTTTAATAATTGTTTCTCTGTACTCAATTTAGCGAAGCTTACAGTGTTATGAAAAAGCAAGTGTTAGTAAGCAGTTAGTATGCAGTGAAAAGTAAAACAAAATAGTCTGGACTATTCAAAAGAAATAGTGTCCTCCTAAAGATCTAAATACATGTATTTGCCTTGTTTCATGCATTAATACAAGAGTGATTATGACAACACTGTATAATTATTTTAACTGTTGCTGTTGTTGTTTTTCTAAATGTCCTTAATTATTGACATGGGATTGATTGTTGATTTATTCAGTGAAAAATGTAATTGCTTTTCCCTCACCCTGCCGTACCATAAGACAACATATAAATGAGGTTGGGCTTTAATGGATCTCAGCCTGTTTCATTAGCATTGCACCATACCATTTTCAACATGCAGTCAGAAAGGGCAATGGAATTATGAAGCGTTGTTCTGTCACCTCAAGTACCTTTTTAGATTAAATTCAAGAGATTGGCAGTTTTGATGGTTCTGTAATATGGCCTCATAATACCCAGTCAAAGGTGTACATTATACAAATCGTTATAGACTGCAGATACTCCAGTACTCCAGTACCCCTGTCACAGTCATTTGAAATGAAGCATCTGTAGCAGTGTTGGAGCTGTTGAGAATCTGTGATATTGTTATCTGACCTTTAAAAAACGTACATCAAAGCAGGAGTTTGTAACCTTATTAGCAACCTTTATTGAACTTTATTCCTGGGCTTCATTTGAAGAAATTGGAAATGTGAAGAAAAGATGGTAATCAAATCCTAGACCTGACAGTGCCCCAGTGGCAATCAAATGTAATGGAACAAGCTGAGAATCAATACTGAGCAGTGATCTAAAACTGACAAAGGTTGTTTAGTAGCCAGCAGAACTAATTGAAATCAATGGATAATCTGATGACAGTTCTTAACCTTGACACCTCAGCGAATTCATAAGCGAGTGTATATGAAGGCAGGCAACATGTGCTGATGGGTGTCCTGACTTTGCTGATTCACTGTTCAAGAGCTGAATGCATCTGTTCAGGACAGTGCGCATGCTAGTGATTGATTACCAGTCATTTCATGTCAATGTATTGAAAAAAATAGATGAAGGCATAAGTAGGAAGAGAATTTAAAATTTGAAAGAGAATTTACTAGATTCACTGTAAATAAAGCAACACCACACTGTCATGAGTACAAATGAAGTCCCACACAGGGGAGTAGATGTAACGTTTCCACAACGAAAGGGAAACCTTTTGTAGAACCTAACCCTGTGTGATGGTGACCAGCTTTTACTGGGTAGCTTGATACACAAACTGAGAACATAAGCTGACTTCATCGCCCTCAGACATAGGCAGTGTGTAGCTAGTAGTTCATCAGCAATGTGAAAAGAAGCAAGGGCTGTTCTTCACGTGAATCAGGGGTCACGGCATCCTCCTCCCAAGACCACAGGAGCTGGCCACTGTGGGGGAAAAACATATGAGGTCAGACTCTGCATTAGTAGAGTATTAGCAAGTCACCTCTGCTTTTCTGTGCAACTCTTCCTCTCGTCCAGATCAGAATAGATTCCAAAGCCCTAGAAAAAGTAGAGCCTCATTCTTTGTAATGTGGTTAAACGTTTCACTCTAGTACTCACATGGACTTATGTAGACTCCACATGTTACTATTCTCTTTTGCTCCTATTTTTCTTACAATGGACTTACTGTCATGTTTGATTTTCACAATGCAGAAGTGTCCATGTTCATCTGTCTGTTGTACTGACCATTCAGATGTGGCACATGTAGTTACAGTACTGGCATGCCACGATATGGCTATCATGCACATAAATTTGTGTTATTATTGAAAAGGTGTACAACATTTTCTACCTTGAAGTTGCCTTTCCGTTTCAGTATCCTACGGGTGACTTTTTGTTGAAGTATCTGTTCTCTCTCTGCAATTTACAGTGCACTGTAAATTGAATTTACTTTGAAATACCATATCTATGTTGCTGGCAGTACTGGGTGCTGTTTCATAAAGGTGGGTTGCGTTTATTGCCAGAAAACGTCCAAGCTTATTTTCAGAAGTTAAACTTTCTGAATTTCATGAAACAAGTTAATGATGGACCAGGCTTATTTCCTTGACAACATGTTGAGCTTGTCAAACTGTGACTAGATCAAGCTAGCTCAAGGTTATCCTACTTTAGAGGAAAAAAACAGAGAAAACAATAGATTCCACTTTCTTTTATCAGATGGCAAAGACATTTTTTGTACAATAACAAAAATCAATATAAAACTTTTTGTGAACTCCCACAGTGGATTTATAAGAATTCACATTCCAGCCATGATACCAATGGTAATGCCTCCTAAACTGAATGATATTTCAAAAGTGCATATTTCATCCATTTCTCTTCACTACTATGTGTTTGCTTTCATTTAATTGCACTGTCTAAGAAGTCCACTTAAATCCTTTATTAGAAATGTGAGTGTTTTTAATGTAAAACTTGGATAAGACAATGACAAAACTGCCAAGTAATCCCTTACTTACTCCATGCCAGATATGCTTAGCTTGAATTAATATAATGACTTTCTTTTGCAAAACTAAGTTGTTCACTTTGATGGATGTTACATAATGAAACCACCTCATCAAGACCACCACTGTCAAGCAGTATCCTGGTCCAAAGACACCCTGCACAAAATTGTTCACTGTCCAAATGGAAAGATTGTTAGCTCATTGATATGATGATTTGAATATACTGGTTGCCTGTGAAATACAACAGTTTTACAAGTTTAAAGAATTTATTCGTTGACCCTCTTCTTCATTAAGTGTATCACTGATATACATAAGGTCAGGGGTCTTTTTATACCATTTAATTATGTTTTTAATAACATTTTTACAGAGTCTGAATGAAGACTAAAGATATACAGTATACAAGAAGCTGTGAGACTAAAATAAACCATGGTAAAATTGCACTGAATCACAGGCAGTTTTTTTATATGTATACATAATGGTTTTATGGAACCTCAAATGTAATCTGTGTATTCATCTCTTTTTTTAATGAAAATTATTCATGGAAAATATGAGATGAACCCTTGTCCTAGTTTATAATATGAATGTTGCTCTCAGACCATTTTACTGTGTTATTCCATGTCAAACAAAATGTGTAATTTCCATATTTTACATCTGTTATTGAAGGCATTCACCAGCATGCGTGGCCCTTGCCGTTCGCACAGCACAATAACAGGCATGATTAGCTCTCTGAGCCAAAGACCAGGGTTTGTACCTAAGGGAATGTCTTGTTCTTCCAAATATTTTGCACTTGCATAAATCTATTACACCGAGCCATGGACAGATCACATGCAAATAGCAAAGACAGAACTGCAGCGCTCAGTCCTTCAACTCTGATGTGTAGTCAGGGGGGCAATTAGAGGTAATGCCAGTGCATGTTGTATTTGATTTAATTAATCTGTAAGGAATAGAGCTCATACAGACTTTAGACCACATAAGTTTATAATCATGCAATGAAAGTAAATCCTCTCTTTCCGCAGACCAAGGTTATAAACTAAACACAAAAAGCAGAGATATAAATCCCATGGACATATTCAGATAAATGTTGTATTAAACCTTAAAACAAATGTTAATATCTGACTCTGTGTTTTAATTTATTAATTCATTTCCATTAGATGACTCTCAACAACTTGATGGGGTCCAGTTTGTGAATGCAATGGCAGACGGTGAACATGGCAATCTCCCTTCATATCAGTAGTCTCTAACTCAGAGCCATTGGAAGGACATGTGTATATTTTTACATCAGTCTCTGTATTTCGTTAGTTAATTAAATACATTATTGTACATAGTAATTGTTGCCTGTATTCTTCTCTCTAACTTTTGGTGCGTTTATAAGGCTGAATAAGTAAATGACCCAATTAAGGCAGTTGAAAATGAAAATCTGCATACACGTTTGTGATCACTGTTTTACATCAATGTGCTGGGGCTAGAACCATCCATCACTGGCAAGCACATGCATTGCATATTTTTATTACTAATAACAGATTTCTTATTCGTCCTACAAATCTAACATATGTGTATTGAACAGGAAAAACAAAAGGTTTTCTTAAGGCAGCTCATGGCATTGCTGATGGCACTAGATCTATTGGGTGTGGGCAGTGGTGAGGATAGCCTCCAGTTTAGCCTAATGCTTGTATCATCCATTTGTCACCCAACAGGCTGCAAACCATAGTTAATGATTATGAAATGTGAACTGAAATGCACTAGAGCTGCGTGTTTGAGAAAATTTCCCCTTATATAATGTAGATGGTATGTCTTTAGCTGGTGTGTTAATGTAGGTATGTGAACCGCATTTATTTTCTCATTACCTGCGTTTCTCAGTTTTCCTCAGGAGTGGGTGAATAATGGAAAGTTACACATTACTCTTTTTAAAAGGTCCACAGCTCCCAGCTTGGCAGAAAAAAATGATATTGACTGGTCTCTCAGGCACAATCTGAGCTCCTGGATAAGGCAGATTTTAAACACTGTCTATGAAGACTTAATATCTCTTGGCGAATATGTCAGCCAAGTGAGCTGGTATTCAGCTGTGTGGGATAAGCAGTCCATTGTTTTCACATTCTGATTTTTGACCAAATCCTCACCCTCTTTGTTTCTATAGCTTTTTTCACTCTATTTGGAAAGCATACTCCCCAGCTATCCCATCAGCCATCACTGCAACAAGTTCTGTCAATGCGAGAGAGCACACACTAGAATGCGAGGCATCCAAAGTGTGTGTGGGCAGAAAGTGCCGCACTTTAAAAGCTGTACGGACGTTCATACACAGCTGCTACAGGCAGAGAGAAAGTGGCTGAATGACCAGAGGAGTCACTCTTCAGGTGTGGTGACATTGTAGCCAATTTTGCATTCCTGTTGCCCTGGAAATCTGTGCAGTGTGATGTGTCTCCAAGCAGCGAAGTCTTTACGCTGCAGGGTATCGCTGTTCTCAGGACTGTCTGTTTATACTGCTCTGTGTGTGTCTCCCCCAGTGGTAGCACCTGCTGCCATTAGGGTTTGCTGTTCAGGGAAATAATTCAGTGACTGAGAACTTACCTGCACAAAGTCATTTGTTCCCATAGCTTGCTCCCCTTCAGCCCTGACTTATTAAATTACTTATTGAAGGGTGTACTGACATTTTACTCCAAGCAAAGTGTCATACAGGGTGTTACACTTCATTATGTAGTTCGGTAGCTGTCTCGAGATTGTAAGGTTATTCAGGTAGTCTCCATTCAGTTCTCTGAGTGGAAGGTAGTCACTGAGTTACCTTGTTATTGTGAATATGTGCAGTCCAGATCAGTGGGGAATATCTGTGAGTCAAACTTCTTCTACAGACTTTGCACCTGTAAAGTGATCAAACTTTTATTCTAGAATGTCCTGCATAAATGTGTGTAACATAAAGTTTCATGGATTGCAACCACATTGACATCTTATTCTTGGTCATAGTAGCCCAGTATTCAAAATGTGGTCCTTTGTTTTCAGTAATTAATTTATGCACTGTAACTGACAGTAAGATCAAAGTGTTTTTCCCTACAGGGCTTAGTCTTGACAAATCAGAAATCACCACCACATGGCTATTTCTGCAAATGTTAAGACTGGAATTCTGAGTAAATGTAAATGTTTGCAGAGTGAAAATAGATCAAAACGGCTTCATTTTAAATGCAGAAAGGGAGTACAAAGCAAATGCACTTACAAGTATTCTGAATAGAGTGAATGTGTATGGGGTCATGGTGCATGAAGTAAATGTGTTAAGTGCTTGGGTAAAAATGATAGAGTACATATGCAAACACACACACACACACACACGCGCGCACACACACACACTCACACACACATTATACTATTCAAGTGTAAAGTATACAAAATTGGCATTATTATGACAGGGATCGTATGTTTTTTTTCTGGACAATGCAAACAGTTTTATCAAGCATATCATTATGACATGAATGACCTGATCTCACTGCGTGTGTTTTTTGCACATTAGAATCTAAGTTGTAATCAGAATGCATTCCTGACTCAAGGCTGTCAGGAATGAAATCATTCCGTACAGCGGATGACAGGAATCCCCACCAGGATAATTACGTTTGAGATTGAATCCCAGCAGATGTCCTGCTCATGGCAGATCCTGGAAAGCTCTGAAGAGGTATAAATTGAATTACAGCATTACCTTGAATGTCTCAAGGAAATGGAGAGAGCATAAATTCCCAAGAGAATGTTCAAATGCATGCACATTGCAACAGCTTAATTAGTAGTGAAATCATCAGAGTTATAAATCCACTCAAATTCTTTTACTAACTTTCCCATGGCTAATAAGTGCTCAGGACATATTATGAGTTAATTAGGTATTATATCAGGTTAATGTTAATGTTATTTCTCTTTCCATTTTTCATTTTAGCTTATGATTATTGTTCCTGTAAATGATAAATGCTGACTGTTTTTTGCAGGTGTTGAGTACTTGCATTGTTACAAAGTGTGCCTGTTTTAGATTACATATGCGAGTATCATTTGATCCATTTGTATGAGCGCTTGAGAAATACTCATGTATATTAATGTGCTATAATGTGTAAGTTATTTATTTCTTTAACCAGGCCAGGTCAGTACTCAGTGTCTTTTGAAGGGACAACCTGAGGGATCAGAGTGGGTAGCAAAGGAGAGGGATAGTACAGCAAATCAGAGGGAAGGATCAGCTGGCCAGGTGTAGACAAGCAATTTTTTTTAACCCTAAGCATTTTACTGGGCTTCACCACCTATCCTTTTTTGTAATTGTACTCAGTCCAGAGGGATGCCTGCTCCCTGCTAACCCACCAAAACCCCAAAGCAACATCCCTATGCTCTCCCATTACACAAGCCTGGACCTGTTCAGCCTTACCACTTCAACAGGGGCTCACGGGTGCTGAAAAAACCAAGACCTGAAGCCATGCTAAATTTCTGCACTGCATGGCAGGGCTTCATTCATCAAGTCACCCTCCTCTGGAAGAATATATGATCATAATGTATACAATTCTTGTTCTCTAAGTAAAATAAAAAAGTTCATTATGTGAGAAAATTATATATCATGCATTAATTTTGTGTTGTCAGGAATAGTATGTTAAAGAAAATGAAGATGAAAAGCCTATGGCCTGGAGTCAATCAACATTTGTTCTTAACTTCCACGTATAATTAAATAATTATGTTATGATTTAACTCCACAAGAACAGTTTGGCAAGTAGCTTTTCATAATTGCTGAACTTGCCAAACTGTGCTGGTTAAAATAAAATTTAATGTGTGCAGTTAGATATGAGCCAAGGACAAATGTTGATCATTTCACACGTTTCACATCTTGTTTAAATACTTCTGTCAGTTTGATAACAACCCACAATTCTAGAAGCTGCATCTGCCAGACAATAAGAATTTTGCTTGTGTTGCCTTATTATGTTGATTCATATCAGTAACATCATAAACATGCTTATTTTGGCACATTGGTCTCCATAGTTACAAGAATTATGCCCAAAGGGTAGACTTGAAATATGACCTTAATTAAAGGACTTTTGCAAACCAGACAGACAGTATTTTTCAAAGACAAATCCCTTATACAAATGATATATCGGATAATATCTGTAAATCTGTAAACATTAACCTTGCTGTATGCAGATTTGTTGCTCATTGGCCCAATGGAACATATCCACCTCAATCAATAATACAGTGCATTTCTCCAGCCCAATGGGAATAACCAGACAATAATCAGAAATAAACTTTTAATAAAGAGCATCACTTTATCCCCTTCAGGATTTAACTTTCCAGTTGCAAATATTGTCCAGTGTACGTTTTATTCTTAGATTTTTACTCAACATAAGGACATACAGCCTTGATACATGTATGTTGTGAGTATAAATCTAGGACTTTCAATCAAGATATGAAATATTTGAACTCCTTTACAAAAGTGCTTGGCATTTAATTTTTCATTAATTTAGTTCATGTTTACCGGAAAAACAACAATGCTACGGGTTATGGATGCATTACACAATTTTTTATGTTTTGTATGATGTTTGTAAATATTGTTGTAAATACCTGCATACTGATAGCAGATTCCGTTGATTATGAAAATAGCTGTTTTTATTGATATACCAATTGTATATGCTGTGGTATTTCTCCTGTAAGACTCTTGGGGGAAAGACCGCTTTTATTTTACTCATTGTTGTGCATGATAATTCCATTATTTTTATCCATGCAGAACATTCCCCTTGCAATGGAGCCCACTTTTTGTTCAAAATACTTGAAGGCACATAAAGAATTGAACACTGAAACATATTTGTTGAGTTGCTGTTGGTGTTTATTGTTTAAACAATCCTTATTGGTGACATTTAAACTTCAGAAACATGCTAGCGTTGTAAAGTGAAAATAGCTTGTCAAACAGGGAGAGGCTGGCTCTGCCCCTCATTTCAAATCTCCACATAACCGTCGGTATTTGCACAGCCCTTTGATTCATGCATGCACACTCTCCTTGATCCCTTGGCTTAATCCTTCAATTGGTTAGGACAAGGACACTTTGACAATTTAAGTCCTGTACCCTCAAAGTATCTTTCCCATTCATCTTGACCTGGAACAAAACGATTTTGTAGATTTTTGTTAAATGGTGATATACTGACATAATGTTAAGATATTGCTGCCAGAGGAGACACCCAGACCCTCAGAAAGTTGAGTTTCAAATCTATTGTCTGTCTATCTGTCTTTAAATACTTACTTTTGAGTTGCCATCTGATAAATTACTAGCATAACTTTATATATTCTTACATGCACATATTAATATATGCACGCATACATTTTGTTTGTGATTATTTAATCTACCCTATTTTCTAAGATGCTGCTCTTATAAATATTTGTTCTCTTATCCTGCCACAGAGGATCTCAAAGTATAGGGAGTGTGCATTTACCTCATAGAGATTGCTTTGTAATATGTTACAGAAACGCTCACATTATACCCCAGAGGTGAATAGTAAATACCGCCCGTGCTTTTTTTGATAACATTTCGTGCTGTGTAATATGCTAATTTATACGCATCCGCTGAAGAACTTGAATGAATATTCATCACATACGAATGTGAGAATCATAATGCATTTTACTCTATATCCTGCTTGGACACCGTTTCACTTGTGTTTCAAAATCCTAATAAGATTTTTTTACTAAATGGCAAAAATCATGTTTAAGGGTCGTAAAACACGTTATTTCAACGTACTTATGTTAAGCATAAACTTGGTTGTCTAATCATAGGATCTAGACTTGATATGTGTGATGACAACTAGGAATACATAGTAGATGATAAAACACCATGGGTCTCTACCATTATTAGACTAAATCTATACTGTCTCCATTGTCTCTGGGTTCCTGACAGCTGCTAACTGTCAGAAGTTTAGGTATAGTGTACCTGACAGGCAAAATTCTCAAGATTGCTTCCATCCATGTTTCACACACTGTTATGCTGGTATGTGTTCATCATATATATATATATATATATATATATATATATATATATATATATATATATATATATATATATATATTCAGGTATAGCTTTTATTTATAAAGGTATTTTTCTTCATGCAGTTGCAAGTTCATTTGATAATAGTTGGTATCTTGTCAAGGACAACAAGCACTGTGCTTTAAAGTTTGACATGAAAATTAGCTCACCAAACTGTTCTTGTAGAGAAAAAGCATTGCACTCTTGTTTGATTGTAAGTAAAATTTGAGTACACAACTGTAGTTTAAATATTGTCTGCACTCATTTAAAGCATGTACAATAAGAGTACTTTGCTGATAAAAAGTTTTTACTGCAAAACTTTAAGGAGCATTACCAGACCCTATTTACTGGGGCATATGGCCCAGTAATAATTTGTAATTCCTGTTGTAGTCATGAACATCTGCCCATGGTTTATCATATCCAAGAGGAATAGAAACTAATTTTTCAAAATGCAGTAACCCTTAAATGCAAGGTCTCGTAATACAAATCTTAGTAAATTGTCACATTATATAAATACATGTGCTCACTATGTGATCTATTAGATTTATGTCCTTGTTTTTTCAAGAAATGAGGCTAAATAATAAAAGTTATCTCATTTGTATGATTTATTGCATAAAGAAATGTATTATCTGGTATGTAGGACTTTTATTTTATCCATAAAGGATATTACCTTGTACATACATTTTATTATTTTACATACCTAATCATATCTAGTATGTGCATGATATGTATGTCTGAAAGTTAAAAATCGCGTATTTAAAGTAACACACTAATGGGTATACATTTTGAGTTGGCCATAACTGATAATAATGAAGGGGCAGTTGATTTTTTGTTTTACCTTAGTGTCCCCTTGCCTATTACAACACTGTCCTCACCCTCATAATCTATTGTATAATGCTAACAGGGCAGATAACAGATAAAAAGGGCAGCATACAATACACTGTTAAATTGTCAGACTCTATGTATAATATTTAGGCATGCCATGGTTAGATTTACCATTTTATCAGTTTAATTAACCAAAAATTCTACTGCCATTCTCCTGTTACACATCTTGTAATACCTTTCTTGTCTATGCTCAATTGAGAAATTAAATAATACATCATATCCTAAGCTAATTATTTTAGCTTAATGATCTTATCATCAGCATTAAACGTTCATCCCATAAGTAACAGGTTTTTGTGTCCTTAAATCATTGCTTTGCTTAAGATGTGCTTGGACAATTGTTCATTTCCCCCTCCCTGTACCGAGTGTTTACTTACAACAGCACTGTAAATGCAACCAATTAGTTATGAGCCTAAAGCAGATCAGATCTGCACTGATCTAGTAAAACAGTCTTTT
This sequence comes from Albula goreensis, assembly GCA_022829145.1. Lineage (NCBI taxonomy): Eukaryota > Metazoa > Chordata > Actinopteri > Albuliformes > Albulidae > Albula > Albula goreensis. The sequence goes on from CM040759.1 coordinate 11,792,120, forward strand.
ACAATGTGTCAGGTTCTTTTGCTCTTGGAATGTTTTCCTTGCCAAGAGCATCATACTACTTACATTGTGACATTATCTTCTAAATTTCAGCTAATTAGGTACTTTCCTTAACCAAATAATTGCACAGCAGCCTTGGAGGTAACTCTATTGCCTTTGCCCCTGTTTTAACAAAGGAATGAAGCACATACAAGCTGCAGTGTAATACTTTATATTATTTACTCCCTCTTGTTTTCAAGGAATAATTTTGTTATAATTCTGCTTAACTTATTTTCATTTAATTCTGTGAAAATGGGAGAACATGTTCCACAATATAAATGTAAACCCAAAGTCAAGCTTTGTGCAAGTAAATTAATCATCCTGAATACTCGCAGTCTGTGAATCAGTTCATGTTTGACTGCCGGTATGGAATTATCAGGTAAGGAATTAACAAATATGAAACTAAGAACTGCACATATATAATCTAATTCTTTGTTTAGATACTGATTTCCACAAAATACCATTATTATATTACTATTAGGTCTGTTCATAATCTTTACTATACAAAAAAACAAAGAGTAATAGGTAAGGTATGTCTGTGTGAACTGTGAATACAAGTGTAGTCTTACTGTGTGACTGCTTGAAAATTGCAGCACTAAGCAATTAAAGGAGAAAACTGCCTTGAGGCAATGGTGAGCAATCTGCTGGTATCAAGACTTCCAAAGAACACTAAAACAGATGGGTTACTCATCTGGTTCATTTGAAGCAGTATAATTTCCCTGTCCTTGACAATCCTTCCCTGATCTGAGGCAAAATTAAATATCAAACATCTATCAAATATCAGAAGAATTCAGCGGCGCTTACCTTCATTTACATATGTAAAATGCTGTATCCTCACAGTGCACGATTTCATATGTGACACAATTGTGCTGTTTCATCTCTGACTTACACTTTTTTTATTTTAGTCTTGGCATCTTAAATTCTATCACAGTATTATACAGTGCATGGTTTATCACCTATTATATACTGTACATGGACTGCATTAAATACTTCTTTCCTTCTGAAGTTTTTGATTGGTCATACATTATTTCATTAAACTACTGTAATATATACATCATACCCTCCAAGTCAATTTACCATTTTGTTTTTATTTTTTTGTGGGATGTTTGGCATATAATGTTTTCAGCGGCTGCATTATAATTAGTCCGTTTGACCTTAATGCAAAGGGACTAATTATAGGAAAAGGCACGGTTATGTGACTCAGCCCATAGGGCTGCTGAGACTCAGGTCCCCTGAGAGCAGGGTTTGAGGCCCAGCACTGACATCTTTGTTGTGATCCCCTCCCTGTCCCTCCCCCTTCAGCTGCCCAATAAATTCGCTTAAGGAAGGTTGACTGCTAACTCTCCTTAAGTAAAAATACTTTCTATTTATTCAGCTCCCACAATTGAGCATATTATGCCCCCCATAAACCTGGAGCACCATTAAAGAGTGTAGTTGGCTCATAAGGATTTTAAGTCTACTCTCAACACTAAACTAAACTCTAAACTAAAACTTAGAAACAGCATAAAATCCCCTTCTAAATTCTACCATTTAGAGTGCAACTCCTGCCAAGACAAAATTAAATTAAGGTTGTATACTAAAGTAGAAGCTCAGTAATGACAACTGGTAACTTTGCGTGGAAGTATCTCTGTCTCCTACTTCACTCTGTCCTGCTGTTTCTAGAGCCACAAAGTAGCTGGTGATCAGCTTATGCCATTGATCACTGACAGCAGCTCCTTGTATAGTCACTTTGGGAAGGTGATTTATAGCTGTAGAAAGCTCCTACTCACATGAAACCCCCATTACAGAGTTGATGAGTGTGTGCTGGAAATAACTAGGCTTTTTTCTGTTACCTCAGAAAATTAGAAGATTATCATTACCATCAGATATTGTAGCCAAACCAGTTTTGCTCAGAAAGAATGGCTCCATAATTGGACCTTATAATTTAATGTTTTCAGATTATGAATTTAGCATTAAACCTGGGGATATACCAGATAACATTTTCTCTGTAAAGTCAGTTTAAATCCCCAAGTTTCAAAACAACTCAAATTAAACTTGCTTGAGGAGAATTGCAGTCATCTGATTTAAAGGAGTTACAAGTGATTGATTATGGAGAAGCATGTCATATTTATATTTCAGCTCTAATTTGACTCTTTGAGCAACTTTACTGAAAAAAGTGTTTTTGGGAGTAGGCCAAGGTATCATGTGGACACTGACATCCAATCAATGTCTGTTGCAGAGGTGTGTATGTGTGACACCACATTGCAGGTCTGTGTCATTAACCCTTTGGTGAAAGTAGCTACAATGCACATGCTTACCAGGAAACCTGAGTATGGAGATTTCTCCAGTAATGGGATTTCATCTGCCTTATTCTCCTTCCACTGGCATTTTCTACTCTGCTTCTGCTGTTTTTTCCCTTCAACACAATTTCCTACCGTCTTCACCTCCACCTATGCCTCCTTAATGAATTCATTAATAATTTCTGACAAGTCTTACTTAACAATTATAAGACCAACAACTTTGTAAACTTTAGGCTGCATAGTTTATATAGTCTAGGCAGCACATTAAAACAAGACTTGCATTGGCCAATGCATAAAGTACAATAGTTATAGCCAACCCATGGATTTTTGGGCTTAGGCCTGGAAAAGTAAGTATTATTGCCGATATCAATCTGTCCAGGTCTCTATTATGATGCTGTCAAACTACTTTCAATATAAGTGAAATTCACCCACTTTAAATGAAATGTCTTAGCAAAAATATGTACAAAATACATTGATTTCATGCAGTCACAGCTTCTCTTGCCACAAAATTAAAGGGAAATAGAAATCGGTGCTCCACAGCAAAAATAAATACATACATGAATAAATCCTAAAGGATACAATGAAAAAGATTTAAAACCAGAGCAAGATGTCTCTCGTCACTTTGATTTGTTTCTGTGTAGTTCTGCCCCATATAAAAGAGATCAAAGACAGCTCTTACAAAAATAGACTTAATTAAGTAGAGAGATAATAACAGTAATAAAATGCAAGGCCCTCACCAAGCCCACACACATATGGCCCCCCACCAGTTTGTATGCAGAGCAAATTAACACTGGGCAGTCTCCAGTTGCTGATTTTGGATGCTTTCACCTGGCAAATCTCCAGTCCTGCAAGCTGGAAGAAATATGAAAGATCCTTAGAAGTGTGAAGGCTGTCCACTGCATAATGGCCAGAACAGCATAAATGTTTCTTCCGCCACGAGTTGATAAAACACTGTCAGCTTGTTCTAAAACATGTGTTTGCTCTTGCTTATTCTGAGCTGAATTATTTCTCACAGGTAAAAAAAAAAAAAAAAAAAAATTTTTAAATAAGCATGCTGGCATTTTCACCAGCAGTCAGTGGGTGGAGATGCTTGACTCAAAATTTGTCTGCAAGCTCCTTTTTTGACTTTTCTATCTCATGAGAGCCTTTCGGTTTGTATGCAGGGAACTGTGTGAGCCTGTGCAGCTCTCAAAGGTCACAAATGCATAACTCACAATTCTTGTTACTGTGCTGTTCATTAATCCTTCCACAAGCTAGCTATCCACTGCCTGCGGTTAGCTCTCTGCGCGCAGGCTGTATTTCAGATCTGAATGGGACAAGGTCAGTGTGAGTGAACTATTCGAGTATGATCAAAATGGTGTTGCTTGCAAAATGTTCAGCGTGTCCACAGTCACTGTTTGGACAGTGTGGGCCATATTAATTCAGTATGGGTCACATTGCCTTGCAATCTCAGCTACATGAAAATCTAATTATTTAAATGCTTTGACAAGGAAAGGTTTTCTGTGCTTTGAATCTCTTGTCAGTTGTGAATTATGTTTCTAGTTCTCAATGTTTTATCTTCATTAACATAGCAACAACCTCCAGATGAAATCATTTCCAAAACTTTTTCTGTTATATATCTCAGGGTGGAAAACAAAAAAATACAGGTTCTGTGGTGGGTAAAGGCTTTTAGAAAGTTCATGCAATGAAGTCATTAAACCGAGGATTAATATTTGCAGCGGAATTGCCAGTTGGAACTCAACTTTCATGTATAAATTCCACTTCCCTTTGAGTATTAGTTGCAAAAGAGAAGATATTAATATCAATTAAATCAGTTGTTAAAAATGCCACATAGTCAAGGGATCATCGGTATGGGATGGATAGGCTATGCTTAATCCCAGAAGAAATCTCCACCACTATTGTAGAGTCAGACATTTATGTACATCAAAGAATGGAAGAATTTAATCACACCATTATTTTTATACATGACTTTATTTGTTTCTCCTTCCTGCTCCAGTGACAATTATTATCCCAAATTAATCAGACAGTAAATACCAGTGTTACAAGTTATCATTTGCAAGGGAGAATTTCTTCCAGACACCACACCCTTTTTTAAAAAGATGAAACACAATAACATGAAACGATGAAGAGTGTCTTTAATCTTTTGGAACATTTTTGTATCAGTGTATCAAAATGAATAATGATGTCCCAACTGGAAAACATCTTTGAAACTCTCTAAGAAAGACAGATGCACGCAGCAGTTATTTGTAGATAGAGCTCATGAAGCAGGGCTATACTAGAAAGGGCTGAGGGAGAGATATGAATTGGATTTGCTCAAGCAGTAATTCATGCTAACGTATCATATCTAATGTTTGCTGTACATTACACATTTCTTGTTTGAAAATAAATTGCTGTACAAGATACAATTTTGATCAGCCACTAGCTCCCCCTCTCTTCTTTGGTTGGTTTGCTTGCACATGGGGTAGATAAGAAACCAAGTATCCACAGTCACAAACAACAATACACAATAGCAGTACACAGCCAGTGCTCCCTTAAGATTAAAGCACTAATGGTCAGAATCCCTCTTCAAGCTTTATTGCCCATTTTTGTTTTTATGATCCAGTTCCTTAATTACTGTTACCAGTGGCCAAACATAACAATGCTATCACACCAGAGTAATTACTTTCACGGTTTCGCATGGCGAAGTGGAGATAAAAAACACAACGAGGCAGTCATTGGTGCCTAAGTATGACATCTTCTAGTAGGGGCATCTTATTTTAGTCACTTGTTGCATTAAGTGGCCATCATACTTGGGCATTTGCATTGTAACTGCAGCAGTAGGTACAAAGGAAGTGTTTTCATTGCAACTGCAATGATAAAACTTTCATGATAAACCATATGTGCAGGACACATGCGCTAATTTGGTATGTGTTATTTGAATTCTTGGCTCACAAATACATTTTAGTTTGCTTATTGTTGAAATATTCTTTAGGGGAAATGATAGCAGTAATATCTAATACATAAACATGTACATAAGCGCAACAATTACTTGTAGGATCATTGCTATAATGCCATAAAACTTAACAGAAAAACTCCACAAGGTTGTAGCACTGTGTAGGGTGATGACGACACCATGTCACACAAGGGTCTGTTGCCTTGGAATAATCAAAATGTGATTGGGGCTGACTTTGATCACATGACCGAACAGCACACAATTCATTTCCTTCAGAACCACACAGGCATGGCTCCATGGAAATGTGTTTAATGCATGAAATGCTTCAAAATGTTACACTTTCTAAGCCAGTTTCATTCATTTGTGTTGGAGGATTAGCTGTTATTTTAAGGCTTCTTGATTAAATGCAACCAACTAAGAATACGCCTCATGTCATTCTCTCTGTTTCAAAATGCATTTCACTTAATTGATGGTTCTGATGTGATAAATGTGATAATTATATGCCATCCATGTTAATTAAAATGGTGTCTCACCTGGATAATGATGAATTGCATGTGGTAAAAATAGACAGCCTTTTTCAGTTGTCTAATCATTTCTTAGTGTTTATGTGAATTCTTGAAGAGTGTGTCTCTTTTTATCTGTCTGTAACTGGACCGTGCACATGCATGTTGTTTCTGTTTAATACTTATTGTTTCAGTCTATACACTCCATTTTTTATAATCTATTAACTACTCTCCAGTGATCGGCCCTCAGTCCTCAGCCAAAAAGGTGCCATCTTAAGCAATGCCATCTGATCCAGCTTCATTCCTCATCCCAGATATATTCATACCTCAATCACTTAACCTTTACATTCTGTATCGTCATTATGCACCATGCTCAAATTATGCATGACTGAATCCTTTAGTACATTCTGTCTTTTCTATATATTTCTTTACCTTTCCCTCTGTTTTGTTCTACCAGCTGTATGTATGGTTTTACTGTAAGTTTTTTGTTGTTGTTCTGTTATGAGAGTACAAATACATGGCATAAATTCAGCAGTTAGAGAATTCTGTGGATAGACTGTTTGTTAAATATGCAAAGATGAGTCACACACTGTCCATTCTGGGAAATGTTTATAATTTCAAAGATTTGTATCATGTTGCTTGTTCACACACTTGGGTGTTTGGTGTCCTTAATTTTCCTTTGACTTTTATGCATTGTTTTTTTTTTCTTTCTCTTCTTAGCAAACACAAGTTTGTTAAGTTCAGCAGGTACATAAATTACTTTGCCAGACAGTCAGTGAAGAGAAAAGTAACACTTGGGTTAATTTTACATCATTGTAACATCATCTTCCTCATCAATATTGTGGTATTCCGCTTCTTACGTCAAAATTGCAAATACAGTATACTATTTCAATGCCTTACATCACACAAAAGTCATACTACTCACTGTTGTATGTTGCATGTACAGTAGTGATCCATAAATTCAGAACTCTAGAGAGTCCCTTGTCACTATACTTTGGGAACTCTGAGCAAAAGGGCAGGGTTTGAATTTCTCTTTCTCTTGATGTGCTGCTTTACGCTGCCTGAGCTGATGCAGGGACTTGTATCAAATAAATTTGTAACAAATGTGCTAATTAAAGAGGTCTCTCCTGGGAATCATAAATCATTCACAGCCTAAGGTTATTTTTGTTGCCATTCCTTGCCAGAGAGACTCACTGGTGAGGTGTTGTGCTTGGTCAAAGCTCATCAGGAATGAGATAATGCAGCATCGTTTAATATCCACAGTTTGAATAAATAACTTGATATAGCACAAACAAACTTTGCTAACGAAGCCATGCTGAAGAATCAACATAAAAACTGATACATTAGCTCCAAATGCCAAGTCATAACGAGCAGTGAGAGATGGGTTTTTACATAGGTTGCCGTCCTGTATGATTTCCCCATGGATTTCATCCAATATAAACATTTTCCCATAACTTTCACTCACAATTCAGCTAAAAAATATTACTTTTTCCAGTTCAGTTATAACCAAGATAATATTACAGTTTTACTTGAGATTCAAACTTATGCTTGTTGGATTCACAGGTTACATTACAGCATTGTGGGGTCCAATGTGTTACTCCTGACATGCACTTGAACTTCTAATAAAACAAGTTTATAAAATATTATACAATATTATATTGTATAACATATTATATGTAATTAATGATATTTAATTAACTTTCGTAATAGTTCTTCTTAAATTGGGGTAAGAATCGGGGTAAGGGTTTGGAAACACTTGTGAGAACATATAAGCATTTCTGAAGTTGCTTGTGGAGTTGCTTTTGAATCCTTAACATCAGTTACTATTGGGAAACTCACCCAAGTCATAAACAGAACGGTACCTCCGGGATTATACACCTGTTTGGTTTACCAGAGTTTCCAGGGTGCTGGGTTTCAAATGTAGGAACAAGAAATTATCAAGCAAAAACGGTGAAGGTTCAAATTATGTCTACCTTGCAACTAGCAGATCCACTGCATGAAGTTAATTTGACTTATTTTCTGGACAAACACAGGCTAAGCATGTTCATGCCAAAGGTGCTTCCCCGATCTTCATGATTAAAAGAAATCTGTAAACTACTGTCTGAGTGGGTATGGAATTTCACAAAGCAGGATGTAGGGTAAATTTTTTTGCTGGATTGCTTTCATAAAAATCAATTGAAATGCACAATGCTGAGAAGAATGTCCTTTCATGGGGCTATGACTGTACGGGGGAATGGCTGATGGCTGGGAATGGCTGGAAAAGGGCAGCCTGCCAGCTGAAAGAGCCACACACAGGGGAGTCCAATAAACAAGCATCACCACTGTTCAATAGAATTCTCTCTCAAAACAGCATAGTTGAGAAATGTAAGATTAAAACAAGATTAGGATTTCTCTGCTTTCCATTTTCTTTGTCTCGCTGGTCATGTTTACGCCTTGGGTCTATTCTGTTTGATCATTTCTCTTCTAAAGGTCTCCATGTGATGAATAAGGTATGAGTTACAAAGTGGTGTGCCAGTCTAATAATCTGATACAAAAGTGGATCGCAGGCAAAAGAGGCAATTAAACTGTGTTCCAACTTCTCCTTTGGTTAAAATACTGAGTGCCTTCCTATTTTTCAGTTGTATGTCAAATGAAGTAGTGCAAAACAAGGCTATTTTCAGAAATTATATTCATTGATAATTTAAAGAATTTCTCCCATTTGGAATTCATTTTAAAGTGAATCTCATTTCCCAATTTAATCATGTACATGGTAGTTCAACTTTAGGGAAGGCAATGAATTTATCAGCACCATGTTCAAAACATCGTTACTATTGTTTTCTGTTTTCACTCTTTTTCTAAAGTACAAATTACCCAACATAAGTACATGGAGACAGCTCTAAAGATTTCATGAACACAGATGCTTTCAGAAACTCAGAGCATAGAGTCACCAAAGCACCTTATGACTAGGCAAGATCAAAACGAATGAGCCCAGAGGTCTTTTAAATCAAAAGAGGGAGGCTCTAACACATGAATCTCAAATACAAACGAATACTGAAGCCTGGAGACATTACCCATGGTGTGCCACATGTGGCCTAGGGTCATTTTGTCTTCACTATAATTAATCTTGTACATGTCTGATATGGCTTGTTAAATTTAATGTGCAAAGTAAAACAAAGGAGCACTAATGCCCTGTCCAGTTCTGCATTGTCAACATGAATAGATTCTGAGGTTCCTCAGAGATCCACATGATGAAAAAGTAGTATAAGACTGAATAATGTGTCATGGTTTATTAATTCTGGGGTTATATGTGATCTCAGACAATAGTCAAATATCGGACATCATTGGGAAAATAATCCCAATACTCCTTTCAATACATAAGCATGAGAAAATATAGGGGCTCCTTGGGCAAAACATGCCTCAAGGAGGAATGGAAATACTTGCAGGAGAAATTAATCATTATGTAAACTATTACTGTACTCCTGTGCAGGTGTTTCTTCAATTTGTTGTTGAAGGGGACTGAGGCTGCATTCATTTTTCAGAGAGTATGCATAATCTGCATTTTAAGTGGTGCACATGCTTGTATCAAAAGGGCACAGGAGAAATAATGTAATACAAGGACTTGTATGAAACTATGTTCTAATTCCATAGTCACCCAGTTTTTTCAAGGGAATAAAGTCTGTTAATATAGAAATTGCAAATGAAATTCAGCTCAAATTCACAAGCTCATTTTAAAGTGATTTGTGCTGTTGGAGGAAGGTAATTTGGATAGCTGAATTTAAATATTTTCCCCCCTTAATTTCCTGTCTTGCTCTTGTTTTAAAGTACGCTTTGATGTGTGAGTTTCTAAAGCAACATGAGAGATTCAACAGATTTTGAAAGAGGCAGATTTTTGAAAAGGCAGGTAAAACAACCATGATAGCATAGTTCAATTGAGAGCAAACATTTAAAGTTTAGAAATTATTTTGAAACAGGTATGGAACAACATCCCTTCTAAGGTTACCTGTTAAAGTGAAGTTGCATGATTTATTTCAGATTCTATAACAGTTATGCAACTGCTGTGTATTTGTGATTATATTTACAGATTTGTGAGTACGTGTGTAGTGAGGCTTATGTATCGTATACCATTGTATTTCATCGTATTTCATCCAAGTGCTTCTTCCTCTAAATCTTATTCAAAGATGTAATTACATTTTCTTTTTAGCTAAAACCCAGGACATTCATTTCCTAAATCTTCTACATTGGGCATTTCAACAGCTTAAAACATAATACTTCATGTAGCATCATAGGGAACAATAGTGTTGTCCAGATAAGGTATACTTCTATAAACTCTTCATGGTTACAGAATGCAATTCGTAATCATCTGCTTCACATTACAGCAATGTTCTTTAACATTGACTGGTTTTAGAGGCAAACTAAGGCAGAACTAATGAACAAAAATGAAAGAAAATGTTGTAAAATCAGAAAACCTCCAAAGCGAAAGCACCTCAACGTATGATTTGTGAGTGGATGTGATCCTCAAAAGAGAACATTGGCAATCATTGCCTTATTCACCTCTAAGTTATTTAGTGTATTGGAAATGCTTATATTTTTAATTAATGTTACCAGTTAAGAAGGTTTTAGAAACATGGAAATCAGGCAATGTGTCTTCTGGATCTAAAAAAAATTACAAAGTAATTCAACAGGCATTAGAATGCAAGTGATGTAAGTGCTTAATTACTTGTCTTTCTTACTAATTTACAGATAGCAAGGCCTTGGAACATACAATCAGTAAAGGATTAATGGGATCACCTAATCAATAACTTAATAGGGCAAGACAAGTCATTAATAAGGGGTTTTGTATCTGTGGGTCATTCCTGCTGGATGATTTTTGTTGGTATCTGATCTCTTGTCCATAATTCACAAGGCTGCCATTTTGATCTGTGATAATCTCCCATACGTTGTTTCACCTTACCCTCAATTACCTATATAATCTTACATTGGTAAGGTAAAAACACTTGAGCACTGAGGCACACTAAATGTAATGAAAGCAGATGCAGATGAATGGGGGGTGTTTTTGGGGCATGTTTGGCATGAATGTAAGTGATGAAGACAGCTAAATTTGCTTATGTTTTACTTGGATAAGTTTCATTGTTGATGTCACCTAGGACATCTGAGGGGAAAAAAGTCAGTAACAAAGGGTAAGTCAGAAGCACTGAAATGTATTATTTCTTTGTTTATTTGGGGTGGATGGCTAAACAATCAAAAACAGTCATGAACTCAAATATACCATAGTGAGGTCTCTGTGCACAAACCACTGATTATGCCACACTTCAATAAGCATACAGGCCTGAGAGTTAAGCTCCAATAGGACGTGGCTCTGGTGGCTGCATAGTAGTTTGGGGTGCATCATTCTGGCATGGTTTGGATGCAGTCATCCATTTAGAAAGCAAGGTCAATGATAATCTCTATTTAATGATTGTGAATAATCAGAGTGATAACATGTTGCAGCGTTTCTTTTTTGCCAGGAGGGGTGTCTTCCAGGATGATAGTGATCCTGTCTATGGACCACATGCAGTCATAACAAGGTAAGGCATTAACTCTTGCTTCAGGGGCTTTTACCCTTGAAGTCAGGCTTCAGGGCATTCTGGGAGATTTCAAATGTTGGGAACCTCTTGATTCTTTTTTATGGTGAGAAATACAAACATCCAATGACTAAGCTTGTTTTGGGCTGGTGTGTATGTCACAGAGGTCTACGTTGTGGCTTGACTGATGGAAGAGTCCCCTTGATGTTATCCAGAAGTCATGGTCTTTTCAGTAACCAGATCTGAATCTATTAAAGCATTTATGGAAGGTCTGAAAATACTTCTGAGACTGGATTTTCCACCTCCATCAGCAATGCATGAGTGTGTTGACTTTCTAATGGAGACTGGTGCCCAAATGGCTCCTGCAGAGTAACTAACACTGGCTGATTCTGAGCCACACGACAGGCAAGCTGTGGTGTGAAAACTCATACCATGGACTAGCCTGACAAGTGAAAATTAAGTGCCATTTATTCACCGGCTCAAAACATTGTCAAAGCAGAGGAGGTTAGACCCTAATTAAGCATGCCATTTGTTTTATTTTGTTTTTATTTGGTGCTTTGTCTATCTCTGCTGCTGAGTACACGAGTAAATGATAAAAGTCTTGACACACATTTACTCATTTTGATGCTTAGATGCTCAGTTTTTGCTAATTAGGGAATTAATTAAGACAATCATTCACTGAATTCTATTGTTAAAGAGCTTTTTACAACAAAAATAGTCACAAAGCAGCTTTAAATAGATCCCAGACCTGAGACCCCCTCAAAACAAACCAAGGGCAACAGTGGCAAGAGGAAGAAACCTTGAGCAGAACTATGCTCAGAGGGGGAGCCCATCTGCTTCTGGCTGGCACTGGGCAGACAATGAGTTCAACAAGAGAGTAAATACAGTAATGTACATATAAAAACATTGTAGTAACCTTGTAGTGTTGGGAGCAGGGAACATTTTTACAGAATGAGTTTGGAATTCCCATGATCCCTTTTGATTTTATTAATAATTTCTTCTGAAATCTCTAAAATTGTTACATGTGAAGTTGAAAATTACTAATTTGCCTCTTCTGATGACCAGTTATCAAAATTACAAAGACACATATCACATCAGCTAACCTCAGGTTCTATGCTGGGCCTTTATGCCAGTGGCTCCTTATATCTTTGTTTGCACAGTTACACAGCCTCCCTCAAATTTTCCAGAAAATGAATGTACTGTATGTCAGTATCTTCAATGTATAAATGCATTGCTGTCTTGTGCCTTTTTTGTGGGGTCTGTCAATAATGACAGTAGAACAACAGCAGTGTTTCAGTGCTCTGTTTTAGTTTATACAATGTTTAAAACAGACAAGGAAAAGAGACAACTTGTCAACTCTTAATAGTATCCACTATAGATGTACAATAACTGAATACAGTTACATTATTTTTGCATTTTAAATAAGCTTTTCATGTGCTCACTTACTCCCCAACCCTGAACTGTGCATTGCAACTGAAATGAGTTTGAGCCATCTGTGTTGGAGCTGTGGGTATTTTGTTATTGTGCCTTGTTTGAGATGACAGAGTTTTTCAGATGACTTATTGATCCCTGCTGATGGCTATAATACCTCACCACTTACACCACTGCTGAAACTCAAAGTCTTTGAGAGCGCTGCCATTCTTCCATTTGGGTGTGTGTTCAGTGGGGTGATGTCATGTCATCATCTGTTTTGAGCCATTTCAGTCAGTTACCTACATATTTCATTTTTTAAGGTATTACACATTTGGCCCACAGCTGCAGTGGCATGTCATCACAGCAGTGACACATTATGATTTTCACTCAGTTATCATAATTTGTCAGGCAATTATATCAGGCAATAAGCATAGTTATTTGGGAATTTAGTCCCAAGCGTAAATATGAATTATTTTCTCTGCTAAGATTTAATAGAAGGTAGACAAAATGCACATGCAAATTTTAAACACACCCTTTCTTGTTGTAAAAGCGGTAATGCAGTATTTCTGTTGTAAATAAAAGATGACTGTAAATGATGGCTTTGAGACCTTATATATGATTGATGCTTGCATGTGGTTATTTCTAATTGATTGAGCTGACTGTGCTGTAATTATGTGTGCCTTAATAAGGCAATGAAATGCATCAATAATCTTTTTTATTTCTTTCCATATTAAACTGCATTTTGAGGATCATGATTCACATTCATTGAAAACTAACATGGTATAAAAATATTTTCAATAACCATTTCATTATGAGTTGGTTTCATATGAAAAAAATTCCAAATGAAATGAAGCCATTCCAGAATGACACACCTCACTACATGTTAAAATGTTCAGAGCAGAACATTGGCTGCATATAATCAAGGGATTAATGCATACAGCCACAGAGATAAACAACACAAAATTAGATATGAATTACACATGCTGGCAGGCCACTGATGCATAACAAAGTGAAACACCTTAGAGAAGTGTTTATGTATTCAGAGGCAAAATATTTGACCAGCAACCACATCAGCATCATATGTAGCGTTATTAGCCTGTCTCATTGACATTATTTATTAACCTGTTTACTTTTACTCATCAGTAATTTGGAGAGGTTATGTTGATTTTTTTCGGTGAAATGATTTTGCACCCCAAGAGTTTTCATGACCTCCAAACCATCTGGATATAGAAGGATATATGGTCCCCAAGGTAAATCTCGGCAGACTGAAATACATTATTTCTTTTTCTGCTACTATAAGCTTGTTAGGTAGGGCTGAGTGTGACTGCAAGACAGTTTTTCCAAAACTTTTAATCCAAATCAAATTTATCCAGATTGTAAGTGTTCTTTCTGAGATCCAGGCTTTTTATAATGTGTATTATTTTCATCCTTTTTAAAGGGAAGATATATTTGAGAGAGCAGTATTTGGAATGGGGGGATAGTGATAAACAATGAGATACACAACAGAATGCTGAAATGACATGCATAAAAGATTATTATCTTGTGCGGCTACTTACCGCATACCTGTGGTACCATGAGATACAATAGGGTGATTTTATGATATGGAAGTAAAGCAAGTTGCAAGTTAGGATTTGGCTATCTTCAGTGTATGGATTTTAATTTTTCCAGAATTAAATTTTCACAAAGATATTATTTGTATCGATTGATTATTCTTTTAATTTTGCAGAGAATATGAAACATGAGATGCAAAACCACTAAAACATGACACATATGTGAACAGTAAAATCTAGATTTTTTTACAGGCAAGTCCACACAGTTTCAACCTTTGTGCAGTAAGTCCATTCAAAAGCGAGAGAAAAAGTTTAAAACATTAAAGAGGGCTCAGCCATTTGTATTGAGTCTCACTCTTTTTCACCCCTGGTGCAATAATAAATTACAGTTTCAGTCAGCTGAGCCAGATTAAATGGATGGAAAGGGACTGCCCTGGCAAACAAAGACAGATGAAGTACCTTATCTGTATGTAGACGCTATATCTGGTAGCTTTAACTACTGGAAAATGTAAAAACACTTTACTTTGAGTATTTTGCTGTCTACATAATTTGTGGTATTGAAAAGATGTATTATTGTAAGAAACACAAAGTGGCGTAGAATGTTATTTAAGCGTTTGTGTAACTGCATGAATAATACATGTATACTTGCTTCAGCATCCTGCCTTCATCAGTGATCTCTTTGAAGTTTTCTTTGAATCACTACGTCAGCAACATCCACATACCTACTACTCAAATGCATTATCACAGGTATACGAGGTAGTTCCAGAGAGAATTATCTGGTATCTGTTATATGATCTCATTACTATTATTTAATTACTTCATAAATTACTAATTCCTATTAAGACAGAAATATATGAAACATCTGCTTTCCAGTGGAGAAAGGTATGGGTTAATTGATATGGTATTGTTGTGTATGACACTACAAATTCATGCAACATGCAATAGCTAGCCCATATTAATATGAAGTATTTACAGTAAGGCATATGCACATCATTATTTAGAATTAGTAATAATTATATTTGTTGACTGTGGTTATGTGGTCATACAATAGTTCCTCTGGATTCTGCTGTCATCCTTGGATTAGAGTTTCTGTCTCTGACCCATCCTTAACCCCACTGCCCCCAGTACAACCAAGTCTGAGGTCACTTACAGCAATCTTGTCTTTGCTGCTGTTTACAGCCTTTTTATGCTTGGCTTAATTTGGATCACAGCTCAGAGCAAAGTCAAGCCATGGTAGCAGTAGCAGTAGAACTCCATTGTTTCACAGTGCTCTATGCTAAATAGAGCACTTCCTCTCATACAGACAACCATATTGTCCAGCTGAGGAGGATGGCGAGTCTTTGATTTACAACAGCATGTCTTTCATAGTGAGACACAGAGGAAACTCTGTTATGATGTAGATGCTCTTTCATGGGTAGACAGAGAGAACTTTGTCATGATGTACATGTTTTTCATACCCCTGCTGGTAAGTGGGCGGTGGGGGATATGAATGAAATAAAACTCAGTCCTATTCCAGAGACTATGGGGGAGGTTTGCAGGGGGGCCGACTGCATTCAATTCAGGTAGGAAAAAAGTCCAAACTTTAGCATAATTATCCTGTTGATCTTTTTCCTGCTTTTCAGTGAGCTACTTACCCATGCTTGTTTCTCATTAATCCCTCCATCATTACCATTTTGAGCATAATTGCCCATAAGAATCACATTTATTATTATGTCTATTAATTTGTAGTACTTTCCACTTCAGTAGTAAAGAAAATAGTTCCTGGCTATGCAGAACTGTGGCCAAAAACGAATCAAACAGTAATACTCTATTTACAGAATTCAACAAAAGGTAGGGCTTTTGCTAATTTGCAGACAAACTGTGATTAGAAAAAAATCAGCAGTTCACCAACAATTTTCAAGCTGACCAAGCTTTCAGGTTCATAAAAATGTTTTTTATGGAGTTTGATGGTTTGTTTTACCTAACAATAAATAGACCAGTAGTAAAGTAAAAAAAAACGTTGCTGGTCACTCTCCTACTTGACATTAACATTACTGTTACAGCTTGAAAGGTGGAGTAAGAGACCATTTTATTTAAGTGGTGTTTTATTGCAATAGGAGTCTGAAAAACAGTGGTAATTTGGTGTTGTGCCTTTGACTGCAAAAATAGGCAGGGGGAAAGCAGATGGTTCATCGTTGTATTGATTTTTTTGTAGAGTAAAATAAGGATCTGTGGATCTCAGCTGTTCTCTGTAGAAAATGGTTATAAACAGAAAGCTGGTTTATAGCTAGCTAGGAATATTTCCTCATGTGTAAAACAGCAATCAATTTACAGCTAGTTAGTAGAGTTCAAATGTGTCACTATTAGAGATGTAAAATAAACTTTATGTTGTGACATAAAGTTGTCATATGATGTTTTTATTGATCTCTTTTAAATAATGTTAAGGTCGCAATCTAAAATCTTTATTACCTTTAAATAGAGAATGAAGGTCTTTTTAAGCATAAATATTTAAAATCAGTGAGCACACTGTACACTGGTCATTCTTAATGTTCTGGTTCTCGATTTCCCTTAGTCACCCAGATGTCAGTAAAATGTGGTTTTCCGCAATTCATCAACACTCATGAAAATAGCAAGACGAACTAGCCATGTGGCTCATTCTCTCCTTTTTTTCATTTTTATTGCCTTACTTTTACCATTCAATCAGAGTATGCTCTTTATTTTTAGTAAGTAGTATTTATGAGTATTTTTAATAGTAATTCCAAATATTGCTCCTGGAGAAGAGTAGACTGTGAAGACATTTCTGATAATCCTCATCTGAAGGCCACTTAGCAATTTTAGCTGAAAACATCTGTTCAGACATCATTTATGGTGATATACATCTATGTTTGTTTAAGAATCCAACAGTTAGGCTGATTAATCTGCCCATGAAAATGCAACTGTGAAATATGCATAGTATATAACAGTCAAAGAGGGTTTGAATTATAGCTCAGGGTATTGCCTCCAACCATGGTATGGTCGTGCTCCACTATAAAATTGAAGGACAAACAAAATATGATCTCTTTATAATATTGCCATCTCTGCCATTCACAGCCAGTAATATTGAGAAAGGAAGAAAAACAAAAAGCCACCGGCATGTCCCCACTGCTTCCAGGATTTCATTATCTATGATATGACAGTGTTTCTGTTGAACAGTCAATTTCAGTATTAGAATTATAACAGCAATTGAGTTCAGGAGCAATACAAGGAGGAAAAAGAGAAGTGGAGAGGCTATTTAATAGTGCTTCAGTAACAATGAAAAATAATGAGACCCAAAGCTAGGGTTGGCCACCTCTCATACAGCATGATTATGTAAGGCCTGTGTGTATGTTATCTCATCTCTGTGTATTTATCCCATAATCCAGCATATTTTTAATTTTTTTTCTACCTTGTCTTGACAGGCCTACAACTGTTCAGAAGTTCTGTATGCTATAAGACTCCATGAAAGTCCCTAGCAGGTAGTTTCCCACGCTTCTCTGTGCTCATCTCTTGTAGCCCTCACTTGATCCTTTCCAACATGGCTCTCACGCTGATAATTTATTGGAAGCTGCTCTTTCCTTTTAATGACCACCATTAGTTGACTGGAGCAGTCTCCCTCGACTTTGAATTTTAATCACTTCAGATCTCTTTGTAGTTTCGATGGGTTAGCATTTGATTCTAAACTTGTTATCTTCCCTGTTCAAACTGATTATGCCACCATCTCATTTTGTGTATGTATTTTTTTATAACACTGTTCTGAATTAAAAACTTCAGGTCTTCAGGTGAAATTCTCTGTCGATGTTCCTAGGCATGGTTGTGATATTTAGCTATTTGCGATGCATTTGTTCTCAAGGGCTATTTAACTGCAATGAGTTCACTGTATTTGTGCATTTACACACCTGAGTATAGCAATTATCTTTCCCGAGCAAAGCATATTATGGCTATAAGCAACTGCCTTGTGGCTGCATTGGGAACCTCTAATGAGCAGGGGGTTTTTAAATTCTTTTTGAAGGCTTTTGGAAGTCTTGTAGAGAAATTCTATAATTGGATGTACCTATGAGGAGAGCAGGTTTATATAACCATACCTTATTTTTATAAATCTGTTCTAGCATTTTCTGTGGCACATTTAATGTGATGGCTAACACGCACATTCCAGTGGACATGTCCCATTTTAAATTTTTGGGATTTTTAATGACAAAAAGCTGCAGTTAACTGGAGTTGCAGGCACCAATAATATAGAATATTGTGTGGTGAATATTTTGTATATTGTATCTGATGTGGATCATTTTTTGGTTTTGCTTAGTTTTTCTTGGAGCTGGAACAGTATTTTTTTTAGGTACTGAATTTAGGGTGGTTCACACTATCACCTTTGCTAAGAAAAACAATTTGTTTTCTTGTTTTACTGTCAGACACCAAGTTTGCCCTCTAGAAAAAGATGTGAAATATTCACTACTACCTCAAGCTGACCCCTAAAATCTTGATCACAACTCTGTAACAGTTGCAAGGCAAGAGATACTCTGTCATATCGTTAGCGCAGCTCTCAGATGGAAGCTGACAGGACGAGTGTAGCAATGTGATCCTTTTGCTTCACGGACCAAAGTGCCAAAGTTTCTGCTTCACCGCAGCAAATCCACAGACATACGTCCCTTTGACCTTCCGTGCGACCAGATTACGACTGCAAGACTCACCTGTTATGTCTGTGCCCGGGGAGAATGGACCAGCTGTTGCCATGTTACATTTGAGAAGTGTTGGGTCAGCTCAATCCAGGCATTCATAATTAGGATAAGGGTTGGGGGACTGTCCCGTGCCACCCCTGACAGTGGTCTGCCCTATCTGGGAGTGGCTCTTTCACATGGACTCACCCCATGGGCCTCCCCAGCAGATGTTTGGGTGCAACCTTTGACCTCCTCTCACTTTTGCCAGATGAATGGTTCTGGCCTTGCTTCCTTGAGGGCCACCCCGATGAGAGTGTGTGTGTGTGTGTGTGTGTGCGTGTGTGCGTGCGTGCGTGCGTGCGTGCGTGCGCACACAGCTCAGGGGCTCTTGAGTCCGTTTGGATTGACAGTGTTTGCTGTGCCAGTCAGTGTGATTGACTCTTGAACCCTGATGTCCTTTTCAGTGTTCCTTGCCTACAGTCAAAACATTGGGATTGTCAGACGATACTGTCCTCTAATGTGTCATATAGTGTGGTCCCAATATGACTAGTATAATTTTGTACCCTCCATTTTGTAATATTTAACATGTTTTTGTTTGTTTGTTTGTTTGTTTGTTTTTGTTTTTCAATTTTCATCAGTCCTCTCCTTGAGTAAATTGGAATTTGTCACTTTATGGTGTGGTATGTTTCAAACGAAGTTATGTTGCTGAAGAAAGGTGAGATTGCTTACATTATGTGTCTTAATAACAACATAATTTACAATCTCTTTGATAGCATACTTCATTGGAATAGATGAGAGCATGTTCCAGAACATGTTCTCCTTTCCATTACTGATCATGGAAATAATTGTATCATACGTTACTATCATACTCACTGGAATAACTCCATCCAGCAATTAATGTTTATCATACTAGAATGTGTCAGATGAACAGGAACAGTCAATACAACTGAAGTGATGTATCCATAATCTTTTATGATATTTTATTACTGAGGGAATCCTTCAGAAGGGAGAATGTAAGTTCAGCTAAGTGATTCAGACATAACATTCTCACCTAATGTTTCACATTCTTTTAATAAACACTTACTGTAGCATCTGATTCATGCTCAATTATAATGCATTCTCTTGCTTTACAGTTCCTCCCAATAGTTTTAATTTAATAGGTTCAGTTCTGAGCCAGAGATATGTAGGTATAATGTTTTAGCAGCAGTCTGCTGTGGTGAATCTAAATTATTTTCTGTTACCTTTGAGTATAATGATGTTTGTCTTAAAGAACAATAATTCTACTGGTTTAACCAATGTTCAGGTACCACCCCTAACAAATCATTACATTTCAAGTAATATATATGCATAATCCCTTGTGATAATTATTATTCAGTAAAGCCAAATTGTTTCCAGTATTTTTCCTATTGAAAGAGTAAGAGTTAAAGTCTCTGTTCGGACTAACATCAGTAATTCAGCTTCTTTTTTGACAGCCATAAGGAAAAATGATTGATGCTCAATTTTAATCTAAGGGAAAATGTTATCAAATACATTTTCTTGAATGCTTTATTTGAAGCCTTTATGCCTTATAGAAAAGTAGCCACAATAACAACAAAAACAATGACAATAACAACAAACGCAGCAGCAAACAGCTATCAAAAACAAGTCAAGCATAACAACTCCTAGTGGAACCACATTCTTATTTTTCTTTATTGTTCTTATTTTATTTATGTATGTTGTGAACTCAAGCACGAATTTTAAGGTTCATATTGTAAGTGTAAATTTCATTTAGGTAAGATACAATTACAATAGAAATATGGTATGGTTACTATGGAGATGTGACCAGACTGGCGCTTTTGTACAGTTATGTGATGAGAGTGTTTTTATCATGTGGAGTATAAAAAGCCAATAGTTCTTTGCCCCCTGACCAGGTCAGCTGATTCCTGCTGCTTCCTGGCTTGTGCCCCGCCCGTGTGCGCCGGCCTCTGAATGCAGGCCCATCGGGCACTCAAGGGCATGGGCACCTCTCTGCCTTCAATCCATCATCAGACCTTATAGCCCTACTCAGCAACCTCTGGTCGTCTGGCAGTTCCACTCCTCTCCTACGTGCCTGCACGTCCACGATTCTCTCCTTTCCTCCCCTCCCTAACCCCCGAGTGAGGAACGAGCTACAAACACCAATCCCACCTGCAGAATCGCTCCCCATCTTCACATGGTGACAAAAAGCACAACCTGTTTGAGCTTTGTTTGTAGTTTTGTTTCCAGCAGTTTGGCATGATCTACACCGGTATGTATCCTTTATAATTTAGCGTACAACTGATATAACGCTCCAAATCATATACTTCCTTCCAGCAGTGAGTACATATTACATAGATTATTGTTTGGAAATTCATGGATAATTTTTGTAACCCACCATAGTTACATCCACCCGATACTAGTACATAGTCAACAACAATTGTAACGATGGCTTGTTATTACCCTTATATATCTTATGCTGTTTAAAGTAGCTTTTTTTCTGGTTATGGAAAAACTGAATTCTTCAACCAATATGATTGCATATTGTCCATTTGTATTTTAAAAACCAGACAACAATACCTTTTTGAAGTCGGTTCACAGTTAATTAGACTGATAAAGGCTAGTTTTAAAAATATGGTACTTTATTAATTGTGCTTTGTCTGACCAGGTTCTTTACTCAAGGGAGTAAGCAAACCACTGCTCCTTGTCTTATATGATGATTGAAAATAATTCATCATTCATGAAAATATTATATTACATTTTTCATTTTTTCAAATTATTTTCCATTTCATAAAACATGAAGGCGATACTCTCAGGGCAAACAAGAAATGTTGCTGTAGCATTAAGCATAAATAACCTGACATGAACAATTTCTCACTCAGTCTTTATTAGCAGAAAGGTTCATAAATCATGGCACTGGAAATGATTAGCAGTATATTGTATTAGGTCTTGTGTGTGTCAGCATTGTAGGAGAAACAGCAATCCTGAAGAAATACTTCAAAATCAGATGTTACAGCAACCTCTCGCCTCTGTGTCAATGTTCACCTGTACTGAATCAGCAAAGACCAATGACCAAAGATGTATGAACAACGCTAGCAACCATTCAAATCTAGCAGCTTTCACTTGACATGTGCCTCAATCATCTCTATGCAAGCATATTCAAAGCGTTTGCTTTCTTTCCTATGTGCCATCATTGAAGTAATTTGATGTTGCTCATACGTTCCTATATCGACTTATCTTTTCAATGTGTCTCTAAGTAATGAGACCACAGTGTCACCTGGAGGTACTCAGTTGTAAGTCAGATCATACAGATTGACTTAATAAACATGGAATTTATTCTTTGTTAAAGAAAGAACTGCCATTTATATCTTCCAGAATTCCCACAGACTCTAAATATTGTCTGCTGCCCTGCAAAAGACTGACCATTGTGCAAGACAACAAAATTAGTGTTGCAAAGGTGATAGTGAAGTTTTATGGATGACATGTCATTGATTGAAAACATTTGACCAACCATAACATACATATATTTCATACATAAATAGCATAACAATAGTGGCATAATATCAGGAGATTTTATATTTGGATATCATCTATGACAAAATGACAAAGAAATAAAAATGCATAGCAAAAAAGGACACAAGCCACAACTCTACAGTCTTATAGTACATTTTTGCTTCATGTTTAGCATTCTTTCAGTCAAAGTGTGAGCTGGGGTAGACAAATGCCTTGCCAGATACTGAATAACTTCATTTTTGTTCAGAGTGGCAGTTCCTAATCCATCATGTTTGTTTTTCAGTATTGATTTTTCTTTTTTGTGTCAGTCAACTTTCATTGGCTGTCAACGATGTAGCACTCCATAAGCATCAAAGTTATATCTTCCAATAATATCGCGCAGCCCTATTTAAATATACCTCTGATCATACTCAAGTGTTAAACTGTAGTAATACATCTGACCAGTGTTCACCACTACTGTGTAACATTAATAAGCATTATTACAGTTTCTTGCAAAAATATATTTTTAATGAGTTGAATAAATTCGCTGGATTCCTTTTTCTTATGGCTTTCTCAATGTAATCACCTGATGATAGTGTTTGTGTGTTTGAAAGATTACACATAGAGTCTCACATTAGAAAGCACATACAACAGTGATGCTGGTCTTTTGTTGGAAATGATAGCTCTCAAACTGGAGGCTTGTTGTGCACCACAGGTAGCGTTGTGAGCCATGTGCTATTTCAGAAATCCATTCTATTACTGAATAGCAATTCAACAGATTTTTTTTTGGATTTCAGCACATATTACAGGGCTCCAGACAAAGTGTACAATAAACAGTACTGGGCTGCTTCTCTTCCTGTGTGCTATTGAATATTCACCTTCTTTTTCAAAGACATGTAAATAGATAACATTTGAGAACCCATTAAGCGTTTTCAGCCTGCAAAAATCTATAAAATTGAAATCAAGTTCACACTTGTACATAAATTGAATGATGTTGACTGTGCCCTGTGAGAGCATTCACTAGTAAATATGCACACAAGTAGCACAGCTCTCCAGTGGAAGGATAGGGCAAAGTAAAGGACACATATGATACCATGGAGAGTCATTGGAATTGATCAGAGCTGGAAATGAGATGCAGATGAAAATAATGAATGCCCTTTGACATTCATTGGATAATTAGATAATAATAATAAAATAGATTGTGACAACATACCATCACATTTCAAGAAAGACTGAAGAACAACATCTTCCAAATCCAAGTTACTGATGGCAGCAGACAGCATTTCGCAGAAGTTCCCACTTAATTCTGGACTGACATTGGCAGAGGACCAGTCACTTACAATTCTTTGTATCACATACCAGGTCAAACCCAGGTCCATGCCTAAACACTGCCCAAGTACAATGGCAACATTAGAGCAGGCAAATGATCTGTGTGTGTGTGTGTGTGTGTGTGTGTGTGTGTGTGTGTGTGTGTGTGTGTGTGTGTGTGTGTGTGTGTGTGTGTGTGTGTGTGTGTGTGTGTGTGTGTGTGTGTGTGTGTGTGTGTGTGTGTTTGTTCCCACCTCAACACAGTATTAAAGAAAATCACTTCCTATCTTGAAGAGGGACAAACATGCCTTTGTCTCAGCAAGCCCTTAGTATGACAGTGCATTGTTATCCTAGCAGTCAAAACAGAATTTTGTCAAATTCCCAATTACTATTTATTATTCCAGATTCTGGTCCAAGAATGTTTAACTGAAGCATCCCTTGAACAAGGCACTGTTCGACAGCTGCAGCTACTTTACAAGCTGCAGCACCTAACAGTGGTAAAAGGTTTTATTTTCTTCCTGCAATTCACTGCCAAAGGAATCATTCAGTCATTGTGTGTATGAGTAAGAGAGTGATTGAGAGATGCAGCTATTTTGTCTTCTGGTCACAGCAGAAAATATGATCACTTATCATGTCTTAGCTTCTCTTCACTGCCTCCCAATTAGAAGTGAGCCCATTTTAAAACGCTGCTCTTCTGTAGCAAGAAGTGAATGAGCAAGCATCACAGCCAATATCATATGTCTAGTTCCACTGACACAAACCTACCTAGCTGTCCCCAAAATGTCACATTTCAAATTAAAAGGTAGTACAAGGTCTCAGAATTATTATTTTTTTAACCATCCTCCTTCATGAGAACTCAGAGGCGATTGTGATATGTCTGAAATACTTCATGGGGAAAGCTTAAATTCAATGGATAAATATTGTGTGAAAATCCCTTTACCACATTTACTCTTTACCTTTTTATTTATTTATTAATTTAGTAGGAAAATAATGAATCTTTAGCAGTCAGATATAAAGCCACACAGGAGGAGGTCACTTTTGATGCATACTTTATAATTTGGATGAGCGCACTGGTGCATAGGTCGCTGCTTCCATATGCTTACACTAATGAGGTCGGAAAAGTCTCCCAGTTTTTGGAGTGGTCCAGCTGTTATGTAATTAGTCCACATGTTTGTGTATGCTAATGATCCAGTGTTTAATAAACTCATTTTAAAAGCCACTGAAGCTTTGCATTTCTCTTTTGCATTGTCTTAATGTTCACATGAGATAAATCATGCAAATTAAATGCCATCTAGCTGAGTTCAGCCTGGCATTAAAGGAGTGGTACAGTATGGGTAGGGTATAGTAGTGGCATAGTACAATTAAGAGTTTTTAAAAAATGATGTTTATCAAGATTCAGTCTTATCAGCTTTAAGTATCTGTTTTATGGATACTTAAAGTGGGATAAAGGTCTAGGAATCAGGGAAAGATGGCTTGAACTAAAGAGAATTTTTAAAGGGAACAGGGTGTCAAAATAATGTGTTCAACCTTCAACCTCCACTGTCCCACACAATATCTGTATTTATAAAATGTCCACATGCTGTCTCAAATATTCACAAATAGAACATATTCCACGTACTTCGGTATAACACAATTACTAACATAATTCCTAAAATCTGTTGTGTGCAACCATTAGTGGTGAGACAATAAATCAAAATTCGGTAGATTCCAATCCAAAAATATTATGACCCATTTCATAAGTCAGAAAATTATATTGCAATATTTGCTACTTGTATTGTACCCTGGTATTTACCTACAAACGAGATGATCTGGGATGATGCTCATGACCAGTCAGACTAAAAGACCATCCCACAGAATATTTCACCATCAAAAAGTTCTAAAACATGATTTACCAGCACTTAAGTGCTGTATAAGTGCCAGAACAGTAAATGGTAATCAGATAATTTACATTAATAAGAAACATTACTGTTTGCTTTTTCCACATAGATGCGATATATTCACGTTTTTGAGCTGTGACTGGTTATTTTACAGATGTAAAATTAAGCAAGTCACGGTAGCAGCAGGTTTACTTACTTCCTTGTACATATGTTTATGTTAAATCATGAGCAGAATGTGATTAACTGATATTCATAGTTTAATGCTTAAAAGGGCTGGCAGCAGATGAGAACTGCAATTGGTTTAGGTATACTCAGAATTAGTCGAAGTTACACAACTTCATCAATAGCCGAGATTGACTTTCATGAAGGGCTAATTGGATTAGCTGTTCCAATTTTCGTTTCCTCCCCTCCTTTCCTCCACATATTTCTAGGGTAGGAGATGAGTGGAGGACATGAGAAAAAGTATTGGAGCACCCGTAGATTGCTAGAATTTGAAAATGTCTGCAAGTGGTAATCTGAAATTATTTTGAATCGTTGTGATATCGAATCGTGAACTTCATATCGTATATCGAACCAAATTGTGAGGTAAGTATACCTTCCCATCCATAGCAACCATATAATATATCATACAATAATTAAACCCTTTCCTGTATGTTTCACAGAAACTAAACAAGCTGTTTTTAAAGTAATGCTACCCATGTTTCATCCATTTGTTTATATTACTTGGCTCTGTGCTAATGCATCTTGCAATCTCATCTGTTATTTGATATCTTCAGTTACTGTGTCACATTAAGGAAACAAATCCCCAAGTACAAGTATTTATAAAATCATTTATATGACTGATGTTGTGTGCTTTAGAAAGGTACACTTCATAAAGCACACACCTAATGACTGTAAAGTCACATGATGAGTTGTGATTGTACATGGATATTTAAAAGCAGTTCATCAGCTGCAAGGCAGGCTCATTTAAAGCATTTCTGATTTCATTGAGTCGTCACCTAAAATTTATAGCATACAGTAGAACTGACAGAGGTAAGTCTAACATCTCTGGCAGATTGACTTGTGTATAGCATAGGTCTGGAATTTGTAATGTATACTCCAGAATTACATTATAATGAAGCAGCCTGTTACATTTAGATAATACTAGCTAATAGGGATGGAACAATATAGTTACCTCATGATTCGGTTCGATATACGATATGAGGTTTACGATTCGATATCACCACGATTTGAAAGAGCCTAATAACAGTTCAGTGACAAAGTATAAATATTTAGAATAAAAATAAATTTTTATCCATGCAAAATACAAAATAAATTCTCATTTGAATAAAGTTCTGTACTAGATAAAACATAAAAATCTCAAAGTAACAACAGAAATTTGTGAAGTTTGATTGCTGTTAGCAGGCATTTTCAAATTCTAGCAATCTAGGGGTGCGTTCCAGTATTTTATTTTTTTTGTTGTCTCCTCATCTCCTCCACTCAGCTCCTACCCCAGAAGGATGTGGGGGAAGGGAGTGGAGGAAACGAAAATTGGAACAGCTAATCCGATTAGCCCTTCATGAAAGTCGATCTGGGCTATTGATGAAGTTGTGTAACTTCAACTAATTCCGAGGATACCTGAACCAATCGTGCTTCTCTTCTGCCGCCAGCCCTTTTTATGCATTTAACTATGAATATCAGTTACTCTGCACATGATTCTGCTCATGATTTAGCATAAACATATGTACAAGGAAATAAATAAACCTGCCGCTACATAACTCAAAAATGTGAATAGATCTCGTCTATGTTGAAAAAGCAAACAGTAATGTTTCCCTATTAATGTAACTTATCCGATTACTGTTTACTGACACTTATACAGTTATACATAATTGTTGGTAAATCCCTTGTCATGTTTTAGAACTTTTCGATGGTGAAATATTCAGTGGGATGGTCTTTTAATCTGACTGGCCGGGAGCACAATGACATCAACCAGTAAGGTGAAAAGGATTCCAAAACTCAATTTTGTCTCTTCCTTTCCTCCACTTCTCTCCTCCTTTCCTCCCTGCCCTGGAAACTGATCTATGTGTCCTCCTTCCCTCTACTGTTCCAAAGGGGTAGGAAACCAAATTTTGTCTCCTTGTCTCCTCGTTTCCTCCAAACAAAGCATACATCGATGTATCCTGCTGCAGAAGCCTTTTCACATTTCTGGGTGACATCATTGTGCTCATGGCTGGTCAGATTAAAAGACCATCCTGCAGAACATTTTAATTGGGTTTAGGTATCCTTGGAATCAGTCGAAGTTACACAACTTCATAAATAGTCAAGATCGACTTATATGAAGGGCTAATCACATTAGCTGTTCCAATATTTGGTTCATCTCCTCATTTTCTCCTCTTCGGAGGAGGCAAGAGATTGTATTGAGATCCACCCAGAGAGTGGTTGTAAGATCATCCCAGACCATCTCGTTTGTGGTTAAATACCCTGGTACAATACAAAGTAGCAAACATCACAATATCATTTTCTGACTTATGACATGGATCCATGTTTTTGGATCATGGTATATTCGATTTATTATCCCATCCCTACTAGCTAGCTAATTACCATGGGTCCGACTACAAGTAGTGAAGGTGAAGTAGACTTAAAAGCAGAATAGGAATAAGAAACAGATTAGAACAAATGAAAGAAAGGAACAATACCTAACAATCAAGGCTGTTGGCAAATTACCTCCTCCCCATCAACAAATATTAACAACTTGTAATCAAATTGCAGCTAGATGTCAATATATGTTATGTGCATTTAGTATGACACAGCTTATTGCAAGCAAAATAATGGATAAAAATGCCTACAACTACAGTGAGACTGAGTGAAGGTGTTTTAAAGGAGTGACATGCCCATAACCTAGTGGATGGTGAACCTAGTGTAACAATATAAAATATTAAGAATTGTTTTATTCCTGAAATTGATCTCATGAATCTGGCAAGGCTTGTGTCTCAATGGTTTCTTTTGGCTATAAATGAATGTTGAGGGAGCTCTCGAGAAAGATCAGTGGTTGGTCCTTTTTGAGTTGGTAGAGGTTTCCAAATGAAAACAGTTTGTGGATCTCAGTCTTTCTCTTAGTCTCCCAGGGCAAATATTATGTTTCTTGCAAAGGCGAGTCTTACAGTCTGTTTGAGAAATGATCACTTGTCATATGGCAGATTTTATCGCAGAGGCTAGTCTAGGCCAGGGTTTAAGTTCAGATTTGTGTGATGAGGAAGATAAACACAGCAGGAGCAAAGCTGAGGGAGACTGAAGGGACAGCATGGGAGCACGTAGGAAGGGTGCGTGTACATGTATCAAATGGTGATTGGCTCAGTTGGAGTGAGAGCACACTCAGGATCAAACACTGTTGCTCAGTCCTGATGCCGCATGTGATATATAGTGTGAAGATGTTGCTCTTACTGTGTAAATAAATCAAAGCATATTTGTCTTCAAACTGCAGCTTGCCGAGATGTAATTTAATTGTTGAACTGCCAAACTGGTTGTAAAATTTAAAAAAAAAATGAATCTAGAAGTTGTCAAATATATTCAAAAATTGTGTGTGTGTGTGTGTGTGTGTGTGTGTGTGTGTGTGTGTGTGTGTGTGTGTGTGTGTGTGTGTGTGTGTGTGTGTGTGTGTGTGTGTGTGTGTGTTGGATAACATTACATAGTCCTCATAGAACTGGAAGTCATTTTATAATATCATAATGGATATGAAACTTAATGATATCATATGCTTAATGAGCTGCTGCATTAGCATTTCATCTGCCTATGATGCATGGAAATGGGCTCCACAAGATCAACCTGAGGCTAACTGCTGATGGTGTGCTTTTATGCATACTTTTACCTTCATATGGAATGACTTAGTAATAGCACTCATCATCACTTATAACTAAGTGACCAATTTTATTTATTGCCATAAAAGCCGGTGCATTGTACTTAGTCAGCATTTGCTGTGAATGTAAGTTTAGTGATTAGATAAAACCCTCTTTCTGATAAGGAAGGATCTTCTCCAGATCAGAGAACTGACAAAAATAAAAATGAGGAAAGATAGATAGATAGATAGATAGATAGATAGATAGATAGATAGATAGATAGATAGATAGATAGATAGATAGATAGATAGATAGATAGATAGATAGATAGATAGATAGATAGATAGATAGATAGATCCTGAGTAATGACATAATTCAATCATTCCTCATCTCAAAGGTCATCAGATGAACAGTAATCAAACCTTCAATGACAATTGTATTTCAATCCAATTATCTGGTGTTGCTGTAGCACCGGTAGCCTAAGAGTATCATGGAATAAGAGAATGAGAAGTAGTGATACTTATTAGATGGAAAAAGAATCTGCAACAGGGCTGCTTTCTTCACTTCAACATTTAATGTCTGAGATTATGCATCATTTGTGTTTCTAAATCATAATATGAAATATCAGTGTCAATAATGAAATGTATAAGCTGATTTAAAAAGCTCACTTGTGTAACAATGGTCTGTGGGCAATATAAAATTAAACAAATTAAACGAATCAATTACATTTAATGAATTTCACAGAGAAAGAAGACTGTGTATAAACTGCTATGTATATAAATGATTTCTTCCCTTTAAAACACAGCCAGATATATGTCTGGCTTTGAGGTTTTGTCATGTACCCTCAAGACAATTAAGTCTCTACGTTTCATTTGATTTCATGATCAAAACATACACTTTTCCAAACCAGTAAATCATTGTTGACTGATTCTGGGTATCAGTTTCATTTTGCAGATTCAGCACAGTTACGAGCACAGCCAATTTTGCAACCCAAAAAATGACCCCTTATGGCAATTTAAATCCCAATGATTTAAGGTTTAATTTTAAGAGTGAAACACAGACAGAAAAATAACAATAGTCAACTTTGAAAAACAGCAATGATTAAATAATGTAGCTTATGGTCACATCAGAGTGATGCTTTCTAATTCAGCACAATCAATTGTAACACAATGGCACTGTTCATTAATCCCTTTTTTATGTGTAGATTAATAACATTCTCTATACAAGTAAATAAAGGCTACAGGCACAGTTGCAACACATTCACAGAGAAATTTTTGAAGTAAATTTGCCAGATGCCACACCAGGCCACAACATCAATGCACTTTGCTGCAGGAAAATGAGACTCATCACCATGCAGGTAACTTCCCTCAATCATTTGGTAGTATATCACAAATTTATGTATTTTTTTATTTATTTATTTTTATTTATTTGAAGACAGAATCATCATTTGGTTGTTGCTGTAGTTTTTGGGACAATCAAAAACAAGTCTCCAACCCACATTACATGTCTCTGCCTTGATGGATCTGTTAAGGGCAGTCATCTCATGGGAGCCATTCGGTCTGATAACAGCATCCTGGAATTACGACATAGGAATCTCACAGCTATTTAAAGAGACCAGATGCACCAGTACACACTATGATGGAAACAATGTGCCCTCAGATTGGAGGTGGATCTGCTATGTTATAGGACGCCATCTCATGGGAGTCATTGGGTCTGATTATTACTCTGTAGGGCACAATTATGGCAAGGGAATGTGAAACCATTTTAGGTGCATCCTTTGGTACAAGCTTTGTTCCCCCAGGATGTCCCCCCATATTCAAAGACAATAATGGCCCTACACGCACCGATAGATTGATTCAAGAGGGCTCTCATGAACACCAGGTTCAGGTCAAACACTTTGCACATTTTGAACCTTTATGTGAAAATTCCATCTCTCATCACGTTAGGACTGGAGGCTTTACTCCCTGAAGAATGGTCCCATATTCCACTTGAAACTGTTTAACAGCAAAAAACCTCTTGAGCTTATGGTTCTTTTTTTTCCTTGCCTTGTTTTAGCCCTTTCTTTTTTAGCTACGATGAAAGCCCTTCCACAGATTGAATGGGTTAAGCTGATACAGGGAATATGCTTATGGTCAGTGCCTGGTACACATCGACTGAATGTACTGATTTACACAATCTCATTTAAAAAAAAATCCATATTTTATCATTAAAACACCAGGGCTCTCCTACCCTGCCGATACTAATCAAAATGTCATTCCCCTAGCCAATGTATCGAAAGCAAACATATCATAAATCACATCTACCCTTTACTTGTACAATCACATCATTCTGTTAAGGTACTTATGCCATTTTATGGCTTTCATTTTGCACCAGTTTCTTCTGATCGAAACATTGTTCAGCCATATTTGGATTAAATCCGGAGAGTGCTACACTAGTGGCTGACACAGCACTTCCTGGCAGAAAGGGATAGGTCACTTAGAAAATAGATGACAGTTCAATTAAAGGATGGGATAGTAATGAGGCAAGCAATATGAAGGACAACTCACCGTGTCAAACTCCCTAACCTTTGATTGGCTTAAGTCTTCGATGACTGTATGCTTTTCCATTTGTCTTTTTACAACTTCATCCAAATTGATTATGTCTTTCTTTCCAGGGTGAATTATGAGTAACACACTGTGTGTGTCAGCTTCCACTTTAGGAAAATGGTTTTATTGTTCCAGGACATGATCATTCTTGAGTGTATTATTAATTATGTTTTCATTCTGGCATATAAAACATGCAGGAATAAAATATTGTGTATTTAGGTCACTCCTTTGTATGTAACTAATACACACATTTGGTTCCTTTGTTTTGTTTATAAGCAGAATTTGCTTGCAAATTGCCCCATGTCTTTTGTATTCCCCTCATGGGTTTGACAGACTGCCATGTCTTGTATGTGCAAATATGCATCCGTTTACTTTTCTCCCATTACTACAATCTGGCCATAACAATTAATGCATGGGCTACAGGGATCAATTAATTGTTCATTTTATTTTCATGAGTTGTGATTCATGAACCCATTTATTTCTTCCACAAAGCTTTCTGCCATTTGTCTGTGAGAGTATGTGTCAGGGGGTGAGATTTATTCTGTTTGTAAACACTGATCCAGAATCAGTTTTTTTTTTTTTAAATGAAGATGCAAAGGTACTTAAATTATTAAACTGACCTTAAACTGCTTTTGACAGGAAGACATCTACCAAAGAGGTAAATAGTATAGAGACTTTTTTGGGGGGGAGGGGGTCTTTTGAAGGGATGCTTGCCACAACTTCTTCATGTTTAGATGAAAAAATGCAGTTGAAAAATTGAGTTTTCATGGAATCAAGGTGAGAGCAGTTAAATAGAACAATCATGGGACAATCTCTCAGCCATTTCTTTCTCTTTCCTTTTACAAGTTTGTTGTGGTTTAGCCAGTTCCCTACTGATGGCATGCTTGTTTTGCCGAAAATGCATTTTCCTGTCCATTGATTTTGATTGTGTGTCTGGTTTGCAAACAAGCAAGGAATAGCAGTGTAAATGTAGCTAATGGTGTACTGCAATGTGTCTTAAAGATGTGTTTGTGTCTGAATGGCCCAAAGGAGAGACTGGAATCCTCTGTGCGGAGGGCCATAGAGGAAAAAAGTAGTAATGGTAGAAATTAAACTACATCAACCTCATTAGAGTGCAGCTGCATTCTCAATTGTCAAACACTGACTTGTTTGAACTAATCAAAAACTGTTACTGACCACAGCCAATGCAGACATTTGTCCAAATCATCGAGTCACTGATACAATATGGTAGCCCCTCCCCTTTTTGTTCAACAAAGTCTCACTCCCCCATCCCTCAAATAAAGGAGTTACCCTCGGGTTATAGGGAATCTCTATGCAAAATTTAAAAATACAAGATTGTCTGCTTACTTTGAATGTTGTTAATTAATCCAGGAAATGTGTGTAAATCATTTTATTCTGCATGCTACACTACATGAGTAAATCTTCTCAGTTACTGAAAATCATTTAGTTAGACCATCTTATACTTTGTCAGAGTACATTAATAGAGTCAAAGGCTTGGCTTATTTTTCCATTGTTTTCCATTTCTGCGGTGAAGGAGTTCATCAGCTATATCTTTTTTCAACTTCTTTTCTAACAGGTGATTGAATTATCTACATCATTCTTATTGGACATCCTAGTAGAGAGTTCCTCTCTCTCAATAACTCTACATTGTGGTTTGACAGAAGAAATCTGGGTTTTGGAACCTTTTCCTAATTAAATGTTGATGTACCCTGTCAATACTATCATTTGTGTAATTTTCATGCTGTGCTTACTTGGGTAGATGAAATTAATTAAAGATAGAGGTCATTTTTATAGGATCATTCCAAGAAAGACTGAAGTTGTTATAAAGGCATAGGTTGTCCCAACTCCTTATTTGTTAATCCTCTCTGTTTGGTGTTTCCATTATTTTGTCTTTGTCCTGTATCTACTTAGATAGACTTAAATAAATGTTTGTTTCAGTAAAATGGAAGAGGTCCAGCTTAAGGATGGATATACGAAATCAGCTCCACAGTATACAATATGCATGTTTTTATAATATGCAATCCTACCTGACGGTAGTCGAGGACAGTAAATTGCAGTACTTACAGTGGAATGGTGTACACAGTCTCAGTGATTACCAGAGACTAGAGTGTGAGGGGACTCCAATCCACTGTTTGGGGGTCCAGGACATTCGAAGCTCCTTGGAACACTTGAGTGAGTTACCTTTCTGTGAACTGCGAGTGGGTACTGTTGAAGGGGTGCAGAGTGAGTGGTGGATTGGAGCCTCCTCAGGGCATGTTATTGAAGCCTGTTCATATAACTGCCAGTGGAGCTGAACTTCATGCATCTGTGACTGTGGGGCTTGGCACCATGGGACAGAACTAAGTCACATACCTGACACAGAACAGGTTTACTGAGAGATATATATAGGGGTGTTGGCTATCAAATATGACTGCCCTTGTGAGTTTTCTACTTTGGTGGTGAATCAAGGGATAATGAATAAGCACTAAATAAATAAATATGCTCATTTCATTCTCACATTCTTGGACAAGAAACCACAAACAATTAATTAAGCAGTTTTAATTCATGTTTGTGTGTGTGTGTGTGTGTGTGTGTGTGTGTGTGTGTGTGTGTGTGTGTGTGTGTGTGTGTGTGTGTGTGTGTGTGTGTGTGTGTGTGTGTGTGTGTGTGTGTGTGTGTGTGTGTGTGTGTGTGTGTGTGTGTGTGTTTGTGTCTGCATCTATGTCTATTTAAAATTGGATCTTGAGCTAGAGTTTGACTTCAACATGTTTTTTTCCCCTTTTAGCTTTTTCTCTAAATGGCTGCACTTCAGACCTTGGTTGGGTAAGCTGACCCAAGATTATCAGGTAATGGTAGAGAAGGTGCAACCCGATAAATGCTTTATAGTGTGTCATTGGTTCAAATTCATCACTTGAAATCCTGCAAAAAAATCACAAAACAGAAAGGTTCAGTGTACATGTGGATATAAGCTCACAGAGTCACTGTGCTTTTGACTTTTTGAACACTTTACAAGCAATCTTCAGCTTTTGTACCTCCAAAAATCAATAAGCTTGCAGTTGTTACAATTTTAAGGCTGCACCTTCATACAGCTTCCATCACTTGTTGTTCAGATATATTGCATAAGTTTGCTATAACAATATGTTGACCTGGTTGACCTGGTTTGATTCTTGCAGTGAAAAGATGTTTGTTGACTGAATAAAGCACAGTTTTTTTATTATGTTATACACTAGCACCATTTCAGTTGATACACATTGGGAATAAAGTCTTTTTAAGTCAGTTAATACATCAAAATACACTTCATTTAGATGTTTTTGTTATTACAATAATTGAATTATTTCTCACATACTACTAAATATTCAGTTCTCTGTATATAATTCTACTTGTCTTTTGAACTACTTCCATTTACTGTTGTAAATTAGCCAGCCAGTTTCATTTTCTTTTCTTTTTGTGATAAGCTATTTTCCCCTCTAGCTGGCCAGCCAATTAGCCAATTATTATATACTTACTTCATACAACACATTTTAATGAATCTTTATTCTTACTTTCCAGCTTTTTAATTTTTATTATAAATTTGTATTCTTTAGTAATAGTGTTCAAGCATGTGCCTGCCAAATTTTGATTGCATTTTTTAATCATGAATTATTTAAAGCTTTATCTAAGTTTCCATGGCCTTGCTGTGAGTGCCTATCCCACAGCCTACTATAAAGCATATGCAATGACAGCAGACTGGGTATCCCATTACAATGGTGATTCCTAGCTTTTCTTAGGGCCTAGAAAGGGGTGTGTTTTCATATTAATAATAGAGTTGAGGGATGCAGGGCACAGAGAAGAGAGACGCTTGTGTTATTTGTGCTGGCATCTTTCTCTACTTTTCCTGCTCTGTGCCTTAGTTCACTTAGACAATCTTTCTCAGACTCAAGCCTCTTGGTCAGTCAAAAGTCTCACAGCACTGACTGAGGATCTTTCTCAGTGAGTTTCTGGTGACAAGGTGTCCAGATCTGGGCTTACATCACTCATAGAACAACTCATGGCAGACAGTCTTACTGTTGTTAACAGGTTCCATTCAGTCTGCAGTTCAGGAAGCTCCTGGCATGATGTGTGACTGGTAGAAAGAACTCGGGAGGAAAGCTTCCTCTATAAATCATAAACCCCCTCTATTTTCTACCTCTTTTGGTGGTGACACTCTGGTGTCTGAGTCTGTTTATTATAACCTCTAACCAGAATAAAATATTCCCTGTGAGACACTTTGCTGTGAGGTCCTCCCTTCTCCCAAATCCCATCTCCTGACTATTCCTCCTTTTCCAATTTTAGGATCACCTGACACCACGATTGTGAATTATTGAGTACAATGAGGATGGGAAGACCAAAAACCCAGTTTTTTTACACAAAATTTAATTATACATACATAAACACACAATTGGAGATTTTCCATTGCTTGTATAGGCCATGATTAATCAAATATAGCTTCTAGAAGATTACTAGTTTCAGAGAGTGACAGAGCAGCTGCAAAACACATCTCATTTTTGGCATGGACTGCTTGCATCTTGATTGGAGCCCTCAGATTCTGAGCATGGATTTGGTTGGTTGCAGAATATATCAGTGCTTTGAAGCCACTGCAGCTCAGTTGGTATACCCCATACAACATACACATTCACATTTTAGTCATTTTGTAGATTATATGAGTTTCAAGCAACTTACAGAAATGCAGAACATCTTGATACATCAAAAGTAGTAAATATTGTGAACTGAACATAAGTGTGTTGGCAAAGCACATGCTCAAAGCTGAGAGAAAGCAGAGAGAGTAGTACTATAAGACTCCAAGCACTTTAACTGTTTTTCTCAAAACAAAACCATGCTTGTCCTTCAGCTACTTTACTTTAAGTTGATCACTAAAATAAATTTCACCAAAACGAGGCTTGCATTTTTTTATTATCGCATCATCTATCAGTGCAGTCAATGGTATGGACTGTGGTTCTTATGAAAGCATTTTCTTTTTGGCTGAAACTTGAATGGCCTATTATTCAGTTATACAATTGTGTGTCACTGTCAAACTACAAGGTTGGAGGGACCTTGTATATTTCTGCACCGCATTAATACACTTTCAAAGCTTATGGCTCTCTCTGCCATATCAGGAGACTATTTGTGACAAGATGTGACTTACAAAGACTGCACTTGTCATTGTGTTTGAATAACACCTGACTTGGATGAATATAACACATCTCTGCATTATTTTTTTTTTTGCTTTCCTATCCAGTGTTACCTGCTTTTTCTTGACTTCACACCAGTCCAATAGCCCATTTATAATGTTGGGTTTTTAGGGGCTCAATTAATCTCCCTTTGCTATAACTGTCAAACCTTTGTTCCAGATTGTGTTGCTCTAACCACTGGTCCAAACTGGTATCAGCAAAACAAAATCCAGAGAGAATGTGATGCAAACATTACACTGGATGAAGTTGTGCAATCTCAGTCTCCTTGGAATTGCGGTCTGAGAATCATCCTTTCTTCAGGCCAGCCACATGTAACAAGTTTATTTTGACAACAATTGTATCGACATTTCTTGCTGCAATATACGATAAAGTGATTTAAAAGTTGTGTTGTAAGCATGTTTCAGCCACTACTCTTGCTGGCAAGAAAAGGCCTGTTTAGAATGTGGGACAGTGGTAGTGTGGTGGGGGTGGGGGGTTAGTGTGCCTGCTGACCAAAGGAGCTGATTCAGGGAAAATCTCAGCAAATTGGGGTGTGGAAACACTGTAACAGCCCCTTTGTTATGTTCTAAGGATTAAAGGATTTATGAAAGCAGAACCAGATTCATTATCTTGAACTTAGATTGGCTTATGCGCGAAACTGCTTGTTTACGACACTTTTTATTTATCCTTTATTTTACCATTGTCCAAGTCCAAGTCCCATTGAGAAAAATATATCTTTTGCAACGGTGACCTTACAAAAGTAAAACCAAAACCTTAAACTTAATCAGCCAAAGAAAATTTACATGCATGCTGCCATCATTTAGTTTTCCCATTAACTGTGAGAATTTTTAGCTGTCTTTTTCAAAAGATCCCCTTCAAAGCACAGCTATCCACTGCCCTGTGCTTCTCCAAAGTGAGATCTTTTATTCCTCTTTTCTTTTTTTGTTGCCTAACTCTAAATGAAGACAAAACCTTTCTCATGGGAACCATTACATTTCCCATGATTAGTGGTTTTCCATTTCATGTGCCCTCAACCATTGCAGATACTGAGAGCACCATAATATCATTGAGCCTTTCCATGCTACCCAATCTGCTCCACTCCGGCATGTTTTATTACTGCTCATGAGCCCCAAACTAGGCTATTATTCACCAGGTTTACCCTGGAGAATTTTCCACCATGTTGTCATGCACAGCTTGAAGTGTATGGCCATGGGGCAGAAAATATTCCCTCCGCTGCTTAAATGTAATCACTACTTTGAACACCCTCTGGGTCTTTAAATGTGTGTATCCGTGGCAATGGGACAAATCCTACAAGGCAGGTTTGCAGAGGCTCTTCAAATCCTTTTGACATTTTGATTTTCAGTTCATGAACCACTCCATGCCAGCCTCGTCATCATATGCACCAGTGGAACACATAATTGAGACATTAACACCCTGTACTCAGTACACAATGGTGTGACACTGATAACGATTTGCCCTGCAAAGCCATGCAGCCCACATTTAGTTCCTCAGTTGTGTTAACAAATCAGACGGAATATTTACCTTGTACATATTTTAAAAAATAATTTGACAACAATAGCACTGTAATTAAATCATAGCATTGAATAGGCTTTCTGGGTAGTTATATCCAAGGAATCAGAAAATGCATTTTTTTTTCATTACTTTTTTGTAAAAGCTAATATGTCTACCCAATATATATAAACTATTCCCATAATTTTTCAATAACTGAGGTTATGGCATTTCTGTAAGAATATATCTACCTAACAATCATATTGTGAACCCTAATATCCATTCCACTACCGCTAAACCTCTATCACAAGTAACAGTAGGTTGCCGCTATACCAGAATGTTAAATAAGATTTTAATTCTAATCTGTCTGTGAAAATGAAATTGAAAACCTAGCCTATTTTGCATTTTGACAAATATGTTAATTTTGATTTTTTTTCACACTTTCAAAGATTCAGTGGAAAAATAAAGATTGAATATGCTATTTCATTTCAAAGAGGATTCAGACTTAAGACGATTGCCAAATGTTTTGCATGGGGATTAACAGATGTTAAGCACTTTTTAGAGCACTTAGGAGAGGTAATTGTTTAGTGCTCCATGTGTACTGAGGCAATTAAGAATCCAATTAGGCTAAATATTGGAATAATTGCAAGAAATCCTGCACCTTCACATTCATCACAGTGAGGGTTGTTGTGTTGACAAAATAAGACCTGTAAATAAGGCGGTGCAAGTCAAGTAGAGGTGGCATGTTTAAATAAGTGCTCCATGGGAGTGGAGCATCAGGACCAGCCCTTATCAAACTGAAGAAATTGCTCTGGAAGGTAACCAAAATGTGCATTACAGAATTCTTTAGGTTCTGATCCTACGTCCCACTGCACGTCTCTATTATGCTTTAATCAAACGATATCATTAAAACGATTTTTAAAAAAAAAAATCAATGTAAATGAATCAATGCATTGTGTGAATTGTGTCAGCAGGCACAATCACATTGATTTGAGGTGACAATTATCTCTAAATGAAGAATGGTGGCTGTTGAAAACAATGGCGTTCAATAGGCTATTATTATTTTTTAGCAGAATGTATTACAAATATACAAGTCTATTCATAATATCAAAGTACGGCCATACACAATTATCTATCATAATATTCTATTTTGTGACTCTAGTAAAGAGTGGTGGGGTAGGCTCCTGGCAATATAGAAACTGATAAATTATACTGCTGCTAATCATTAGAAAGGTCAATAAACAATTAAGTGAGACTTTGCATATTGCCATTTTTCCCAAGTGCTTATCTACTTATGGTCTGAAAAAAAGCAACTCTTACTGGAACTAATGACTTTCCAATGTGGAAAACTCTCAGCAGTATTATCAGCTCCCTGAACCATATGGGTGTAGGACTAAATTACTGAATGTAAGGCATATGGGTTAAGGACTAAATTACTGAATATAAGGCATATGGGTTTAAAACCAAATTACTGAATTTAAGGCAACCAGTGCTGCATCCATACCCTTTGCTTTAAATACTTGGTTTGTGTAACTGTTGTTGTTTTTGTTATTGTTTTTTGGTCTGTTCATATGTAATGAGACAAATGGGATGGCCCCTGGTATTGAGTTTATATAACATACCTCTCCTGGGTGTAATTTGAAGGTGTGTGTAGGGGAAGAGGGCAGTTTTTCCCTTTCTTTTTTCTCTGATGTTCACTGAAAAAAGCATGTTGCCATCCCCTAGGGGGGAACAGAAACCCTTCATCCCCCAAAAAACTAATAAAACAGCCTTTTTACCTTTTTTAACATCTGTGCTTTGGAGTATTTATTATAAAAACACAGCATGATATTTACTGCAATTCCAATTGCTGGTTATAGCTTTAATTGCAGTGATTAGAATTTTGGGCAGTTAACAGCCTAACTGCTGAGGATGGCACATGTCCATAAATGAATGGAAACATTCATAAGAAAGTACTGTATATGCTGATTGCTTAACATTTCAGATATCTTTGCTGCCCAAACTTATGGATTGGTTCCTGTGTATATATAGTTTTTCAAGGAAAGTCCTTGATCAATAATTATCCAATGTAACTGATTACTGGTCTATGTTTTTTGCCATTCAGTAATGAGGCATGAGTTATTCCTTATAAGCAACTGACTAATCATTTTTCATAATCATAAGTCAGATGCTACTTAACATAAATCTATATGTGCTTGTATTGTATACCATAGGCTAGAAACACCCACAAGATTCATTATAATTATAACTGTGGGCATAATTATGCCTCCCATCAACAGTAGAAGGTTGGGAGTTGGGAGCCATTATGACCTTTTCCAAACTAGGAGAAGGTCATAATGGATTAGATATGCATGGCAATAATTAATTACAAATCAAAATTACACTGTCTATTATTGAGGTAATAACTTGCGTAACTTGGGTCTCAGATTTGTGTTCTGAGTGAAAGCAACAGTTAAAGTTCTTTATGCCTTCATTACATGTTACAGTAGTTGCAGTCTTGTTTTTTTATAGCTCAAATTACACTAGACCCAACCCAAATGTTTTAATGAAAATAAGAATTACTGCAATGGGACTTTAATGTCCTGAAGCCAGTTCAATTTAGCCTTTTAATTAAAGTCTAAATCTTTGACTCAATTAATAGTGTGCATTATGATTACTGTTTTGTGCAATATTAAGGGCAATACAACATGCTATTACATTACAAGGCATAAACATAACAGGGTAATCATATAAGTTTACACATACATTAAAATGTTCCAGAAAACAATTACTGAACTGAACTTTCATTTTTAAAAACCAGACCAATTAGCCAGCAGAATGTTCAAGAGATTGGCTTTATGCAAACAGGAATTCAGTGTATAGCAGATGGTGTATCTGTGAAACATTCCTTGGCTTCAAAGCTATTGCACATATATTGACCCTGTGCTTAATAATTAGCTGGGCCTTAACTTGTATGTTTGTATGGTCCAATGACTTCAGTGTGGCCTCCACACACCCTCCACCTAGTTAGCCTCTTGGGTACACTTTAAATCATTTTGAGTGCGCTGTTAAACTGAGCAGTGATTTTGATTTGCCATGTCTTCAACATGTTCCAGTTACAGGATACGTCTAAACAGTATGAGTAGATAAATCTTAGTTGCTAAATGTCAATAAGAATTGGCAATCCAGATTTGAGGCATATCAATTTCTTAATCAAACTAAATTATCCACAGATGTTGGCACAAAAATTCAAAGGTCTCACAGCTCTTCCAAATTCTAAGGCTGAAAACTATGCTAGAAGGTCTTCTCATACCAAATGACTGCCTACAGTATATGACTATAAGGCAGCCCCAGGATAAATGGCCCATTTAGTTAAATTAAAGGCTTGGTGCATTTCAGTAGGTGGTGCACTACCTTAGTTATTACCATCAATCAAGAGCAAACTATGAAAAATGCCCCTATATGTACAGTCTTTATGTTATGTGATTCCCTTGAATGGCTGTGGAAAGAAGATTGCTAAGGTTATGTTTGAAAAGTTTAGAGATTGGAGAAAGTTTGGCAGCAATACAAAGTCAGGTTACATGATATGGTCTTGTTCAAGCAGTGCTATTATCACCAATGTTATGTCAGATCACAGGTCGTCTTTATGGACAATTTTGCACACATAAGGTAATGCAAGCTTTCCAGCTAATACAAAATCTGAATTTCAAAAACTGAATGAATTATACTCAGCCATGTATATTTTGCAAACATTTAAAGAAGCTTTAAACATACTACAATTTTTACAACAAAGTATTTTAAGAATACTTTGATTTTTTTTTCTTGACTGCCATCTTGGCATTCTTGAAGTGTACAGGCATTTTCTAGTACATGTCTTTACTATTCTTAGCAAATTAGTTCAAATGATTTAGCATACTTCCATTGGCATTGTTATTGTTACACATTTTACCAAAAGGCATACATTGAGAGATACAGTTTGGGGGTATTTTGTTTTTGTTGTGTATGAGTTAGAACATTACAGAATGCTTTTCAGTCATAGAAGTGCTAGGGGTGATTATGCCATTTCTCATGTTCCAGAACAATTGTTTGTCCAATTTCATTTTCCAAGTGAATGCATCAGGTCTGTTGGGAATCAATTTTCTCAATAGCATTGCTGGTCTTGATAAGTCACAAAACAAGGCCCTCAAGGCAATAGCAATGATTTCTGGATGAGTTAGCCAAGTGCCAAAAGGTGCAGTCAGGGAAGGCGATTTTCAGCAGGCAACAGCACACAGTCACCCTTTTTCCTTGGATATTTAAAAAAGCCTGAGCTGATGGCCCTGTATCAACAAGTTAATATGATTTCGCTCCAAAGGAGGAAAATCTCCGTGCAGACAAAGTAAATTAGGCCAATTTCCAATCGGCTACCAAGATGCAAAAAGTTTTACAACTCAGCAAGATTTAGCATGAGACCCCTGAGTTGTTATAGATTCAGTTTGAATCAGCAGTAAAATTTTATGTGGATGGGCAGAAAATAGGATACTCCAGGAGTGTTGATTATTTATACCCAGTAAATGTGTGTGCTTTAAAGTCAACATGTGTTGACACTGACAGTTTTAGGCCTTACTTTTTACAATACATTTGTGTTTAAGACCTTAAGTATTATTTTTTATTTAACTGATGAAAGGCTATACCTAATGCAGCATGCATCTCTGTACTTAGGCTTGTTTGCACAAAATATACAATATTATTGGACTATATTTTTGTGATGGAAAGTGCAGCGTAAGCAGTTCTAAACAGACCCTCCCAAAATTTTAAATCAAATGTGACATGGAAAAAATGTAACATGGATAACATATGCAGGGGTACACAAAAGAGCATGATCACAACACAATTTATGAGCATTTATTAGCAAATCCTAAAGTGGGCCACCCTTTTCTTAAACAGTTTGAACTGTTTAAGTTGGATATTTTTTCATAAGTGCATCTGCTCTCTGTATACATGAAATACATAACACAGCTGCATGACTATGTTTATTTGTGGATGACATGACTATGCATGTGACTTTTACTTTTTAAGTAACAGGAATGAATATTTTAAATTGAATAATAATGGAATCAAATATTATAAGACACTGGTAAAACCACTGTTTGCACTACACAGCTTCAAAAATACAGACCTTTATTACTTATTCTGCCTGGTTGCACTGGAACATTTAATATTTTGAACTATTAAAGAATTTAATGTACTGTAGTCACAATTTCCACAAGACATAAGTGGGTAACTGTTTTACTGTCTGATGCCTGGTATGAATGGACAGTAGGTCTTCCTTAGCGTAGACCACACTACCTTCCCTGCACATTAATTAGTGTCACCCAAGTTCTGCACCAGCGACTCACGTCCATTAAGGACAATTACAGTGTTTATGCTACTGCTGACAAAAACTTGGAGCCTGCATACAAAAATGGTTAATTTCCCATTAGCAACTCCAGGGCTTTATCAATCTAGCCTGGCAGTGCTCCTAAACTGCCTATAAAACATCTGCAAAGGAAACAGTGCAATTATGAAAGCCATCTGGAACAATAACAGAGGAGAATGGATATGATTAACGCTAACGTAAACAGATGGCAAAGTGTTAGATTGGTGTTCGACAAGCACATAATAGAAGCAACCTTAACTCCAATTATAGCGCCACAGCTCTCTGGTGGTGAAGGCAGGGCCTTGTAGCGAGGAAAAAGCTGCTAATTGAAGCCATCCTGGAAGGACAGAATCATAGGCAG
This sequence comes from Albula goreensis, assembly GCA_022829145.1. Classification (NCBI taxonomy): domain Eukaryota; kingdom Metazoa; phylum Chordata; class Actinopteri; order Albuliformes; family Albulidae; genus Albula; species Albula goreensis. The sequence continues at coordinate 11,836,502 of CM040759.1, forward strand.
TTCAAAAATAACTGACTAGTGGAAGGCAGAAGATAGGACAAGCAAGTCAGTCACAGTGTCTGAAGAAAACAGGATGGCTTCCTTCTTGTATTAATAATTCTACTTTATATCCACACACTTGCAATCCCTGGAGCCAAGGTGTGATGCAATGGTGGAAAAATATTCAAATTAGTTGTGAAAGGCAGCTACAAATCACATTTGACAAAATGTTGGCATTTTTTGATCTCCATCTTGGCAAATTTTGAACAAATATGGTGTTGCGAGACATAAAGTAGTCAGATTTGTCTTTCCATTCCATTCGTCCATAAACACTCTTATATTGTCATCGTTATTCTGATCATTTTAAGCAGTATGGAGTCTTGTGATATGTTTCAGGCTTTTGCCTATGTTCAGCAGAAAGATAGATCAATTTTAGCTTCTGAAGGATGGGCGATTTTTCATTTCTTTCATGATTTTTATTTTTAGAGCCTCCTGCTTGAAGGCATGTTTTTCCCCAGGTTTTTTTATTTCTTTTTGGTATCAGTATCAAGTCCCTGTTGTAATCGACCAGTAAGAGAAGGGTTTCTGGATGGATGAGGCTCCTCTGAGTTCTCTGCCTTAGCAGGTTGTCTTACCTCCCTGAGAACATAATCAGAGAATGTTGACAAGTAATTGCATCCAGCAGGACTGGCTTCATCCCGTGATTTGAGCCAGGCATCTGTTCAGTAGGAGCTGCTGTTGTGGAATGATGAAAATCAACCCCAAATTAGTTTCCCCTCCCAGTGGTATGCCGTGACCATGCCTGCCAATTGTAAGCTTCATGTAGACGCCATGCCAGCAAATTCACATCCAAGAGCAGAGTCTGATTCCCTGGCACAAACGTTATTGTTTTTGTTCAAATGGAGGAGGTGTTTTCATACTCTTAAAATGTCATATTGATTGATATGTTTTCAGATTGTTACGTGGTTGTAATTTTTCCCTCCGGCTGTCACCGTGAGAGTGATATTACCATACTCTACCTATCATGATAGGTGCTGAGGCTGGCAATTCCCCTCCTGATTGGTTGGCAAAATTAAACGCCTAAAAGCTGTAGAAGATGTCACTTTCTTTTTTTATTATTTTTCGGTGTTGTGTTAGTAATTGAATGTTTTCTTCCGCAGGGTTTAGTTGTGGTTGCTTTGTCTCTTTTTTTTTTTTTTTTTTTTTTTGGTCTCTGCTTATACTACCATCTTTTGATAGGGTATTTTCTGCTTTTGTAAATGAAATGTTGTGGCATTCGCTGGCTCCTTTGTAGTGAAATTTAGTGGTTTTTGTTTTAAACTCATTGGTTTATACATTAATTCATTACCTTGGGGGTTGTGGTTTTTATTTGTCACAATAAATACTATATCTCAATATCAATTATATATAAGTGTGTGGGTGTGTGTGTGTGTGTGTGTGTGTAATGCAGAGGTAGCATAGGTAATGCAATATGCACATATGGTGCACAGATAATCTATGTATTCACTTTGACTATAACATGTACTTGAGTAAGGATACCAAAAAAGTGACATTATGAGATTAGTATATTCATACTAAATGTCACTGTTCCTTCCTAAAAATGGTGACTCAGTTACTATTACATAATTGTTGGTGTTTTAAAGTGTAATCCATCTAAGTGTTAGATCTTCCTGTGACCTCTCATGGAACTAGTAATCTGTGTGCTTCTGAATCGGGTAACTGCCATCAGCTTGAAATAAGGAGTTTGCATGAACAGCACTGAGCAGTTTGTTATATTTAAGACAGCATTAAAGAGGCCCTCTGCCCTATGCATTGTTGATTAGAGCCTAAAAAAAGAAATCAGACTTTATCCCCTGAATTCCATCCATCTTGAGATTTCTCTTGCTGTTGTTTTTCAGGTTCCATCAGGAATTTGAGGAATAAACAATAAATGTAAAGAAAGACAGCGTTGTCCTTTTTGGTACCTTTGTCCTCTCATCTGGAAACCACCAAGGCAATGGAAATTACAGACTGGGGGAGGGGGTTTGGGGCTTTGGTGGTCTCCACCTCCCGGTTGGATGAAGCAGACATGGCATTTAAACCTAACGCACATTTCATCACAGCTGGCAGTTTTTGTTCATTAGAGCACCAGGAATAATTAAACAAGAAAACTAATTTAATTTATCATTTATTTCCCGAGATGAATAGCTCTGCGCTGCCAGGGTTGATGCACTTTCACAGTTTATTTATGTGACAGAATCATCTGAAGTACTTTCCTGGCCCTTGAGTCAGCTTAAAAAAATTGAAAAGAATAACCCCTCTTCAAACTGTCACCGTCAATTCATCAACATTACCATGCAATTACAGCATTTTTTCAAGAAGAACTTATTTGCATAAAACTATACAAAAGTACAATGCTAAATTATTATTTGTAGTTTGTTACAGTACAAGCTTTTTAGGATATAAACATGTTAATTATATTTTAATTTACTAGTAACTTTAAATTTATACAGTTGGGTGAGGTTATTTAACATTTATGTAATGAATTATATCCTCATAAGATGTGGGTTATATGCCTCCAAATTGCATCACTGAAGGAGCCTTGACTGAATTCAGGTTTAATCATTAATTAAAAGAAGGGAAGGGAAGACTGCCAGCAAGGCAGTTCTTTTCCAGTTATGCACAATGGGAAACAGCACTCTTATATTATTCATTCACAAAATAAAATATGTCACCAGGAGGGAATTCTTCTCATTTCAGGAATGTCCTGAGAGAATCACAACATAAGCAGTAAGGGAAAATCAAAGTGCTCCATTGCATCCTTGCCAGCATCAATTATTAACTAAAGTATATACTGCAATGGCTTAGATCAAAAACAACAGTAAACTTGTAAAGATCTGGAGCAACATGTAGGAGCAGCGTTTTATGATAGAAAATAGTTGCAGCAGAAAACTGTAACAGAAAGGTTAACCCTTTTAAAATGGAACACTTTAATGGACGTTAAGAGGTTTTTTAAATAAAAATTCAATAAAAAATAAAAGTGACCATGTCTGCAATGAGGAAATAGACATGTTTTGGAGTTTGTTTGTGCATGCAATGGATTTAGGACAGCCAGTGCATAACTGAACAAAAGAGCTGTGACAGAGTAACAGATAAATTGCTGTAACTATATCTGTACAAGCAAAGCACGCAACACATTTAATTTCCTTCAGCGTGGGTAGAATAAAAGTGGGCGTGCCCTGTCTTACAAATAGTAGCAAATCATGGCAGACTGCATTGAAAATCAGCTCAAATACTGTGCAAAAGACACAATATCATGCCACAATTCACAAAAGTAAGTACATAAATAACTTGCTGGGTCCTGGTCCAGGGCTAAAGGTTAAGCTAGTGCAGCTCAAAGGCATAATGTAAAAAGTATACAGATGTTGTGTTTGGCCACATTTTTTATTTAAAGGACAATAGATAAGCACTGTGACATTCAGGCTTGCCACCAATGTCTCAGGTGAGCTGTAATGTAGCTGTATTCTTGATCCAGCAAATTCCCACACTTTGTTCCAGCAGAGACCCTGCCTTATGGCAAATATTGATGTAGACTTGCTCAATCACAGCCCGTTTCATTGCCCAGTCTGTTTCATGTCGAATCTGTGATGCAGTTCCATTGAAAAGCAACAGAAGCACAAGAGAGCATCATTGCTAATTATGACAGGATGAACAGAATGTGCATTTCTAACAGGGTTATTGTTTCAGGCATATGCTTTACTTTTAAGCCATCATTTTGGAAAAAGGTAATGCTTTGTTCGATATATAATAATTTCTGCACTGAATAATTTGTGCTACTGACAAAGACACCTAAATGCCAAATTTTCAAGCAATGCTTATCAAGAAAGTGAATATCTGGATTGTTGTGAATGCTTTTTTATTATTAATTTTTTTTTTCAGCCAGCCGAGTTAGCATACTTGGCAGATATTTTAATGCACCCAAATGAGCTCGACATCAGCCTGCAGGGATAGAATGTCTTACGAGTTCAGGACATAGAAGGGGCTGTGATCATGAAGTTAGTGGTCACGTTGACTTGATCAATCAAAAGAAGAACATTCTCTAGTCTGTTTCTAGTAGTATCAGTAGTGCAGCTTCCTTAAATAGTTCTCTTCTGACAGCTCTTTAAGGTCTTCTACATCGTCATATTCAACTGATTTCTGACATCGTTTTCAGTTTCCTCAACTGTTATGTAGTTCAGGAAAATGGAAATGTATATGTTAGTTTACAATCGCTCTCACATTACAAGCATGTTTGAGTATTTTTGCATTTCACTTTACAAAGTTGTGAAATATGCAAGATGTGAACCTGGACTCAGCGCTGACACTGTCATTAGGCGTATGTAAGATGTATTTTTGGACTGACTATTCTAAAAAAATGTGTCCTCACATCATGCAAAATGAACATTTTTCTCAAATATTAATTTAGTGCATATGTGAAAAGGTGAGTAATATTCAATTACTCACAATCATTCGTAAGTGACCCATATGATCACAGTTGGTTATGTCCAAAACTTCACATCTTTTCACGTGTTGTAAGCAATCCAGACATTGTTGTCCACTTACATAGCTGTGATACAAATATGATGACTGGTGGCTACATTGTGTGGCCTATCACTCAGTGCACACTTACATTCACCAAAGATAAGATGGAAAAATCCCTTACTCCTGGGTCAGAGCAAACTACACCCAGACCCCTCCCCAACCACCCACCCACGCCCCCGCCCTCCACAACTTGGTACCCTCCAGGGGACTTTATTAATTGAAGAGTATGTGCATTGTTACATTTCTGCAGTGTCAGCAGGGGAATCCTCATCTCCCCACTCAATTGAGACCTCACACATCTGGCAGAACACCTCAAGGGTAAGAACAGGCCATGCCCCGGTGCAATTTGCAGTTTTCTAAGTAATTCACAGTTCACACAGTAGAAAACACAGGTGGCCCATTCTCTCCTTTGCACCCACTTTTTTGCACAAAAACAATATTGTTTCTAAGTGTACTTATACAGCAGTGTGTTGCATGACGATGTGTATGTCTCTGTTTTCATCTCAATATTTTTACCATGGAAGTAAGCAGTTATGCTCTGGGTACATTTAAGCAAAATGGAGAGCCAAGAGAATTTCCTACAGTAAAAGTGGCTCAAGAAAAGGTGAAGAACCTATTGGAAACATGTTGCATTATATTCAATTGTAGAACAGAGGGGCGGTTTGCCAAGTTGAAACGTGTGAGAAAACAACATTGGTCAGATATCTCGAACACAAACACACTGCATTTTGGAAATCATTGGAGGCACTGCTGCATCATCTAGTCCAAATATATGGCTGAGGGCATGCAGCACTTTTCTGGATAAATTGAAGGAAGAACAATTTCACACTTTATTTTTGTTGTCGTTCATCTTCAGAGGAAGCTTCACTAAATACCTCAGACAGCATTAACGTTGTAATTAATCTGAATTATGTGAGGGCAGGCCTCAATATTAAAGACTGGGAGGCAATATAGCTGCAGAAGCTGTTCAGCTGGAGTCGACTGTCAGACTCAACCAAGAGAATGTGGGGGGAAAAAAATCAAGTCCATTTTCAAAAGATAGGACTCGAGAATGTAATTGCCACTATCTGTCATGCATGACATGACGCGGCGATCAATACTGAGGCCTAAAGAACCATGCAAATTTTCTCCATTATCTGACTTTATGTGGCATTAATAGGGATTTAATTTAATTAAGTACTTTATGTAAACACAGATGCTTGAAGTGCCAGAATCTAATCACCTGTTGTAGTTGTAGTTGGCTAACTGTTGGCCTGGATATAAATTTCAGATTGTTTCTAACCCTTTTTATTATCCCAACTGCAGCCGGTCCTGCCATTATGGTTAATATATGTTGATTAAATGAGCTTTACAGGATTCATCACTTATTGTCAGTCCTGATTGGATCTCTTGAACATGGATATCTTGACCTCTGGTTAGAGATAGGATGCTGATTGCCATCCTGTAAGGCAAACTCAATGGAGTGATAGCACGTTGTAGACACTTGTTGTCGAAAGATCTTTGGCATTCCAGTGCTGGGTTCATGCTATGTCACCATCTCAATGTGAGTCAGCGTCACTACAAAGAAAGACAACTCTATTATTCCTGTATAAATTATCCTGTTTTCTTGAGAAACATCTGTAACGGGACAGGAAAAAAACACTCATTTGTGAGCTCCATTTACCAAAATAGACATCGCCGCACATATTCACAGACGGAGAGTGTTGCATGCTGTACAGTTATTCAAGTGGAAAACTCCACCATGTTCAAGGAGATTCTAATTTTGCATTCATGTCAAATGCATTCAGAGATAGAAAACATATCATCTGCTAGACAAAAAAGGAAACCTGCCAACAAAAATATTTGAATCTTCAATTAAAGGAATGTCGTATAACGCCATCAGCACTATTTTTGGAGTGGTGCAAAGTATGAAAAACCAAAATACAGACTTATTGGAAGTTTCGTCTGGCATTCTGAGAATGATCTGTCTACAGACAAAGTTTATGGTATTCTTATCTAATATGAATGTGTCTCCTCTGGGCTAGGAGGGTTGTCATTACCAGGGATGTGCTTATGGAACTCAGTAGGTTTAAAAATAGGCAAAAATTGTAATTCCACCAACTTTAACGGTTGCAAACAACTTTCTCAATGCTCACCATGTGGCTGGTGCAGTGGTTTCCACCATTTTGGCAGCATGGTCGCAAGTTCCTTTCATAACTATGAGAATGTACATTTTATCAAGTGTATTCTGTATGTATGGGTTATAAAAAGGGTCACTGTTATCTGATTTACCAGTAATATGTGTTTCAGGAACTTTAGTTTTTCTTTTTGGATGTTATCCTTAATGCTATATTTATTATGTAATCTCTGGATTATCATTATGACAAGGTTTTCAAACTTGACTTGAAAGCATACCAGTTAATTTCATGTCTTTAAATATAGGCTTCAGTGTTGAGGGTTCATATGACTCTTTGCTTCCCATTTTAGCAGTATTTCATGTGTGTTTCCACCATGCTTGGGGCTATTGACTATCGCGCTGCAGCAGGGGACTCTAAGCCACAGCAGTGAGCCCTCAGCTGGGTCCCAAGGGAGCCACAAACACCAACATTTGAAAACTCTCTGCAGGTAATATAATCCTATAGACACACCACAACACCCCAGAAATGGGTAATATAAAACAATTTTCTAGTTTTATTGAATAGAGCAAAAATGCTTACATGCTTAAATACACTTCATTCAAATTTCGCTCATGCCAAGCTACATTACCCCTCTCCAATAGGGACAGGTATGTGGGTTATACAGGACCACAGGATGTTCTACCTGCAGAAAGTCCACAACAATCAAACATGTTGGAATGATTATTACCAACAATTTTCTGTCCTATTCCATCTACTTTTAATTATGTGAATCATAATCTCAGCCTCGGCCACAGCCACAATGGGTGATGTCCCCAGCCCCATTTCATCTTCAACAGGGACAAGCTGAATACAGTATTCAAAAATAGATGGCCCAGGCTTCATCTCAAAACACCGCTAATGTGTTTTTTTGTTTGTTTTTGTTTGTTTTTGTTTGTTTGTTTGTTTTTTGCATGGACAGATGGTTACAGCTGGTATAACCTTACATAATCCATAAAACAACATCAATCCAAAAAAGTCACCCTGGCTAATTGGATGACAAGGTGCAAAAATGTTATTCCTAGTGAAAGTTTGTTCTTGGTTATTAACTAGATTTACACAACTATATGCTAGTAATTTTTGTTCTGCCAGTATCCATGGTGCAGGCATACTCGAGGCAGTGGTAACAATAGACATGCTCATAATTACTTTCACATAGTTGCTGCAGTCCAGGCATGGACCAGACACACAAAAATGAACCACGGCATTTAAGAAAGAGCAAAGTACACTGCATTTTGTATCTGGCTCTTTCAAAAAAAAACATGGCAGTTTTAGCAGGGATGTCACAGTCTGCAATTCTCAGTTAATTAGCTGCAGTGCTGAAAAGAATACTGGAAATAGCACAGGCGCATTCAATTCTCCAACATCAGGCTGCAAATTAAAACAAAGGTATCAGGCCCGCTGATTTCCTGAGGCTGCTGAGTGCATTGACCATGCCCATGGCCTTTCAGCACAGCCGTCAGTCCATGGTCATGCATCAGGCATCAGGGAAACCAAAAGCATTCTCACTGTCAATGTGAAGGCGTGTAATAAGAATGCTTAATCTTTCCAAGAGCCATTGTGATGTAACTAGGATGCATACATAATTATTTCATGCAAACAAACCCCAGTTTTGTGCATAAGGGTAAGGATAAGCTAGCTATCAGGCAAGTGCCAGACTGAAAAACATTGAGCAGTAAAAAAAAATGTGATGGTCATTCTGTTACCGATGACCATGCCAACTGAATACGCTCCCAAATTCTGACAGCCATTCAAAACCCAGCCTCCCCACAAAATAGGCTACTAATGATGGCTAAATATATGTAAATTCAGCTGTCAGCTGTTTTCAATTTATATCACAAAATACTCATCCAATACTGATGAAGAGGTATGCAGTGAAATCCTTCTGTTATTAGTTGCTTGGAACACAGCTCACCTCAGTAACACCCCCGGCTCCCCTTGCCTTTCCCCCAGAGTTTAAGTATATTGCAGTTAGACTAGCCAGATATGAACTGCATATAAATTAAATGGATTGCAAACAGAAGCCATCAATTTACTCATCCTGAATGTCTGTCCCTCTGTCGGGACTAAGCTGATCATTTTAGATTTTAAAAATTAATTACGTGTGAATGTCAGTAAGACAGTCAACCACAAAACAGCATTATTTACATCAGGCTCCACACTAGATGGATTGTCCCATGAATCAATTATTTTACCCAGATGCATAATGTTCTAAATCATTCTGATGATGATTTAAATGTCAAGGCTATTGAAATTCCCTCTAATAATTGGTTGCTATTGTAGCAAAGTTGTAAAATCTTGAATGGATGGTCAAGATTTTTTTTTTTTTTTCAAATAAATGTTCAATTATGAAGACATGTTCATGATGGAAAACAAAAGCAGTAAGAAAAAGAACCTAAAGGTAAGCCATAAACCAGAGACATATGGGAAACCTGTTAAGAGCCAATCCATTATCTAGATGATATAGTGATACTGATGACAGCTGTAGAATGTGTACCTATGGCTGAGAATGATAAGTGCTCTTGCTCAGCCCCCAGGAAAGAGAGGGCTCTCAGACCAGAGAGGTGCGTGGGTAACTGTGGAGGTGGCTGGACATGTGTCTTTGTAATGCTGGCAGATATTAAGTGAAAGGCTGGATCTTTTTCCACTGTCTAATCTCCTGTATGCACAAAAAAACGAGATAAACAGAAGGATACTCCTTGACCTGAGAAGGTTGAAACATTTATGAGTTGTTGCTGTAGAGATTTACTCCCCCTAGTGTTCCTTATATGTAAGACCTGTAGTAAGGAGATTTCGAAAATGAATAACTCATTACTTATTTGTTATTTACCCACAATATATTTGGCAGGAAAATGAGTGACTATTAAAACTATGGAAGTAAACAAGATGGTTACAGGGATACCCTCTTAAACGTATTCCAAATTTAATTTACTGAAATGAACTTCAGAGACAATGCATGTATTTTAATATTGTGTATATATTAATATTTTATACATGGCATACTCTTGTGCACAAAAATGGGAATTAGTTGCTGTGAAAGTGTTTTAAAATGTGTGAGTGTTTTCTAAAGACAATAAAAGGAGATGAGAGACTGCTAATACTTGATGTTGGCATGAGAAGAGAGAGAATTTAACAGTACAACACGAGCATGGGTGGCAAGAAAAGTGAGAAAGGATCCAATTCACTGAAGATAAATTCCTAACTTTTAAAACAATGAAAAAGAATACAGTGTTTCACTCAAACAGGTTTTTATACAACAGGAAGCCGTTGGTGCCGGTTAAGCAACAGGGGAATATAAAAATGCTAAGCTGCAGAATTAGAATCAAGCTGAAGATTGCAGGCACAGAACACAAGATGGTTCCTTGTTAGTGGACCATTGGATGACTGGAAAATCATGTGTAGAGATATTTATTTTTTATACGAGATAGAATGTTATCTCTTTAAAAATATTTGGAAAAAATATACGGAAAAGTATAAAAAGGAAAAAACATATCCAAGACTCATACTTTAACTTAATTTCATTAGAAATCCTACTCTGTTTTGCAGAAATGGTTACAGCAAAGGTGGTTTTAATAGCAGGGCCTGGTTATAAACATGACTTTTATTGCATTAAAAATATGTTCTATTTAAAGAAAACATTAATGTTGCCTTTGAAAACGCATGAAACAGGCTATGATATTTATTTCATCATTAAATAATCATGCTAATGTGATTGCCTAATGTATGCTGATTAATAAATATATCAATCATAACTGTGATTTGAAACTGTTTACCTTTCTGCATACTTCTCAAACAGCAAATTATTTTCCTGATATCTATGACCAATTAGCATGCAGTGGAATAAAGGTTTGTTTAATGACTACATATAGGACAAACACAGAGACAGTGTTTTTTGTCCTTCATGGCTATGGGTCTTACTTTACTCAGCAAAATGGTTCATGTAGAAGTATCATTTTCTTCAAGTATTTGAACTGTACAGTTTATAATATTCATCTTCACAATTTGACACATGAATGTATAATCATGCATCACAGTAGAAAATATAAACAGAAGTCACATGGCTGTGTGATCTGTTATAAATCTGTGTGACTGTCTCAAATCACAGTGAGGCATGTTTTCAACTGTATGGTGCAGGCTTATGAAGAAAATGGCTAAAATAAAACTTGTGCTGTGCTTTGCCGCCATGGAAATATGCCCTGAACCCTCCGGAAATCTATGACATGCCAAGGTGTGATAAAGTAATGAAAAATGAAGGAGCATATCAATTATTATTTATTGTGTTCTATCCCGGAAAACGGAATGAGGGCACAGAGGGATCTTACACTATGGAAGTGTCTTTTTCCGTATAACCAAACTATATCCAAAACCGAGCCTTGGGCTCAGTTATGAAAAGCTCAAAGTTTACTTGTTTTTCATCAGACACCTGTATAATCCAAGCCTTTCGAACAAATACATATAACAAAGAGAAAATGTGACCTAAAAAGAAAAAGATCAACAGAGCTGTTGAATCCCAAGTTTACAGTGGTGCACTATATATTGCTGTAGAGAACAAATGTCTTGGGACCTAATTTATTTGGTGCTTTGTGGGACCACTGTTATTGTATTCCTTGGTGCATCTACATCAATGGAAAGGAAGTTTTCTGTTTGCTTAAGAACCTTTATTGAATGAAGCATTTATGCATGCACTTTCTATCTCTCCATAGTGTGAAGAGCAATTTGGACACAAAAGGTTCTTGCAAAACATGTGTGCCCCAGGACAGTTTTTTTTTTTTAAATGAAAAAAGCCTGAAAGCACACATGTGTGTGCACACACACATACACACAGTGAAGCTGAGCTTGAACAGTACAGATAGAACATACAGAGCTTCAAACAATACACCACCAAACGTGGCCCTTTGTTAGTGACAGATGCCATTGTTTCTGACTCAAGCAACTGGCATGGTCTGAACTGGCCTGCTGTTTGCATACTGTTCAACAGTCAGCCCACATTATACATATATATCTGCTTACAGTCTACACCTCTCATTACAGATGGCATATCACATCCACCCTTTTACTCATTCTGATACTGTATTTTATGCTTCTCACACAAAACAGGATGAAGTGAACATAATTGCTCAGCTCAGTTGTTTTATTCTCTCTGATTACTCTCATTTATAGCTTAATAAATATGTTTTGTATTGTTTTTAAATATGAAACATCATATACAAATGTTCATTTCAAATGTAATTTCATTGAAAAATGTATTTATAATATGACAGCCATAAATTAAATGGGATTTTAGAACAACTATTTCAAATATTGGATAGGATGTTTTCAGGCTTATTGTATTTATTGATAGAATCATTTAGTAGATGAATAAGGAATCTTCCCTTGTGCCCAAAGGACAAATCTCATCTGCATTTCAAACTAAATACAAAGTTATCTTAACCAGAGAAATGAAAGTAGACCACTGTGCTGCTCGGCTAACTCAGAAATAACCTCAAAGTTGCCATTACCTGTAAAATCAGGCTGGCCATTCTCTTCTTGATGAATCTTTCCACACAAAACATACTGGGAAGTTCATGGTGGATAGGTGTTGAAAGATGCTTAAATTTACGATATTTCCACTACAGATTAACATGCCAGAAAGGTAATTCTGGGTTCTAGAAAAACACTGTCAGCTGCACTAACATTATTCATTCTTTTTACTATAATAAATTGTTCCAACATATATTTTTCACAGGAGAGTAAGAGGGAAGACCATAATTATAACATTGCAGCTGAATAAATATATTACAAATTACATTTATCATAAACATCAGTTAACAGTATGATAAAACTAGATAGATTAGGTCATGAGTAAATACTTTGCAATTATACCAGCTGAAGGTTTTAAATTAATATGTATGTAGCTGTCATATAAATGAAATTATGCACAAATGCATGCAGTTGTGCCAGCAATGCTATTTTGGAAATATTGCGTATCTACATCGCATAATCTGTTTGCATATGCAAAATAAAACCTTCTGGCTGTACTTATGGTTCATCAGTCAGCATGATGTCAATCCAGAAAAAACAAGTAAAAGCATAGTTCCCACGGCTACTGCACAATCAATTTGTGCTTTGTTAACCATCAAGCAGGCCCTGTTAAGTTTCATTCACCATACCATTTCAAAGCTTTTAGAATTAAACTCACTTCAGAAAACACTGAAATCTGTACATAAGTCTTGCTGCACAAAGCCAGATTTATTTAATTGTTCCTTAATTTTGTCAAGCTTATTCTGTTATTAGGGTTATAGGTATACACACACACACACACACACACACACACACACACACACACACACACACTGATCCTTACATATCCAATAATACATATTTTCAGTTAACATTAACTACTACACCATGGAGAGTAATTATTTACAGAATAGAAACATACATCTAAGCTGAAGGCAAAGGAAGAGGCAAAATGAGTAAACGTGTAAGGGCTAAGACGGTGGAAAATGGCAAATGCTAAAGCGTGATGGGGAGTAAATGAAGCCCAGCAGATGCATATCAGGCAGGCATTGAGAGAAGCCCGTTTAAAGATTTTGCCATTACTTACCCCCAGTTGGAAGGGAGCAATATTGATGGGTGGTATTGACAGCTCCAGCCACCCCAGCTGTGTTGAGATGACTGATTTGGGAGGCAAAATTTCAGGCCTCACCGCCCCCCTGTGACTTCACTTACACATAAACCACACTCCAGTGATCTATCTTTTTAATATCCTCCAAAGCCAGTAAAATATCCCTCAGGCCCCTTTAGTCTGTGGTTCACTTGGAGGTCCGCTGAAACTTGTCCCTGTTTGATCTCAGGGAAATTATAGTCACTTTGGGAATCGTCTCATTGGAGGGTCTTTGCTGTTGTTGTTATAAAGAAAACACAGGAAGTGGAAGCGAGAGAGGGAACATGTTTGCATGCTGCAGTAGCTCTACTCTGGAGGGGATTCTGGAGAGTGACTGATAAGTAAAACTATTCAAGATGCCAAAAATGTTTGCATGCTGTTACTTGATAATAGGAGATTTGGAAAACTCTGTGGAAAACAAACATTAATGAACTGAACAGAAAATGGAGATTATTTCTTTATTTAATGAATGCAGACATCAAGTTGAAATTTAACATGGTAAGGTATGATGTAGTACATTGAATTCAATATGAGAAAAGCCTGAAAATTATATTAGGGAAAAATTTCAGCAAAGGAACAATGGAAGGACTATATTCCTGGTTTTCATTTAGTGAGAACTGTGCAGGAATTGACAATTTATTTTATTGTATGCGAGATAAAGGTAATTAATGTGGTTGTTAAGAGTAACTTCTAATACAAGTGGAACAAGTACATTTTGATGTAAAGTCTGATATTTCTATTATTGCTTCAGCTTATCGAATCCATTGTGTTCATGCATTGTAATTGTCTATTATCCACAGCTCTGACACGTTTTTCATGCTTCATTATTAAATGGGATTTTGAGATATACTTGTAATTATTTCGTTCCATAGCAGGCTGCCAGCAGCAATGGATGGAGCAGAGAATAGAACATTGATTTCATATCATACAAAAAAGACGTCCACATCTTCCAATGAATTGAAAATACGTTTTGTATTTGAAAACACGTGGACAGTGTTCACTGAAACTTTCATATTGAGCTCACAGCAGGTAGAGACAGTGCTGGATTCTGAACGCTCTTTTCCTTTTCATTTTCAGAACAAGGGCTGAGTGTCCCTTGGGAGACAGTGAACCAAATATTGCAGTGAAACACCAGAAAAGTAAAAAATAAAATCAGAATTATATGCCCAGAAGGCTTTTCCATTTTTCATTATTAGCCTTTGTGACACAACACACCCACCCACCATTGCACCAGGAATTACAGTGCGATATTATTAAGGCGTAATGATCCAGTTCAGTAACCTGTTCTTCTCCTTTGGCAAGAAGGTGAGAGCAGTAAGAGGGGTATGTTTTTGTAAGGGGGACAGGGGGTTCAGGCTGTGGTTGTGTCACATGTGGGGGGTGGGGGGTGACTGTACCATATTATTTAGAGGCAAAAAGAGTTGTGATAGATAAAGTGCTCTGCAGCTATGAGCCATTAAAAGCAACCAGATGAAACTGAACATATAACGCTAGCAATGTATGCAATGAAATATCCTTTATATTACAATGCTAAAAGAGCCACAGCATACTAATGCAGATGCCAGTGTGAAGTGTTGCATCTGGAAATTATTAACACAAGGCAACAAATGCAGGCACTGCCAACTTATTTTTAATGTACCAGTACACCTCCAATCTTACAGTCTGCCCCAAATAACCACTAATACTAAATGGATAAATTACACTTGAGAAGTAGGCAATCGATTTACTTCAACATTAGAGTTGGTATAAGCTAACTAAGATACAGTTACAAGCAAAATAAGATTTACCTGCACCTATAGTTGCCATTGGTTGACAATAAATACTGTCTCAGAGTCTCAGAAATGATAACACTATAAATTGCTGAAATGAAATGAAATGAAAATGATGTATTTGTTTATTTAAGTCAGACAATTTTGAAGTTATTACTAAAAAGCACAAGGAAGCAAACTAGAAAGTGTGCGGTGACTGAGCTCTGAATTTAAAGCTACTGAGGGATAGTGTCAGAAATAACACGGCTTCAGTGATGCAACACTGAAAATCGCTCCCCTCCAACACTTGTTGACTCACGAGGGACTCGCAAGTTATCGACAAGGGGAAGTGTAGCGGTGCGGTCCACGTGGCAGACGGAGTGACACCGCCACTGTGTCCCCAGCCTCTTTTTATCCTCAGACCTCAGGAGCGCACCTGTGTCTGCTCAGAGACTAATTAGGGCAGAGCGCCACCAAAGATCACTAGAGTGATCACACATGGGAAATCACTGAGCCATGGCGGTCACTGAAAGACTCGCTCCCAGTTCCATTCTTTGGTTAAGTATACATCTCCCCCAAGGGATCTCAGCCACAGTCAGTGAGATGGTCTACATTTTAGCTGGATTCACCACCCGAGAAGCTATTGAATATAGTATTAGAAAATTGATTTCTGTTGAGGGTCACTAAGTATGACCGCTACACATCTAAAGTATAGGTTGAGTCTTGACAGTCATATCTTTAACATAGCATACTCAATGAGCCCACCTGCAATGCAGCTGCTGTAGACATTATTAGGCACATACAGGTCAGACAGCGGATCTGGCTGCCTGGTCTGTCTGGAGAGAGGCAGGATTTTAACAGCTCCCACTCTGTGTGGTAGACTGGCTTCTGTATATATATGCTTGTGCAAAGGGCCCAATTTAGACCTGGAACCACAGTACAAGGACTACAGTCCAATGTTACATTTATAAACCACCACACAGAAAATGCTTCAACAACAAAGCTTAATTAATATGCTCAATTAAGTATTTTCCCAGATGTTATGTTTTTGACATTATGTCATCCTGATCTATTCCTCGGAAACAGTAAAAATGTAATTGATTTTGTCCTTTTTATAACAATATCATGACAGTAAGTTGGATTTAACATGAATTCATGGCCCTTAATGTTTGGGGGCAAGATGATTTTGCCTGGAAAAACATCAAAAATAAACAAAGTTTGGATGAAAATCATAAATGTGAAAAACATGTTCAAGTTCCATCCTGGAAAGGTGGTTACAGGAAAGCTTTTATGCTGATATTTTACTCTGCCCACAGCAGTACATGGACCAAGCATGAAAAAAAAATAACAAATGCTGTGAGAAAATTGTGAAACAGCCACAGTAGAGATGGGGTCATGACGGTCATGCCGATTTTGCGTTAGAGAAGTAGCTTTAATAGAGACGCTGTTGAGACATTGTGAATTGAATTCATGGCACTGCCTCTGTCTGGAAAGGTTGCCCAAGCACACAGTTTATTCATTGATCCTAAAATTTTAACACCCCCTCCCCCAAAAACAAAAAACTTTCTTGAGACAGACATAGATGCCTGTTTCAAACACATGAGATTTAGATGCGATTAGGAGGAATTATACATATGACAGCAGGTCAGATTTGTGTCACTGGCAGTGGTCCTTGGCATCGCTCGTGCAGTATTGGCAAGACTTCTCAACTGTGAGGAGACCCTTCAGATTTGGTTTTACCCAGGGGCTGAAGAACAGCTTGTACCCTGTAATACTGGTCCCGCTTGCTTGGTGAAGGGGTGAGAACTGAACAGCTTGCGCAACCTAACTCAATCTCTGTAAATATATTTGAAATTCAGAAATAGATACAGCATAGCAGTGTGTGTTTTCAGTTGAATCCAGAGGATAACCTGCTGTTTTTAGACACGTTTGTTGCCACACACACACACAAACACACACACGCACACACACACACGGGTACATGACCACGCACATATGAAATTCCATTGAAGTCAGCAGACTGTTGCACAGTCACTAATAAAAGAAGTAGAGTGGTGTTTATGCAGTTTATGCAGAAGGGTTTAAATTAATTCAGGATATAATTAATATTGTTAACAGGATACCATTGCAGAACAATGTTTGTAAATGTACTTAAAACACAGAATAATATTTGGGTAGATTTCATTAAAAGCTTCTGTCAAGATTATCAGTAAGCCTGTTTTTAATACAGTAAGGCAATGAGGGAATCAAATGCTGAACTTAAATTATGATTATCATTGATGATGTTTCAACATAGCTATTAGGACACTTCTTCATATTTACATGAGATGTAATGAGCTCAGTGTTTTTGTTTGTTTTGCTAAATGTCTGCTATTTACTTTGAGCTATGATGTTCCTGGAAAGGCTCTCTGCTACGGATTCCTCCTCTGCAGGGCTTTCCAAAACAGACAAAATGAGATCATTTTCCCAGATTATGCATGACCTGCCCTGTTCTTGAGATCATGATGAACATGCTTAAAATATTAGATTGTTTGGATTTAAATGTGAGAATACATTATTTCATGTAGAAAAATGAACACACACATGTCCAGAGATCCTGGACATCCCAATTGTCCTCCCATATTCTATTGAGGGTCTGCCAGTCCAATGAAAACATAGCTCTCCCTAAAATGAAACTCGTAATGCGGTCTTTCAGATTGTTGCTTTTGTGATGTTTTCCCTCTAGGGAGTACTTATCTGACCATAAGGGCAGTAGACTGAACAGCTCTAGAGAGAGGGCACCTACTTCAGTTGGGTGTCAGCTATTGTTTTTCTTTTTAAATCATTTAAGGCTGTCATATGCAGACTGAAAATTCAAATGTCATTCATTTTTTCAGAAGTACCTATCATTAAAAACCTACATTGTGAAATGTCTTCAGTTTTACCTCCTTCACCTTCCATGTTGTCTATTCCCAATAGTCATATCTGAAAATCAGTCATTCAGAAACGTTGACAAAAGTGCTCAAGGTTTCTTTTTATCCTGCAGGCCCACGTTAAATCAATGGATATCACATCACAATTCAGCACACAGTCCTTTGCATACAGCATTTCCTATTCAAGTCACACCATGTAGTCATGTACCCCATTGATTTTGTGTCTGTGCTGCACACCAAAGGGGCTAATACATCTCTGTGTTGTAATTATTTCCTACCATTATCTTCTTATGAGGAAAACAAGTGTTACTACATTTAATAAAGTGTGTTTGATCATGACAATATTATTCACAATTAGAAGTTTCATTTAAAATGCTGATGTCATCAGCTATGTTAGCAAAGGTGAACAGAGAATGAGGAGAACTAAGGTTAACAAGATGTGGATTTCTGCAAACAGCAGTGGTTCACACTACATGCGTTCTCATTACAAATCTACAACTTTTGGCCTTTGGCAAAGTTTCCCTGTCTAACTACATGTACGCTTCCAAGTTCTGTGTATATTCTGATAAGGGGCAAAATTATGATGACAGAAAAAGGTTGTTATATATGTTTGGTCTACTTCTAGGTTGAATCATATTAAAATGTCTATCAACAAGATAGGAAGTAAGCTCAACAGCAAAGGCTTCTCTTGCATGTGATGCAGAAAGATACTTTCCATCCATCTTTCATTTTAATTTAAAACTACAGAGGAGAAGTTTCATCTTAGACAGCCCTGAAATGCATCTCTGTGAGATGCTAGAGTACCTTAACAACCTTTTGCAATGTGTTAGGTTTGAAAAACTTCAATATCAATGCCAGGCTTCAGCAGGCATACTTAAGTCTCTTATCTTCAGCTCTTAAGAGGATGGGAGCCTTCACATCCAAATCTCTTATGATCATGGGTGAAACATGTTTAAATTATACATAAGACCATCTAGCCATTGGGCATCTGAGACCCAACTTTTACCTTTTTTCAAGAGCTAGGTATTCTAAAAGGATTTTGATGGATATTGCCATGTGGATATTGAAGTGCAGACAGCTGAAATGACTAAGTGACCTGGCTGTAATTGCTGTGGCTTATTTCCTTGGTCTCTGAATTTAAATTTCACATTGACACCGTTATGAAATCACGTCTTAATAAAATGAAAACTTAAATTATGTATTATATTCCAGGTCTCCTGAACTATTTAAATGTCTGGTTATTAGAATTGTAGATATTGTGGCCCTATTACAGTAAAACACACTGTTTCAGTTCCATTGTTGCAAGTAATTGTGTAACCCTATGCACAGACAGAGCTAAAATGATAATGCAATTAATTTCCTTTTGCAAACCATCAAATATTAAATATAATATGCCCAAAGGGAAGGAGGAGTAGTTGACAGACCAGTCACAAATTGAACATGATCTTGTGCATATAAAGAGAAGTGAAACAAATGAGCATGGAGACTTTCATTAAAGTCTCAACTGTGAGTGCCAGTTGATTAAATGAATCTTTATTAAAACATCGCCTTTATGTTGTCATTTTAATCATGAATACACTTTAAGCCCATATTGTGCTCTGCACCATTGTATCTGCAGGGGGTTGGCAGCAAGGTTTGTGTAAAGAGGTGACTTTAAAAGGATCTGCACCAGAGTGCAGTGAATTGTTGGCCTCACATATACCTTTATCCAGAATATATGTCATGCACTTATAAATATTTACTAAAGAAATTCAGGACGAGTACCTAAATCAAGCAGTGACTCATAAAAAAGGATCCACCTCTTGTACACATCTTGTACAAAACCCCTCTGGTGCATTCCATTATAAAAATGACCATGTTGACTATGTGTGGTTATTTTTGTGAATGGGATTTGTCATAGGGGTTTCTGTACAAGAAAACTATTTTTGTGAATGGGATTCCTTTACTTGACCTGGGAAGCAACTGGATCCAGGACATACTCATAACACATGAGCAAGATTTAAATATTCCACTTCATTAGAGTAAAAATCTGTAGCTGCATTAGCTTAATCTGCCAGATCCCCCAGGAAGATGGGGTTGCCAAAGAGAGAGCATGTGTGAAGTGAATCCAAATGAAAAAGCAGTCCTTGCAAACATGACCATTTGCTTTAAAAATACCTCTTTTTTCAAAATGCCTCAAGTAATTTCTTCATTTTCATTCACAGTTTGCAATCCTCACTACATATGTATTTGAAAGCCCTGTCATTAATGCACTGTAAAAACTTGCAAATTGCACTTATTACTTTTTGAAATCACCACCATTGCCTTCTGAATTTCTATGGCATTAATCTACTTGCCCAACCAATCTTTTTTAGGCCTCGCTGGATTGCCCTTCCATCATCCTCATCTACCATCTCAGGCCTGTCATACCTGCCCACTGTCACCCCCTAGTGGTCAGTAGATGATACTCCCAAAGTTCTCCCCATACTTCCACAAACCAGGGGACATAATTAACACGACCAGGCACATAACACCGATTGCCAATGGAGAGGAGCTATGTGCTGGCCACTGGCATGGAACATTTTTGCCAAAATAATTCAGGCCTTTGTATGTTTCAAATTACTCTTGCTCTTGTTTTATCGGATTTACCATAATCTCTCCAGATTCAGCCCTCTTACTTCATACAAAGCCTTGCTGAGCAGAACCATGTTCTGTGGCTGTCTTATACACTGAACACTGCACTGGCGGTTGGTCAGTTTCTCAAACAAATCTCTGTTTATGGAGTATGAGAATGATCTTGGTTGTGTTCTGCTCTCGTCCTCTCCTCCCACAAGTCCAGCAGCCTCCGTCCTTCTGATGACATCGCTGCCACAGGTATGACACTGCACAGGTGCTCTCTCTCCACTCTGATTTGTGGAGCCTCTGACATCAATTCTTTCCAGTCTGCAAACTGCATCAAACTCCATGTGATGAGTCATAATTCACATTTCAAAAATAAATATTATAGGCTCACAGAGGGGGGTCAGGCACCTCTTCAATCTAATACTCATTTTCCAGCTTTCTTTGAGGTTTTAAAGGGCATGACCCTGCAGCCGTCAACTGGAGTCTGTAGGCCACAAGACCCTTTTCAAACTCTGGAGATAAAATGATGTAATCTGTCTTAGGGTTGCCAGGCTGGAACAAAGCCAAAAAAGACAGTTGGCACAGCTTAGTGCAAACCCAGTGACAAATAAGTCAATTTAGCTAAAAAAAAAAAAAAAAAAAAGCCAAAGCTGGCAATGTTGGGTGGAAGCTGGTGTAAGCCAGGGTTGCCTGGTTTGAATTCAGTAACATTATCTGTTGTCAACGAAGCCAAAAACAATGACATGGCATGGCTAGAAGAGAAGCCAATGCCTTTAAATAATTCAGAGGCAATTATTCAAACATTTTAGAGGCAAATTTTAAGGTAACATTTCATCCAAATGGCTCTTCAATCCCACAAGTATATGTAAAATCAATGGCATTTCAGTCAGTTTGACTGAAAAAGCCAAAAACAGCAATCTGTTTCAGGTAAGTACTGTAATTATATAACTACAGGTGAATGCAATTAAACTCATTAGCCCTGTGCATCCCACTGTCTGCCTAGCTCTCAGACTGTGACAGTTACAGTCCAGAGTGTATAAAAGCACTGAGAGTCCAGCGTATGTTTTTGGGTCTGGAGCATCAGATTCTGGTCCTGGTGGGCCAGAGCGTCTGCTGGTGTAAGATGTGTTCCAGATTAATTTCCAGAACATGATTCATTTGCCACAAAAGAGTCCACACACCTCTGCTAAAGTGTACACACACCTTGTTTCTTTGGTCTTAATTGATGGGAAAGCAGAAAAACCTGCGGACACTGTTGCCTTCTTGGGTACAGAATAGCACCCCAGTGACAGGCCAGCCCAATCCCCTGCAGTCTTCAGCAATTAACGAGTTTCACAACTGTAAAAGACCTGAGGGGGTAAGACATGCATAGCAATGTGGTAATGTCTTCTAAAATGTGTCTTGTCTTTTGTATAGAATCACAGTAAATGGATGATATGTATTACAAATTGGGTTGTCTCTTTACTACAAAAAGACCACTGTAATGATTAAAAAAAAACCTCAAATAAGAGTATCGGAAAATTACTCTCAAATTGTTAGTAATGTTAATTCATTAACCGTTGTCCTGTG
The DNA here is from genome assembly GCA_022829145.1 of Albula goreensis. Lineage (NCBI taxonomy): Eukaryota > Metazoa > Chordata > Actinopteri > Albuliformes > Albulidae > Albula > Albula goreensis. The sequence goes on from CM040759.1 coordinate 11,858,670, forward strand.
ATTGGAGGAAGCCCTTGATTCATCTGGGGTAGATAACTCTGACATGGTGGAGTGATATTCATAACCAGCCCCACCACAGTATGTTTAACTTTTAGTTCTCATGAGATACTCAACAGTCATCATGAGCTCTCACAGGAGGCCTCATAGAGTAGCCTTGAAATGGTCAAGGTAGCAGGACAAATATGCTGAGCCCACACTTTTTGAGAGGGAAAGAGAGGTCTGCATTTATGCAACGGTGCAGAGGTACTGAAACAGGATTTATTGATTGTTTGTTGTAGTTTGACTATTAATAAATCTTATTTTTTTAGTTTAATTTGGATAACATCCAACAGAGATACAATATCCAATATTAAAATCAATGTAATTTAAATATATTGGATCAGTGTCATTTTTAAAAATACTGTACTTGCAGTTTTTTAATTCTCTATCAAATATGCAAATAAATATATTTTCTGGTTAAAACAAAGTAATATTAAATGAGGACCCCACACACTTCTTAACGTTTTATTTTTTTAACTAACTAAACTTTTTTTAATCTGAGATCCCAGCAAAACTGTTCCTATAGTCTCTTATTTTATATCCTTTCAATCCTACTGTGGCATATTTGGAATCTCATTTGCATATCTCATTAACACAAGTGAAGCTTCTAAGCATGTGAGTTTACTCTGAAGTAAATGTTTGCTGATTTCATTGCTTTCAGTTCTACTGAATTGTAGACAATATACCAGGTTTGAAGTGGAAAAATATTGACTTTGAAAATGTAAAATGACATTTCTGAATAACACTAAATGATGAACACTATAACTTAGAAAGGCTGTTTCAAGTATGAGTAATACAAAAGGGTCTCAAGAATGTTGTTTTTGAATGTATTTAATCTTTTTGTAATATGTTATTCTCTACTTCCATGTGTTAACATTGATGTTTGAAACAGCCTACAAATGAAAAACAAGTCTGTCTTCATTGACCAAATTAAAAACTATTGACAAATATTAAAGACAAGGATTTCAGACTCTTTCATTCATTCAGATTCATCCAAACCCTTTCCATTAGTTTCACACAGTAACATTATTTGCGGAGTCATTCAAAAGTTTATCTCTAAAATGTTATACATACCAGTTTCCTGTCACAAGCTTGTCAATCACTGGAAACTTGTCAAGCGCTGGACAAACATAACTCTGTGAGCTGGCATTCCCACTGGTTTAAGTACTGTTTATTTAGGGTGCTTATTTGTTGTCCAAAAATGATACATAAATTGGTATGCTGTGAACCGGGTAGATATTGTGGCAATACTATACTTTCTAGATGTTGTTGCAACACCGATATTTCACTTTTTGTTGACAATTCCCTTTCACTTATCAGGCTGTGCTGACAAGCTGATGAGCACCTAAGGTGTTTATGAAATAGTTTCTGAGATAAGATTACTCACTTACTCCTCTTTGTTTCTAGTGGGACATAGAGCTGAAATCTGAGACTAGACTGCTTACAGTGATACCTGGAGGATGAGGGTTACAACAGCCACACAGCCCTGTCATCAATTTCCACACTCCCCCAAATATCAGGCTGTTGCATACAAATTCAACAGACACAGAAAGCCATTCTTCAAATTCTGTCAGGGGATACAGAGTTTCTGATTGACTAATTGTGCTGCTTCAGGACATTTTCTCATTTTAAGTGGCTTTGATTACAAATAAGTTGAAAAATTGTTCCACATAATAATAATAATAATAATAATAATAATAATAATAATAATAATAATAATAATAATAATAATAATAAACATGCCAGAATACCTTGGCACATTCACAAGCATTGAGTGTGTGCTACAGTTCCGCCCCAGCTCAATAGTCCCTAACCTTGCTCTCCCATTCTGCAGCGAATAGCTTTTCAGTGAGTTAAATGCAGAATATGTCATTGTTTTGTTCAGATGATATTTGTCCAAAAAGGGCCTCTTTGTTACTTTTTTACAGTTTCAAGAAGCATCCACTTTCAAGCAAAGGACAGCCTTACAAATCTTGGATGAACACTTTGACAATCATGGTTTATGGGTGGAGGGGAATGAAATGCCAGTGGAGCTATTCAGACAAGAGCTAAATTTTTCATGAATGGAGAGGGAGAGAGCTTCATACAGTGTAGTGTGGCACACTTTAGATTTGATAAATAAAACAGTATTCACACATGTGCCTGGTTAGACAACAAGATATGAAGATGATGGGATTTCTCAATGACATGAATAGTTAAATGTTGTTTTTCCACAACAAAAGCAATGGGCTCTCAGATACATTGCACATACTGCACACTGGCTGGAGTGACCAACCTTTTGCCATGGAAGAGTAATTAAACATGGAAAAATGGACATGTGCCAGAGAAACAAACAAACAAGCAAAAAAAAGTCTTTGGCCCATAACTCTCCTCAGCTGGATACAAGGTTGCTTTAATTAAAGTAATAAAATACTCAGAATTGAATTCCTTTGTTTGCAGGACTGGTCTAATTGATGTTGGCTTTCTGAATGGATGTGGGAATACCAAATCTTTTTTCATAAAGCCATCATTTTTATTATAACAGCTGCAAAAATATGAAAATTGTTTCCATGCTTGTTCTTACTGTATCACACACTCCTACAATGCAAAGGCATGGTGAATAAAATCAGGCCACAGTCTTTTAAACGTCTATATATAAGCTATAATCTGTGTGTGTGTGTGTGTGTGTGTGTGTGTGTGTGTGTGTGTGTGTGTGTGTGTGTGTGTGTGTGTGTGTGTGTGTGTGTGTGTGTGTGTGTGTGTGTGTGTGTGTGTGAAAATACAAATAATGAAAGTGCACAATTACACTTTGCTTTTAGAAATGATTGCTGTACAGGTTGGCATTATAGCTATATTAAATACTTTCTATTTCACCACTGCCAGAAGAAGCCTAATGTACTGACCTCGTAAAAGCGTGTAGACCTTGACTTTGGCTCACAGGGCACTTTAACATTTTTAGTTCATTTTGAGTTTGGGGCATTAAGGTAATTGTTCAAATTAATTATAAAAGTAAAATATTCACATTTTCATATGAAAATGATTGCCAAGTGGGGTGTCAAAAGTGGTGCACCTATGTGTAAGAATTTGATCCGTTTGGTTCTTTGAAGACTCATACCCATTACCACAGCATGCAGCTCTCCATACTGGATAACCCATAGTGCCTCCAATCACTCAGTATTTATGAAGCTGATGGTAATCTGTTGTCATTATTGTATACAAACCTAACAAGAAGCAGTATGAAAGCAAAATTGGGATAAATGAGGAAAATGGTGTGCATGTCATGGATGGAGATATTTCATAATGAACTAGTTGTTCTTGTTTTTCCTGGATTCAGTTAAAACTGGTGATTAAAGACTGCACTCCAGGCCTTCATATGAATGACACACTGATCTGTGGGATGGATCAGAAATGTTTATATTATATGCGGCAGTATCCAACAAGAACACTTTTGTGGCCCTGCAAAAGAAATAAGCATGCTCCATGGAAATTATAGCATTTACAAAGAATCAAAAAATTATAAGAAGCCATATGTTCATGGATTTTTTATTGAATTCTTTTTGGATGTACATTCATTTCACAGTTGCATGAATATAAGGAAATTTAATTGGGAGAGGCCAAAGAGGGTCTCCACTTCTCATTGGCTTGAGGCATACAATTCGAAAAAAAAGTCCATTCCACAGAGCATGCAGCCAATTACCTGTGAAATTTCCCATGCCTGCTTTAGACCATCTCATCTCTTTTTGCAATGATTTCTTATGAAATGATTTTCGTATTTCTTATGTCAGATCCAACACTTTGATAACTGTCTGTGAAGGCAGTCTGAACACAAAACTACCATTAAATTACAGATATTATCCAAACTCTGTTTATGAGTTGCTCCTTCAAATGAAAAAAGTGAGAATAAGAACATACCATTATTGAGTTTAACACCTCACAGCACGCTGATTCTGTTTAAATCTTTATAAAGCTGCATTAAATAAATGTGCAGATTCATTGTGGTTGTTGTTGGCTCACAGCTCAATGGCCCAGGGGTTGAACCAGGCCCTATTTGTGCACAGTCTGCATGATCTGGGTGGATTTCCAGTGGGCCCCCCAGCTGTAGTACACAATCCAAAGCCTCTCAGTCTGGGTTAATTGGCAGAACTAAATTAGATCCCTTGTGTAGGGGTGCATGCTCTGCAGTGGACTAGCATCGTTTACAGAAGTCCCTCCCATCATATACTGCATCATCACTCAATTCAAATATGATCGTAGAGTTACAGCGCTACATATCCATCACCTGCTCACTGCAGCACAATGTCCCAGTGAAACGTTATCAAACATTATTCTTAGGTGATTCTGAAAAGGCAGATGTTCACCTCAGATCCTGTTTTTTAGCTTTGCGATTCATATTGCTGCTCACGTAATTGCCTTCCCCTTCTGTCTGCAGAGTTAAAAAAAATAATTGGCAATTAGTACTTAGATTTGACATCCAGATGCTACAAGATTATGCATTGATTTTGTGAACAGATTACTTTCTGTACTTTCCAAAATAAATATAATTTTCAAAGGAGCTATGGGTCTAAAATTATGATGTAGTCAGTTAAGAAATATCTACACATTCAGAAAGAAATACTCCCCTTTGCATATGTACAATAGCACTCATGTTATTGTTATTGCAGTTGATTGCAATGCCAGGCTTATGAAAGCTCATGAGTTTTAAACAGCATCCACCATTGAGATTATCAAATAAAAAAAAACAGTTCAGTTTTTGATTTTCATCTTATTTAAGTACTGCTTTCCCAAGGTCACTGAGTTGTGTAAGTATCTGCAAATATACAGCTGCTCGTTTCCAATGAGATGTTTTTTGATTCCATAGGAAAGATTCAGTATCCCAATACATTGTTTAATGCCCCATGTGTTTTTGCAGTGGTAATAATATGTATGGCAGAGTACATGGTCTGTGTGAGATAAGATGTGTTTCTTTCATTCTGCATCTTTAAATCTACTACATTCTGTTTTCATTCTGCTTTATAGATCAAGACTGAGGTTCCTTAACTTTCTGTATTTATTTAGGATTCTGGCAACCAGTGGCTGTTGTTTTTTTTTTGTTTTTTTTCTGTTTGGTTTTTTTACATGGGAATTTATTTGCCTTTAGATACACAGTTTTGAATGTTGTGAACAAACTAAACAGAGGTATTGTTGGAGTGAAAATTAAAAGCTTTACTCGAGTGTATTTAAAATGTAGGCTTTGGGAAAACACAAAGGAGGAGGCCTTAGGAGTATACATCATGATCTCTTATCATCATGAAGGGAAAGTATCTCCTGTCTTGTTGCCTTTTCCCCAAAGTGGTTGAGTTCGTTTTGGTTTCTTCTCTTTTTTTAGTTCAATACAGTGCCTTGAATCTTTTGTGTGGAACGAAAGTCAAGAACAGACACAGACAGGAACATTGAATTGGATAGACTCATTTGCAGTAGTTACTCATTTGCCATGACAGCCCCACCCCCCAGGGTGAGTCAATCAAGCTTTCACTATAGAGCTGAATAAATTCCAGGATATAAGTAAAAGGTTATCTTGAAGCATGGAAGTTAGAGGGCGAGAGAGAAGGGAGGAGAGGGACAGGGTAGGAGGCATAGTGTTTCCTTCTTAAATTGATTATTCATTGGATAAGTCTTGCAGTAATTCATATTATGGAGGGGCTACTCCACTCCAATCCTAAGGGCCACAGTGTCTGCAGGTATTTGCTTCAACCACACAGTACAGGATCTAACTCCACTAATTAGCTCGCCTCTTGGTCATTCGTTGAAGTCAGGTGGTGTTGTGAATGATTGAAGCAGATACCTGCTTCAGACACTGCAGCTCTTTCAGATTGGAGCTGAATAGCGCTGCACTACAGTATTCCTGAATGGTGCTTAGAGAAGACTGCCTTGGCCTTGGTCCTGGAGTACCCCTGTGTGTGCTAGCTGTCCTTCAGCCAATCTACTAGAAACTAAGGTTGTTAAAAAAATTATTCACTTATGTTGCAATTCCATAATTTTATACCAACACATTGTAATAGTACCATTTTTTTCTCCTTGAACATTTCCATTTTGTTTTTGTCTCCTTGAACTCAATTTCCAAGGTCACCGCACTTTCTGGTATGAAATGAACACTGATTTCAGTGGTAGGTCCATCGATTAATTAATACAAACTTCACCTTTTTAAAAATGAATCATTTACCTCGGCACATTACAAGGAATTCAAAAGCATTAGTTATCTGAGAACTGACCTGACTGAATACAAGCCATTTAATGCATATTCACTCTTTGCAACATGAATATGTTTCTGACACAATGTCACAGAGAGTAAATGATACCTCATTATAAATGAAAATGTGTAATCAGCTTTTTACTTCAGGAATAGCAATTAAGTTGGGAATGGAAAGCAGCATTCCCAGGGTTCTCCTGGACCAATGCAGAGAACCACTGGCTTAGAGTGCAGGCCAGAAAGATGATGGCCTTTGTTCATTTTTGGTAGCCATCTTATTGATGACACTATGCTATTTCAGTTTTCTAACATCTCTCAGGCTGTCAAAGGCAGCAAAGATCTATTCTGCAGTGACTGTGCTTCACACGCAAACAGCATTTACAAAAAAAAAAATACTTTTTTCTAGTTTAAATGCACTTTTGTAGCCACAGAACATCATATTTATGTCATATCATCAGATTTATATATCTCTAAAACTCCTCTCCCAAAACTACCTCTGCAATGTAATTTTGTCTGTTGAATACACCCCAGTGCCAACATTATGGCTGGCTGTGGGGACAGAGGAGCACATTGTGTGGGTGCTTAAAGTGCCAATGTGCACCTCTTCATCAAATGTGCAATGTAAATGCATAAAACAGTTCCACTTGGCTTTATTAATCTCACTGTATCACTTCAACATAAATTTCACTCAAAGTCATTTATATAGCCTGCATTAGAAAACCAGGAAAGTGACATTTTAAATAGTCCCCAAACTACACACATTAAAAATGTCATGACCTTGAGGTAATGATAAAATAATTACTATTTTTGTGACTGATGATTATGATTTTTATAGTGTTAGAGGGAAATTTTTGATTTTAATTTCCAAAATGAAAGGTTGTCTGTATTGTATTGTAGTGAAAATAAAATTGACCAGGTTGAAAAGCAAAATATTAATAATTTAAACATCATCCTGTCAACAAAATTATGTGGCTACAAACTCATACCCATAACATTTTTGTATTTTACATATTTGGATTAAAAGAACCATTGGTGTATCTTTTTCACAGAAAAGTACATTATGATGTTGAGCTTGCTTTGCTGCCCCTCAGTAGCAAAGAAAGTCATCCCAAGTCCTCCCATTTGGGGCAGCTTGTTTACCATAAACCCGTGTGAGACAGTGTGACAGGCCAGGACTATTATATCTGTGCAGTAAAGAACACCTGTCTGAACTAATCTGTGATTCTGCTTCTGATGCATACTGAGTTACAGAACCTCACTTCCCTCACACTAACTTATGATAATTATTCTAATACCAACAGATTAACTCGATGCTTTCAGAGTCAATCTATGGAAATGAGAAAGCCATGTTACATCTCCACAGGTTCAATAATACCTTCCAGTTATAGCAATACTTTCTGTTAAATGTTGAGTAGTCTATCTGTATTAATATAACAAGGGCAGACCACACCCAATCATGAAAAGGACTAAAAACCAAGACTGACACTCTTACCAGCATCTATACTAAGCTGTGTACAAACCCATCAATTGATTCAATAAGCCTCCCTGTGTCTTTTAAACTTTAGGTTAGTGAAATCCCAGAGGTTGTTTGGTCCCACAGTTAGCAATGTGGGCCTCAGTGTTTTTGAGGGGAAAAAGTGTAATTGTGCCTTTTTGCTTTCTGCACTGATGGCTTGCCTGGAAAGAGGGGTTTTCATTGGCAGAGTCTGTAAAGCAATACAGACACAACGAGAGGGGATCTGTGCAAATACAATACAGTCCATTGGTCAAGACCTGAAAACAACATGACAGGAGGCAAACCATGAGGAATTCCTCATTACTTTCCGTCTCTTGCATTCCACAGAGACGGCTGGCATCGTAAGAGGATTGATTCAGCTAAGCCCAGCTGAGTTCCATGACCCACTGCTTTCAAAACATGCATTCTTCTACAACTGAGCTGTTGGAAAGAGCCAACATTCACTGAATAAACTAAACATGCACATCATTTTTTTTACAATATTTCTTTGCAAATTTAACAACCTGAACATTTAGCCAAGGAAAATGAAAATGGTGTGCTGAGTTTTCATTTGACAAGGAGGAATTGAGAAAGGATCTTTTTTGCTCTCTAAATGGCACAGTCCACTGTTGCTAAGGAGGATATGCTACAGTGGTTAACTTGACACAAACTCTTGTCGAAAACTAACTTACAGCTAAGAAAAACCCATCAGGGAGTCTCAGTTTGGAGAATTATTTTCCGACAAGTAAGTTTTGTACAATTTGTCGCTTGTCTGACAGTGGCAAATCAAGAGAAGGTTTACAACGATGCAGCATAGATGTCTCTGTACAGTGGATTTGTGAATAACTAACAGTCTGATGTGAAATGACACATTTCAGATAAGAACAAATGGGGGCTAGGCCTTCCGCTTACATCTATGACCCTTTCACTAAACTGTTTATAGTGCTGAAGGATTATATCCAATTGGGTTTGTGTTTTCAACAAAGTGCCAAAAAGGGTAATAAACTTGATACTGTAAGCCTATATCCCTTACAGTGTGCCCAGCAGGAGCCTAGGTGCTTGAGACAGGCACAGCATGCCAATGAGAAACAATAAAGCAGAAAAGTGACTCTTCTGCCCCCTGTGGGAAAAATTTAAAACTGCACCTTTATTTTATCTGGTTTGCTGATATCATTCAGACATAACAAAAGCCTGGAACATATAGTAAAATGCAGTTTAAGTAACATTCAGTACTCTTATTATTCAGTATTTTAAATAATTAGGAGATGTACTTAAAGTCCAGTACTGAAATGGAGTGTGCCTGACTGTCCAAGAAATATGTAGTCAAATTCAGACCACTACATTATTTGGAGATCAGTTTCTGTGAATCTGTGAATATTCCATTCTTCTCATTATCATGATTTATTATCCATCACAGTCATGATTTATTGTCATTTAGAAATTTGCAGTATTATAGGTATAATAGGAATTCACTTTGGTTATATGATTTGCATTATACAAGATGTAATTATTAAAACAGAGATGTAAGCAGTAGCCTCTAGACTCATTCTAGGTTAAACAAGCCAAACACACCTTTCTTTTTTATTTTTTCAGAGATACCAGAACTTACCCAGGATTGCTCATAATGTATTTCACTTATATCAGTCATCAAAGATTTTTTGTCTTTGGTGACACGTTAAAGTGCCTTTTCTCTTCTGAATATTTGTATGCTAATGATGCTAAGATTAATTTCACAATACATCACAACAAAGTACAGAATTTGTGTCAGTCCTTTTTATTTTTGATCTAGCACAATAGAATTTTTTTATTTTATTGTACAGAATGATTAAAAACAATAACTATAAAACAGGATGTCCCCAAGGGACAGACACATTGAAAGACAGACTTGTGCAAATTTTGGAATTGTCTTAACAAGATCATTAATGCTGTTTGCAGTCGAAGTTCATTTCATTACTTTCCACAGAAAAAAGTTTACATAAGAAAGTTACAACATAATAAAAACATTTTCCATTCAGCGTTGGTGACAGAGATGGAAGCATTTTCATATGTTTTTCTCCTGCCTTATGGCTACTACATGAAGGATCGATTTATCCAATCCTATTTGTGTTTTGACTGCTGAATTGTATACTTTTAATTGTAAATGATGTGGGGATCTCTCATTAATTTTCTCCCACTGCCTGAAAAGGCATCTATGAGACAGCAGCACCCACCCCTGAGTTAATGCTCTTCTGTTCCCACTGGCGGTCTGATCAAGGTATTGTTCATGATGAGGGAGCTGTGTTGCTCTTCCTCTGTGGTGGTGCTGGCCCGTGACGGGAGTGCCTGGAGGGGACTCAGGATCAACACTGTTAGAGCGTTCCACCGAGACCTTTACTGGCATGCCAAATTAAGCTGCTTGATTTGGGGGAATCTTTCATTTTTTATCAAAAGCTGGTTTTTATTTAGCATTTTATCTTTCTAATGCATGTGTTGTTGTGCTTAAAAACCTCAAATGTGTCTCTCTTTAAATAGGTACCCCTAATTATACATTGTTATTATGTTGGCATATATCTTGCCAATGTTGTATAATTGTGTGAAATATTTATAGAACTTTAGGAAATAGAGATAACATGAATTAGCATTTGTTTTATTTCTTCAAAACTGAGTCAAACAACATAGCTAATCCAACTCAGTAAACGTAGTTCGTCAAATATATCACTTTAGTATATATTTAGGATAACTGTCACATGCAGACAGCAGATTCCACGCAAATACATGTAGAACTTCACACATCGTTAATAGTACCGCACCTATATTTTTAGTGTCCAAGAATCACTTAGCCAAGTACATCAAAACAGGCACAAAAAGATGTAGCTAATACTGGGTGCATCCTTTGTCTCATTCCTCAGATACTTAAACCCCGCTCTCCTCAGTTCTATTCTCAATTCCGCGCTAAATCAGAAGGCGGAGTGAAGGGTACATGGTTGGAGGTTTTCCCAGAGATTGTTGGCTGAACAGGGCGTGAGTAGGAGGGAGTAAGTAGGGTAGGGGCCGCTGTGCGTGTGTGCCGTCAGTCTTCAGCGGCTGCATGTGGCACCACAGAGGAGCGAGTGCTGCGTTTCCTGCTGTGGTGGTGACAGATGACTGTCTCCCATCACACCTCCAGCTTGTCAGTAAATAAAAACCTCAGATTGTTTCTGACATAAAGGACACTTTATTGTTTGTTTATTTAGCAACAGTAAAAAATGAGGCTGGAAAACTTGCCTAGAATAATATATAAGTGTATATGATGGTGCAGTGCCAATGTTCCATTATGTGAGAGCCCTGCATCAAACCTGTCTAAATGACTTATGGGAGTATCATTCATGAATTATACAGTCACTCATTGCTGGTAGTTTATAGACATGTATTTTCAATATACCAATCAATCAATCACTGTCAAGGACGGCATGGTCTCTGACATTCTCTGCATTCTGCACAGCCACCAGTGTGACAAAGAGCCCTGTCTGTTCCCACAGCCCTCTCTCCTCAGGGCTGTCCACATGTGACCACTTCATTCAGGGCACAATTATGGGCAGTGTGATCCTAAATGCAAGGCAAAGTGCCCTTTTTTTCAAACTCCATGATGTATGTCTTCTTGGATATAAACTTCTTTAAAAATAAGCTTCAGCAATCAATTGTTTATGGTTTAGGGACAGTGCTGTAGTCCTGAATAAATGCATGTAAACATCATTTACTCATCTCTTATTATGACTGCGTAATTGTGTGAATGACTTGTAACATTTGAGTTGACCTTTAACTTTCTACATTACATGAAATTCCGGTTCCAGCTAAGCCAATCAGCACAGGAACCGGAAATATTATAAATGTCCAGGTGCATTATTGTCAGTAAAATCCAGTCTAGCCACATGGTAGCTATTCCATGTAGAACAAATATTGACAACTGGCAACCAAATCAACATATACACTTCACAAATTACATAACATGGCATATACACACTAGCAGAAGTACACAACTCAAGGTTTTACATAAAACAAAACAAGCAATATCAGAATGCCACAAATATGTGCAAAATGTATACATCAAGCACTATGAATTACGGACACACGTGATGACACTAAAAAATGACTGACTAGTGTTTTTTAATGTGCCCTTAATATTACTTCTGACATACAGCTGATATTTCATAATCTTTTTATAAATCAGTTTAGAATTGTAACAGAAACAATAAGGAAAAATTCCTTATGAATTGTTGATAATGTTATTATTAATTAATTTAACTGGGAGAGTTAGCAATTACCCAAGCATGCTTTTCTGAAGTGGCACATCAAATCATAAAACTGATAAATCTTAATAAAGCATCAGTTTAATAATGTTATCATTTAGCACCATTATTATTCAATTATTTGCTGAAGGATGTCTCTTACTATTCACTCCAAATGCTGGATCAACTAAGGGCCCACTGTCATCCTCTTATACTGGGGTAAAAGAACATTCCTCACATTAAAATTCAGCTGGGATGTCTTTCAAAATGTGCAGTATTGCTGACTCATCAACAGTATAGTATAGTCTATATATATGTTATGTTATGTTGATGAGGGAGTAGTAGTGGTACACTTTCACATGAGCCAATTGTCAGGCCCTCTGGACTCTTGTCTTGTCAATGGGATTTTCTGTCTTATCCTTGGACTTTTTCGTAAAATTTTGATCCTATTCTCTATCACTGAATGAATATGGTTTTTTTCTGTAGTTATCTCTAATGTACAACTTCTGTGTACATGGGTCACAGCCAGAAACCAGACACATGGATATCTGTGCAGGTGTGTTGAGGTAATTACAAGAAAAATCTAACGTATTGCTTAATGGAGAAGATTCAAGTGGAACAGGGGTGTAGATGTACTAAGGAAATTGCCATTGAAGACAATCTATTAGTATGTTGATCAAATTTTGAATTTGCAACTAGGTGCAGTAACTTTACTTGCATGGTAAATAGATAACTTGAAAATCCAACAAATATGTATGACTTGCCAAGCCATTTAGAATAACTGATACATTTCCTAAAGACTCCAAGATCTGATTCCTAAAATAGATTTATGAGCTGAGCAAGGTGTGTGACTTATATTTTTGTGACTCTGTGGAGAAAGTGGTGTCCTTTGGGATTTCACAGAAACAATCGCTGGAAAAATGTTTAGAAGCACTGGACCAGCTCTTCAGCAGAACATGCCAGCCAGCCAGGAGGCCTGCAGATTTACTGTTTATACAATATCAACACAATTTTTAGACTTGTTTCATGAAGTCAGATAAATTCATGGAAATATAGGTATTCTATTAAGGTTCCCTGAAATTAACAAAGAGTATTTATATTGAAATTCACTGTCATGTTGTTCACAAATTCATGTTGTGTTGTATAGTTTGAATTGATTGTAAATGACAAAATACAACAATGGACTAAAAATAGTTGTTATTATATTTCAATATTGGTATGGGAATTTTTTTGTCTGTATTGTAATATGCATAAACATAGTAAAAGTAATGCACAAGTAGTCCATTGTGCTACAGTTTCATAATCGTGGAAGCTTGTCATTGTAAGAACAATCTCATTCAGTCTAAGTACCTAATTCTGCCTTCCACTCACTGATACAGTCACAGTGTCCTGAGCCAGCAGCCAGCAATAATCTGCAAGCTGTTTTCCCCGTTTGCTGGAGTCATTTCTGGCTCAATTGTTAATGAGGGAAAAAAACACCATGGTTCCGCGGCCCATTTTTCAGTCATAACTGGCTGACCACTGATGCAATGAACTCACTCCAGCGATAAAGTCAACTGAACAATTCCTCCCATGGTTTATTTAAAGTTTGCAGATCATTTAGTATGCTTTTTTTTACAATGTTGAGAGAAAACTCCCACGTGTTTGAAAACTTGGTACCATCAGCGAAGATGGTCACATTTTTTTGATTTTTCATCCTGTGTCTCTCCCTGCACTTAAAATGACAAGTGTGTCGCGTCTGTAGAGCTCAGGGATTTCAAAGTGGAAGCACAAAACAATGAGACAGAGCATCTGCTGCTGTTCGTCATCCTTTATTTATACTTTGTAGTCTTATGATTGACAACGTGAGAGACGAGAGCCCCCCCACACACCTCCACTCTGAATTAAGCCCGGAGGTGGTGCGGAAAATTGTCAAAAAACATTCTTACAACCGGAGCGCAATCCGATGCTAACATGCTCTATTTATAGATATATATCCCAAACAATTGGTCTGCAGATACTTGGCGGAAATGCCGTTATTCTCCCTGCCCAGCTGTTCTGTTACGGTGTGGACCCACATCAAATTTTGTTTAATTGAAGTGCAGTTTTCCTTTTATTACACAGAGTGCATGAAAGCGTTGTAATATTGAGCAGCATGAATATTGCATCACATGAATGTATTAAGGCAAGTTGCACTTTTTTCTCTCTGACAGCTACATCAACAAGCAGTTGGGCATATGCCGTGTGTATAAATAAAATATCACATCATCAATTGTTTGAAAAGTTCCTCCACATCACACGAACAGCATGAGTTCATTGGACTGCACAGAAGGCGATGTCAGTTCTCTAGCTGCTTTGATGCTATCTAGAGTGTGTGTGAGAGAATTAGTATAGAGGAGACTGCATACTTTTGTAATCTATATATAAACTTCAAAGCAGAAACAACATGAGACATAATATCATGGAAATAAAATGCAGGCATCCCTCCCTGGAATTGTATTACTTACAGAATATTTAAAAATTAACAACTCATGTATGAGGCTTTCAAAAATGTTAGACAAATTTTTAACAAAAATATAGAACATATTATAGCAATAGCTTATATATGAAGAGCACAAAATGCAGAAGCCTTATCTTTAAAATTCCCTCCCTTAATCAGTTTGTGGATGCTGGAGAATTTTCCAAAAAAAATAAAAATAAAACATGCATCCCTTAAAGCAGAGTGACAGTGTTGAAGGTATCCATCAGGTATGAGTGTGAGATGTCAGCATAACTCTCTGGGCTGTCTGTACTGCAAGTCCTCAGGGCCAGGTGTGCTCTTTACTGCTGTAGACACAGGATTCTTGTGAAAATGCTTCCACCCAGGATTCCAGCTTAAGGCAAAATACAAAGAAGTGTATTTATTCATTTAACAAAATAAAATTCAGTCCCTGGTTTCAAACACCAACACCCCACTGAAATTGAATGGAAAAATGCTGGAATTATAATTAAAAGTTCAAACTCAATTTCTGATACCAAAGATTTGTATTATAACTAGGTGAAACTGAATTCTGAATTATAAATACTCAAATTGAATTCTTGATATCAAAAACTTAAAAGGACATCAATGTTACTGATCCAGGAGAGTTCCCAATGGACCAGCAGGGGGAGCTGCTGAGTGATATGCTGAAATCCCTGCTGACCAGACCATGGGACCAAGTCACACAAAAGTGCAGGGCCTAACTGGTTAAGCTACTTGCAACAACAAGTCACTCAGCTTTTCACCAGTGCAGTAAATCATACAATAATGCCTCACCCCACACCCTTTTGTGGAGCCCCATGGATCAATTTTAATGTCTTTGATATTCTAAGTAAGTACTGTGCACATGCTGTTGAATGAGATAAATATTGCAAAGAAAGATTTCTTACAGTATAACTTCCACAATGGCCTGAGCCCCTCATTCAACACCCCCACCCTTCCCTGTCCATGCTGTCCTGCCTCATGTGTAATTTATCATGCATTTATTCCTCCCTGCCATAATCTTTATTTTAATTAGGTTTTAAAGCCAACTAGCTAATTTAGCTTTATTGTCATAGTGAAACTGCTCCAAATGGCAAAGATTAAGTCTCTGTATGGCTGTTCCTGGGGCAGCACAAGATGCTGGGTTTGTTTGCACACATGATGAGGATTGTGTTGCTGGGATGTTTCCAACTCCCTGTTTATCTGGTAATGGTGTAATCCTGTGCAAATGTGTCATAATTATCATATTTTTTCTGTGTGATAGCCATTCACAGGCCTTCACTTTGGATGTGACATGTATCTAATCTTAAATATGGCACATAAAACAGTGAAAACAGTGACTTCAGTATGAGAACAGTTACATTTTAGGTGTTTTGTTTGTGTGTCCAGAGTTACACTTGCTTTACCCATGCATTTACTAGTTACTTAAATGTGTGGCATATAAGTGTTTTATCCAGGTATTTTTATTGAACGATGTGGTACAGGCCTTATCAATATAATACCTCCTTATTTTTACATAGATATTCAAACATATCTCTTATCTGGAAAATGTGATGTCTAGTGGTTGCTTCTTTTAACACTACAGCCAATTAGATACGTTTGTAGAGACATGACACTGGTGAGTGTTGAGGCATGGACATCCCCTCCTCTCCTTTCCTAGGAGACACAGTGCTGTGGAACTCCTGGCCAAGACTGGCATTGGAACAGCCTGTGATCAGCATCAGCCGACTAGGATCATCAACTGGGAGCAGTGTATTTACAGGATAATCCAACGGTTAGCCCATCTGCTACTCTTAAATGATTAATTATTCAGCTGTGTCTCTAACCAGTCACTCATACATTCAAACTAGCCGCCTCTAGTTAGTGCTGTCATTGTTATCAATACTTTGGCTATGTAGCCAGATGCATTTAGTAAGTGTATCTTAGCTGAATCTGACTCCCTCATAGTTACATTTTATGGAACATTCCATAAAAATGGAAGTTTTCTGTCATTCTGTCACCGTAAAAAAAAAAAAAAAAAAAAATCTCTCTCCCCTCCTGCCCCTTTTCCAGAAAAAAATACATACTTTTTAGTGAAGTGCAAATTACTTTTAAAAATATTTCAAAAATATAATTATTTCGTAGCATTTTAAGTAAGAAAAAAATACACAGGAAGGGGACTCTGAGGCAGAAAAGTCTGTTCATTTTGAACAACTGAAAAAACATTGGACAGACTGTAACAAGGAGAGTGGCTTTGATTTTTTTATTTGATTTCCCCTGAGTAGTGAAAAGAGCACATCACTGGAAAAAGTTGTGGCCAAACTTAAAGTATGTAAGGTTGCAAGGATCAGAGAAGAAGACATATCACTGAAAATGGTAGGGGAAATATCAATTTATAATGGGGGTAAAATCAATATATTTTTGATATTATTGTGGAACATTAAAGAGCAACTATGATGAAAAATAGCACAGGCTATGACATTTGATAAGCATGTTTCACACCACTGGATTCTGTTTGAAATCAAGATTAAAGGCAATATTTTTTATGCCAGAATTATTGTATGAGCTGAGAAGTGTTACTGTTCCACTTCTTTGTTAATTCAGGCATATTCCAAGAGCATCAAACATACAGTTATTTAGGTCATAATTTTAGATTTTTTACACCATTCTGAGTTTAAAATGCCATCTTCCCTAATCATATGGTACCTAGACACATAGCAATTTTGATAATGTACCTAATGTACTTTACCAAGCTCAAATGGGTTTAGAAGAGTACCAACTTTTGGAAGATCTCAAATGGGCTTGCTGTTGACTTCATGGGAGTGTGTTAAGTTTAGCATGCAATTCCATTAAAAACCAAATAAGGAACAAAATATAGTGATTCTAATGGTGGCTCTTAAGTGCAAAACACAACAGTAACAATGCAATGAGTAAACGTGCATTAGCAAACATGCATCATAGTGGAAAATGCTAAAAACGAGTGAAAATACAACACACAGACACAAAACCAAGCGGCCCTGCACTAAAAAAAATACGGAAATGCGTCATACACATCCCGGTAACAACGAGTTAAATTATAGTTACTTGCTTGCTCTTTAGGAAACAGCACTTAAAAACTTATATAAATCATGGCTTCTTAACTTTTATAACCAGTATTAGAAAAAAAGGTAACAAGCTGCTTGCTGTTGTGAGCTGACGGCCACTACGAAATACGCACACGCATATTGCTTCTCTTCCAAATCAGCGTTATATGTATCAGCTCACCTTGAGGAGGCGACGAAGAGCAGAAGTAGGAGAGAGGTGTGGCAATGTTGACGAAAGAAACAACATTTCATTGTTGGTCTTAAAACTCAGATGTAGTCCCAAAGTACTGCACTGTTACGTTTGCCTTTACATGTTCTGTCCGTATTTTAACAAATTAACAAACGGCTTCATGGTGGAGGTAAAAGAAATGGTACCTGGTCTGGGGAAGTGGGCTGAACAGTAAGCTAGTTCTTGGTTTTCACATCAGCTCCATTTCCTGCGGCTGGGGTGAGTGAAACTTTTCCCCTGCTTTGTTTGTGGAAGTTGTCAGAACCTAATTTTTGTTTATTTCGTGTAAACTACACACGTACACACACCTTTCATAAACCCATTCCTTTAGCAGACAGACCATTAGCTCACATGCCTGGGGTCTAAGTCGTGAGGTTGGAGCATCATTGATACTCGTAATGCTAGTATTAACCGAATTATGTCTTGATGGATGATGATGTGTTTCATTTGATATTGAGAACTGAAATGAAGTGTGGAAATGATTGATTACATTTCATAAAAACCGCAAAATAAAAGATTATCGTTTTTAGGTGGGGATAGTTTGTCAAGAAGGTATAAAAATGCAAAGGCCTTATGGCTCCCTTTGGAGCTGCAGGATCCACAGAGTCCACATCAAATTATCCATCCATGCACCAAATTAGCCTGTTGGATTTGATGTTTGCTGCGCAAGCATTGTTTTCAATCAAATAAAATCCAGATTGGTGAATATCTAATCTTCACAATAACATGCAATAACATCTGTGAAAATGACCATACATGCACATACACAATGTGCATGTTTTCACAAACTGTTTAAAATGAGTGTAATATGTAAGTGGCTGACAGATGAGACCAGTTCCAGGAATGCTTGTCCCTACATCAAACGTTGTGCCAGTATTTTATTGACTGTGGTCATGTTGAGTTATTTTGAACATCATGGACATGGAAGCAGATTAAATTATTACAATTATCTGCTCAATATATTTAAAAGATATTGCAGTATACTGTACTTATGTCAGGGAGCTCTCAGTGTAATTCTGAGATTGTGTCTATGTGTACCGTACAGTTAATCCCAATGACATCTACAAAGATGTATTGTGCAGTTATATACATTTTTTCAAACACCAGAGAGAAGGAGGTGCAATTTATTCCCACAAGGGGGCACTGATTCACAATAATTAAATTAATTTTAGGATTCCTTCAAGTATCTACTTGGAAAAAATAAAGCAGTAGAGACATAAACGATATTTAACAAAAAGATAAGGTAAACTTATTCTGCATTTTAAATACTAATACTTGTGTACAGGATGGTTTGTTTTTATTTATTACTATTTGTATACCTATTTATATTTTCAGCAGAAAATGTATGTTCACTGGGTATAGTTGTACAGTTGCAGCCTCATTACAGATTTACATCCAATGGCAGAACAGTATATCAGATAATCTACAGAATTGAGTGTCTGTGCCACCTCCAGTGTATAACAGGTTTACACCTGCACTATACAGCACTCTGCTCCAGGCCTGAAACCATTTAGCTACTGTTCCTGGTGACATGCTGCCAGCTGTTACTTAATACAGCCTTTAAAGGCCCACTGTTTGTCTGTGGAACATTCCCCCATTGGCAGAGCTGAATTTATGTGTTTAATCAGGGCCATTTCTCAAGAGAGGTTATGTAAGGATTGCTTTTGTTAGGATGTTGGGTATTAAATATAAATCCAGTTTTCTGGGTTTCACAGAGGTGAGGCAAGACTCTCCCCCAACCAGGGGATACCTATTAAATTACTTAATTTTAATAGTTAATCAAGATTTACATGAAAAAAAAGTTAAATAAAAAAGTTTTAATTCAATATCTAAACTAGATATTTAGATCAATAATCTTCATTTATTGTAAAGGTTTTTAAGAATAATTGTCAGACACTCTTAAAAGGACTTTTATGTTTTAAGGTCGGTATGTTTGGTGTACTCTGACATCCCCAAAAGTGTCCCAAAGTGGATATTACATGTTTCTTTCATACAGATCATTAAGTACATAACAGTGCCCTTTGACTGCTGGGATTTCGGGCTCAGGAGACAGCTTTATGTCAGGCACTGTGGACCACAGAGACAAAAAACAAAATCAATAAAGAACAAATGTCCATTCATCAAACAGGGGTTTGCCTCAGGGGAAATCTCTACATTCTAAAGACTCAACAACTTCAGTCCGCAGGGCTGCAGGTATTGCTCAGCCTGAGCTTGACTGACAGCTCCTTGTGTTCAACCCGTGTAGGGCTTCAGAAACTACCACATGGGTCACATGATTTTTTTGCATTCTAAAAGATGTATATGCTTACTAATAATAACTATATATTTTCAAAGAAATTCTGGTTTGATATTATTAAGCGACAGGTGAAAATGTGCCATGTTAACGGAGACCCTTGCACAGATCAGCAAGTGCTATGATTTATGTATCCTTAAACTGAAAAACCCTAAATCACATATTATAAAACATTTACACATTTCATTGTTTTAATAGTCCAATATAATATAAAAATAAAGCATGCATGTCATGTAAAGTCAGATTTCAGTGCTGAATGAAAATGTGGTGTGTGTGTTTGCAG
This sequence comes from Albula goreensis, assembly GCA_022829145.1. NCBI lineage: Eukaryota > Metazoa > Chordata > Actinopteri > Albuliformes > Albulidae > Albula > Albula goreensis. The sequence continues at coordinate 11,878,999 of CM040759.1, forward strand.
GTGTTCTTTGTGGGAGATAAGAGCTGTGATCTATGGAAGCATTGCAGATTCTCCACAGGTTACAGTGTCTCTGTTCTCTTCTTGGATCTTCCATGTTTCAGTCGTAAGCACTCTCCCTTTCTTCCTGGGTTCTTTTGGCTCCTGGTAAGTGAAAAAGAATCAAGCATTCATTTTAGGTTGTGACTGCATGCCATGACTGATTACTAAATGTCATGGACCAAAGAAGAAGATGATGGCTATGGGCACAACTACTAAGAGATTAGGCAGTCTCATTCACTGGCCTTCATCATGCAGTGAAACAGTGAACCTGCCTTAAATCTTAATAAGTATTATTAATGAGACAGCAACAGAACTACTTCCAAATTCCATTTCATTTCCATGGATAGTTGTATTAATACATAAGTATCTTAGATGGTAAAATGTGAGGTTTTGGCACTGTTAAATCTGACCCCATTTGTCAGCTTGGATGTCTGGAATGCTCATATAGTATGTTTTTTTTTTGTTCAAATAAAAAGTTTGTCGTGGCAAAAGATGCCTGAATTATTATCTTGAAATTATATTATTATGCTGTGGATTGATTCCAGCAACAAAAAAATGCATATGATAGCAATATTCAATCATATGTCTGAAAAGGTCATGATAAAAACTAATTTGTTTGGCTTCTAACCTCTGAAAACAAGCTAAATATAGCACAAAAAGGAAAGAAATACAAACTCTGAAGTCAGTATTGGATTTCTTTACCAAGCAATAGCACAAAGCTAGCTCTTGCTTTAGTCAGCACAGAGTTAGCTAGGTATGATGTCCTCTGGAAAATCCACTGGACTGTAGCAGTGGAAAATCACATTTCAAACATCTCTGTCATGTCTGTTTTCCTTCAGAGCCAGCTGCTGAAGTCTCAATTGCTTTATTCTCTTACTGAGCTAAACATTGGAATGTGGTCAGTGTTTAGTCATGCAATCAGATAAGTTTAATAAAACGGGAAGTAGCTTCACTCAGTCCTCAAAATAAATCTATGTATTCAGAAACAGGACATTGGACAAGGAAATAGAGGTGGGATTTTATGCACTCTAAATAAACTTTCAAAACATAACTATTGTTTTGTGTAATTTGTTTGGTTCTGCCTCCTGTCAATCGCATGAATGCTTGTGCAGCTATCAGTAAATACAACTATGCTGCTTAAAAGAGTCCCCAATAAACATGTTAATATTTTTAACCTAAGGTCTTAGCTTATACATCAACTACTTTGACAGCTTATGGCAAATGGTTACAACAATGTATTTGAAAATATTATACTGGTAGCCTAAAAAAACCTAAAATAAATGTAATATAGGGTCAACAGTATGAATACACTTGGGAAATATTTTATATACAGTACCTACTGCTGTCATTTCTTTTTTCCCCATTATGTTTTTACTTAGATGAAAGGAGACAATTGATTCAGTTTTCACGGTTTTTCCAATGGCCCTGTTGGTTTTCCAGCAGGTATAAAGTTGCAGACCAGCCTGAACAGTCACAGAATAATGACACTTAATATTTGTTACATAGGAGAGCGAGGAAACACTCTTTTTCACTGATACTCAAGGCATAATACCTGAAACTGAAGGTAGTCAAAGGTGCATGTTTAATCCAATAAGCCCTTCCGTGCTTTGTGCAGCACACAATATGGTTTAGCTCATTTTCCCCAGTAATTATTATCTCTGTGATACAGTGTATATTCTGTTCCTATAAAATGTAAACTCAGTTGAACTTCAGATGGGGTGTTGTATATATTTGTTATTATTCTCTCGCTCTCTCTTTCTCATGCATACACACACACACATACACTCTTCAGTATTGTTCTGTAGGCAACAGTCGTAAGAGCAGCTGGATCACTGTAGGACTGAATCATCTCACACTGTCATTGGTAAAAAAGAGTAAGATGTACGGAACCACCCTTAGACAAGGCTTTGAGGGGTTTGAAGAAGTACCCTTTGAAGAGGTACACTCCAAAATCTCTACATGCTTACATACCTTTTCTCATAACTAATCACTTGATCCTTATGTGGTCACTGTGTGGCACATAAGTATTTTATTCATTTTATTTATTTTTTTTCACAATTTTATTCCTTATCCTGAACTGATGCAGTCTTATTCCAAGAATTACCTCTTCTCTTCGAAACATTTTGCAAATACATTAAAACTTGCATCTGAAAAGCATTCATGAACCACTTGTATCCAGTTGCACAAAATGAGGAGACATTGCTTATTGTTCTTTCAGATGCTTAATTGCTGCTTTCAAGGCTGAAATTCTTTCTCTTATAATGAGCCCAGATGCTTTTCATGTGTACAGTATGTTCTGTATATTCTCTGCTCTGTTTACCTCTTCCAGCATTTCTGCAGTCTCTGTCCCTGACTGGACTCTGGATTCAGGCAGACATGTTTCTTATTCTTCAGATGGAGTCTGGAGTCAGAAAATGCAAAAAAAAAAAAAAAAAAAACACACAAGACATGGGATGGTGACTGCATGAAATGGAACTGTTCATTTAACATATGAGTTAGGCTGTACATTGAAAGGTCTGTATTTGGTCTAAGTAATGTTGAGACAAATTTAACAGCTGTGCAGGCAGCTGTGTGAGTTTCTGTTTTGGACTTTACTTCCGTTATACTAAACAATAAGAGCAGTGTTTTGCAAAACACTTCCTAAGTTGCTTTGCAGCAGTAAGAAGGAAGTATTTGCACATTAATCCATAATCTTTGATCATGGAAAGTTTTGATTTGCATCTCCAAAAAAATGAAAGTACATGTTTAGGCATGATCATTGCGTAAAAACAGCACTGGTGCCAGAGAACCTCATTAGAGATTTCAGAAGTTGTTTTCCAAAAGAAACCCTTAGAAAAGTTGTGAAGTCTGTTGTCTTATATGTTGTATTATTATATTAACATTTTTAACGCCTTATAAAATACACCTAATGCAGGTGTTAAAAAGTATGTTGCAATTCCTTAAAAACTTTAATCCTTTTATAAAATAAACAGAGTTTGTATTTCAGTTGAGAGCATTATGTTGAATACAGTGTTGCACTTACACAGTCTGAATGTGTTTGCACAGAGGACCCTTGTCTGTGACTGTGAAATCCATAATCCTTCGCCAGGGCACAAAGTCAACCACTTTGTCGCACTCACATCTTTCCCGGACGGACGTAGCTCCCACCATGTGCTCTAAAACGATACGGCATTGCAACAGTGTTTAAAAATCATGCCAGGAGTGGAGTCCTCTGTACCGGCTAAATATGCTGTGTTACCTGTATCAAAGTCCAGGCTGCTCAGGAGAAGTAAAGCCATAAGAAGAGCTGAGATGTTTAAAGCCATGTCTGACTTGTTGTGCTTCGAAGACTGAGAGCTCTTCCAGGGTTTTGCATATCTCTTTCCTTACTTCCTGACTGACCATATCCAGTGCTGTCCTTATCACATGGTATACAGTAAATCAGGATGAACAGAACGCACCAGGAAAGACATTGATATTAGCAGTTTGAATTTCTATGTGTCCTGGAATCAGAACAGAGCTTACTATTGAAACTGAAATGAAAACCCTAATGGTGGGTGACTGAGAGGTAAAATCTTTCTGGTGCATTCCTCCCTAATTAGCAAGTTCATCTTTTTCATGGGTATCTTTTGTCTTCCTTAATAAACTATCATATGCTCTACTGAGTATGTGGAAAAATTAGGGTTTTAATTCATTCATTGTGTAATTTGACTTTGATATTATTTTAACATAAAAGAGAGTAATTTGCAACAGTTGATCAACACCACTGCAACATTTTTCTGTTAAATCTGTGTAGTTAATGAATAGATTTACAAAAGCATACAAGCAAATAAATCCTATAGTTGCCCTCAATCCTACAGTAAGCCTCATTCTCATTCTCTTTTTTCTTTTTTCTTTTTTTTTGTTAATCATGACCTGCATTCATTACGCATGCAAGTGTACGAAATTGAAAACTGTCACTTACAATATAATTAAAATTTGTGATTCAGATTTTTTCTGTCTTTTGGCTTTAAATGTTGGCCAATCATGATGTTAGACTACATGGAAACAAGTCTTACTTGCTTATAAGGTGGATAAATGAAACCTGAAAAACTGTTTTTATTCTACTTGTGTCAAACTTGCAGTGTTACCTTGTCTAAGTTGATGCTCATGAGATAAAATTAGATTTTTGTCATGATTCATTGCATTACTGAGGCCATTTGTTGTTTTTCCAAGTAACGTTCCCCACTTAACACAACCTATTCACCTCTATCATTAAATAAGGAGTGTGATGTTGTTGGTATCATGTCTTGTGTTTGCATATTATTTAGACTGTAAACAATTATTTATAAAGGTTTTCTGGACTTGATGCACAATCAAAACAAAATACACATATATTTGTTTTTGTTTCTGCTTTTATTATTAATGTACCATGTAATAAATACAATAAATATTAAAATACATTAAAATACATTAATCAAATCCACAAACGGTGTATTTGATTGAATATCTTGAAGACTTAATTTATGAACTTGCATATAAATCATTGCAGCATTGCTCCTCTGAAACATTGCTGAACAGCACAGTGATCTGTCTGACATTCCATGGAGGACTAACATCTGAATGCAGTGATCAGTGTCTTGGCTGTTGACTGAGGTCTACAGGAGAATCCCTCCTTCATGCGTGTGGTCTGGCCAGGGTGACCTGCTTTCCCCAGGGAAAGGAACACTTGTTGCCCTCAACATTCCTTCCCTTGTCTTGTTAGTCACATGACTGCCTGGAAGCCTGGAATAGGCCTTTTTTCTTCAGCATTACTTCTTGTGAGGCTTCTTCCTTCGAAGGCATAACATCTTTTTGCTTTCATCTTTATTTATCCTGTAAGTAAGAAAATAAATACATTCAATCATACGGTGATACATGCAAATAATTAATCTCGAAATCTACCCAAAAGAAAAGATGAATTGATTTTTATTTGGACGACTGTTGCCAAATTAATTGTTTCTGTATATTACACCACATATATAAAATTTTCTGTATATTGCATATGGTGTACATTACATATGTGTGATGTATTGTTTTAATGTTTGCTGGTTAATGTCATAATGGAATTTAAGATGTAATGTATCTTAAATAATGTTTGCACAGGAGTAGTTGGTATATCGACACCATTCTGAAGTAATTTATTTTTTTTTTGTATTTGAAAGATTAGGATGTTTAGCTGATAAAAGGAGAGTGGTCTGTCTCTCTTCGATGTGTGTGTGAGGGAGAAGTGGTAAAAGCATCTCACCTCTTCCAGCAGCTGAGAAGATTTTTGCCCTGTCTTTCCTCAGAACTCAGGCACACCTCCGCTTTGTTCTTCAGTGTTAAGCTAAAACAACAGAACCAACAAATATATGAATGTTATTTTCCTGCTCCCCATCATTCGTCAGTCACATTCAGATGTGTTATTTTAAATCATTATTACTGAGTACAATACTCTCAGTATAAACATCATTTATACCATAAACAGGTAGCATAGCATACTTACATGATCTCATCATATTTGCAGTGTGGTCCTTTTTCAGTGATAGAAAATGTTGTTATGAAGCCCTCTGGAACAAGCGCATTGGTCTTTGGACACAAGCATCTCACTGGGACATACACACTTTCCCCCACCTGAGCTGTGATGAGAAAGAGAGAAAGAGAGTCAACCCCTGCCTAATGGTTCATATCTTAAATACTCCAAAAACTGAACAGACACACAAATTCAAATTCATATACGTTCAAATCAGAGGTGGACAACTCCAGCTTCAGAAAGTAAATGTCCTATCATTTATTTGTTCTGCCCATTCACTAAACCAGCTTATTGTAATCAGCACAGCTCTTCAGTCAGGTAGATGAGCTCATTAGTGAAGTCACCTGGGTTTGGTGAATGGGCAGAACAAATACATGGTAGGACTTTTACTTTCTGAAACCGGAGTTGTCCACCTCTGGTTCAAATGCATTTTTGCTTTAAAACATGCCAACACTCCATCCATTGTCTGCACTTATTCATCATAACTATCACACAAAAAGCATCAAGAGATACAGAACAGCACTTGAACACTTTTATTAGACAGGAAAATAACAGCCTTCTAATCTCTGTCAGTTGTAGCCAGTCTCAGTCATATGTTAATAATACATATGAGGCAGCTCAGATGTAAATCCATTTTCAAGTTTCATATTTGCCGGTAGGGTATATTACTTACCATGAAACAGCTGTAAGCAAAGTGCTACAGCCAAGAGAAAGCCTAGTGTTTTAAGTGTCCACTCCATTGTAAAGCAGAAGACTGAAAAGAGCTCTGCATCCAAGTGCTTTTATGCAGTGCAGTGTGGGATTTCCAGATACTCCTCCAAGTGGATGATAGTTCCAGGAAGCCCGCTCACCAGACTCAGCTGGATCACAGTCAGGAATTCAATGACGAGAGTGTGTGCGGAAAGGCCCACCAACATCCCAACTGCTTCACTAAATACGTTCATCTTGACAGAATGCTTTTGACCATATGACTAATGACATGGTTGTCTACATTTAGTCTGATTCATTGCAAGTACTAGGTATGCATTTCTGAATGTAAGCCAACTGTGTCACACTGTGTCTAGGAAATTACTTTAATCCGTTCATTACAATATATGGAATTCCAGTGAAGGTAATTTACCAAGTAGTAGTACAAGTGGCCATTATCAAGAAATCATTAAAACAATAAGCACCACTACACATACAATGACTATCAATGAGTTTATGAAATATTCAAATTCATATTCTTTTTCTTATGGTCCACACTGAAACATATCTTACAAATATATTCCACACTATATTCATGATATTGATATTTATTTATGTATTGATTTATTTATATTATTCTTCATTTGACAATTTAAATTGAAAAACATGTATACAGGTATACAGGAATGAAAAACAAGGTATACAGAAGTGTCCCTTTGGATTCAGCAGGTCCACCACATACCTCCTTCCACAGGCTGAAAGGAGGGCCATACAATGCCTTGCACATATTCTCACAACCTTTTGCAAGTTTAGTTCACAGAGCTACTGTTAAAAGGAAGACCCCCTCATTTCTGCAGCAACATTATGAATAGTACCTACACATCCTTACAATATACAAGACCTTACATCATAGCACACAGGAAACCATTTTAGGAGAAGGAAATTGCATTTGACAGCCAAAAGACTCATACAACTGTTTAAATTCATTTCAGTCAAAGCATGTATTAATTTCACCTGTCTTCTGATAAAATCCTCCTGGGACTGTATGACATTATTCTGAGGAATCCGTGTGCTAGGCTTTAGTTAAGCCTTGTCTTTAGCACCTGTTGGCCCACTTGATTTGTATCTTCTACTGGTATCTTATTGGTCTGTCAATGGGTTGTTGTGCCTTTCCCTCTACTCATCTTCACAGAATTGACAGTCCCCTCATTACTTTTTTGTTGAATATACAGACAAAGCCATAACTGTTCTAAGGCATAAATATTCTTATTTTGTCACTTTTAAAATGGTAGCCAATATCATTTAAAACTCAGCACAATTCATGGCATCTGAGCCACAAAAACTTTGAACATTCATTCTTTACAGGTTTTTTCACAGGCTTTGTGAATGGCTAAGGTAAAACAAAGAGGAAGTCAGAGCCACAAAAACTTACAGGTTTTCCTTTGTGAATTGGTGAAATCAAACTTAGGGTGGTCACAGTTATCATCTTTGGCATAAGTGGAAAAGCGGTTGGAAACCATCATGTGCTTTGACCTAATACTGGTGCCTGCAGCTGCATCTGAGGCAAGTGTCACAACCAGCTTCACTTTCATTTCTCCAGCTGGCTGATTCATCAGTCTGGCAGTCTTTTTCATACCCATTTACTGTAATGAAATCTAGCCCTGTCCTTAGTCACCTCGTCTGATTTGAAAGATTTGTCTACTTACATCCCACAGTTTCATTACACATTTTTTTATTAGTTAATTGGCCTTATATTTAAACAGTAAAGCATAAAGATGGAATGTCTCTGAGGAAATAAGCCTTTGGAAAGAGAAATGCCATAGGATAAGCTGTGACGTCCTCGTTTCCCAGTAGCTGTATAACTGCTCTGATGGAGAGAGCAGATCAGGGCCCCAGGCTAAGACCCAGGGGGCGGCCTCACACTGGCCAAGCCTCCATGAGCGAAAAAGCCCTGTTTGCTGTTCTCAAGAGCTGATCTGCTATAATCCCACTGAATTGTGGGCTGTACTATTCACTGTACCTCTTCCTCATAACTAAACTTTAAAATAATTAAACTGGAAAAACATTACAATAGACTGAGCCCTTTGTGCATACCTATTTAAATAAGGACTTGTCTTATTTAGACATAAACTGTCATGGGTCTTACAAATCATTATCATTATCATACAAATTCAAGCAACATTATTGACTGCACATCATTACATTGTCATTGTGTCATTTATAATGCCTTGTTGGGGGAAGTGAGAATTCAATTTTAAAAACTTACAGTTCAATGAATGTTCATGTTTAAAGTTTAATGTTTCGCAATACATAACACAACGATGATTACTAAACCTTAAATGGGTTTAAACTGTGTCGCCCTGATGAGGAGCACAGAGATCTGTCTTTGTTGCATCTGAGTGCTGTGAACGCCAATAGCAGCAGCCGCGGTGATCAGATGTGTACTAATGAATCAGAATGACTCATAATCGCTGGGTCTCTGTTTTTGTGTCATGTTGATATTTGATTTAATAACCTGCATTTACACATTTTTAATGCTGCAAAAACAATAATTATGGTTATTCTTTTTTTATGTTTTAGGTTTTTCTTTTTACCTTATACCATTTATATTTGGCAAAATAGATGCCATATAGCTAAGATAAGTTTAGTAAATTCCTATATCATTAAGAATCATTTTCCATTCTGTTGAAGTATTGGGATTATTTTGCACTGTCTATTTGTGAATTTTACCAGGAAATGAAAATGTATTGAAGTATTTCTTACATAAATTACTTTATATTATTCATTTTTAAAATATTTTTTCTTTGATCAAAGTTAGTTCTGTGCCTAACTTTCAACACAATGACAAAAATGTAATTCAAGATACACAATAAAGTAAACAGTGGGTCTTCTGCTCAAAGTGGATTTTGGAGTTTCCCAGGATTATTAAAAATCTATTCAAAAACCCACATGGTGAGAAGGGCCATTTTCACTTTCTGAGCCTCGCTCTCCAGGAATGTAAAATTTCCAGGATTGCGCAATCTGCAAAGTGGAAACATGTGGCTGGGAATAGACCACACTAGATTACATCAAGGGTCTGATTTTAAAGCACTTTATCTGCATTTTTCAATCTTTCTAAAAACACAAAATGCATTTTAGGCCAGCATTTCCATTAGATGTAGACATTAGATATATGTTGAGTGAGGTATTTGATTTGAAACTATTTTATTTGCTCACTAATTTAATGCTATGTTCATTCACATTTCCTAGGAAATAGGAAAATGTGCCAACACTACATGAGTAAGATTTGCTCGATGTTAGGACTTGAATCGTTTTTCTCTCAGATAAACATTTCCCATAATCTCCTTGTTTAGGAGATTCATACTTGTCCTTTGGCTCAGTTTTACTTTTTATTCCATGCTGGAACATAGAATGATGGATTCTTAATCACTGATGTGGTGATAACCAGGTATCAATACAGCATACTGACCTCAGCCACCAAAATCATAACAAATGAAAATAATCATGCATGGCAAAGGTCACAAGGTCACCCTACTATGGCTTCATTACACCATCATTCAGCACAAGTTCAGGAATGTAACCCAAACTTCAGGGCCTGCCATTTCCTCTGTCACTGACATCTGGGCAGAGGGTAGTTGCTCTTTGGCTGAGAGAGCAGAGTAAATCAGTCCATCGCGGTCACACTAGATGCATTTGATGTAGAAGAATAAGTTGCAGACAGAAATTATGTTTTCATGTTGTTTATAGAAATTTTAGTCATGGCATTAGTTGAAACTTGCAATATTTTGTTTGCGGTGCTCAACAACTTGTGAAGTACAACTGTGCATGTGTGAACAGGAAACTATTACTTGTTTTTTCTTTGCACAAAAAAAGAAAATTCAGATGCATGGGTCTCTGGGTACTACATGAATAAATAAGGAAAGTCTGCAAGGTTAACATTGCAAATTATGTCTCATCCATGTCAGATTTAGCCCCATTCTGTAAGTTCTTCATGGAACAAAAACCAAGTTACAACATAAGGTCATGAGTATTGTTTTGAATCAGGGAGACACATATTCCCTTTAGAAACACAACCTGCAAGTATTACTATAACCAAAGGAATAAAACAGGCAAAGGAAAATGAGATAGGTTTGGGAAAGGAAAAATAGACATTAAAGTTTGAAAGATCTTAAAGGTTCCACTGATTTCTAAAAAAGCACAAACCATTAAACCCCTTTATGATACAAACCAGGATACAATGGTGTTTGTATTTACAGTATACATGCACCATACATACAGTATGCAAAAACATATAATATCCAGGATGGGTCAGTCCAGTGGACCTTGTAACCAGTGAGGCCTCAAATTATAAACATGCTCCTGAAGAAAAAGCAAAACTAAAACTTTTTTACATTTATTTCACAAACTGACAAAAACAGTACCAGACAAAACTTAGACTGAGCCCACAGCTGTTGAATACTTCATTACAAAATGAGGTGAATCAAGGTGGTTTTCACCCCAAGTCTGAATGGAGGGGGTGTTTTGAACCATAACTTGTTTACCTCTTATGCTCTGTTCATTTTGACAGGTGTGAAAGTTTGTACAACACCTTGAAAAACAATCCCACCAGAAACTGTCTACAAATGGCCTCATATGAAAGCTGCCACTCAATTTCTGGGAAAAATGCTGACAAATGTGTGACAGTTTGCTTTGTAATTTTATATCAATCATTGTTAACGCTTGGAGTGTGAGAAATGAACTCATCCAAGTAAGGACCATCTGGCAAGGATGTAGCATGAGAATGTAGTGGAAAACAGATTTTTTTAGCAGAATTATTTTGAAAAATGAATTTCCTGAAGTTTCAGACGAATCGACGACAAAACACCACAAAAGAAGTGTTTTCATTTCAAGGTTTTACAAGGTGTTTCTCTGGAAGGCTGAATTTCACATGAAATTCTTTAGAAATTAGCTTTCTTTGTGTCTCCGTCACACAAAGGAAATCTCTTGTAGTCGTATGGGGTTGAAGAAAAAGACGGGAACCCACCAAACAGTTTTTTTTCTTTTGTGCCTGAGTGAAACAATTCATTACTATTATCTAGTATGCAGTGTTTGTTTTGGTGTTCAGGTTCTTGTGTGGGTGCATATGCTCCTGAAACAGAGTGAGAAATGGGTTTATAAATTAAAAATACAAGGATGCACTGAAATTAAACCTGCTGATCCTTGACTCAAATATTCCAACAAGGCTATTTAGCGGGGTCTAATGGGGAGTGTGAAAACACGGTCCATGTGAGCATCATTTACATTATGCCTGCTTCTGCTGCCATCTTGTGGTTTGGCAGTGTAGCATTTAGAATGGTACCTCCTTTTCAGATGCGTGCAGTGGAGCTGAGATGCTGTTTTCTATGCAAAGATAATGTTTAAGATGTACTGTGTTGTGGCTGATAACTGGAATGGAAAATGCAGAACACCTCTCATTTGGTCATATTAAGAGAGGTCTCTTTTAGTTGCTGAGATGTTAGAGAATGGAGTATATTTCCTATGCACAATTTAGTGGCACTCTGAATTAGAAAGAAGCTGAGCCATTTCTAAATTGTGATTACATTAGTTTCTTTTGATTCCTTCTCTTTATAAATAGTTTTACATTGGATACTGATTACTAGCTAGTTAGTTATCACTGAGTAACTTAGCTAGGTATGTATTTTGTTTTGTTTGTTTGAAAAACATGACATAGAGTGTTTTGAATCATACACAAAGCCAGTTAGTTTGTAGTTCGAAATTAGATTTTTAAATAAATGAATTGATTTTAATAGCTTCAGCAGCTAGGTATTTTAATATATCTGTATACCTACCTTATTATTTTCAGAACCATTACAGACATGTACTGTATTTTTATTCTCCATCTGCATGGCAACTAGGTGTGGATTTATGAATGCATAGGACATGAAGGAGACTGAGCAACACATGACAGAAGTACAGTCTCCAACAGATCAACTGCTCGACCTGTCTGTGCCTGTTTCAGTAAAAATCCACTCCTCTGTCACTAGAGCAGAAAGATACCCTTCTAACATTTTGATAGCACAATGAAAACAACAAGAGCACAGTTTGTGATGACTACATAAGTGATTAAGGTCTAGAAAGCTCTTCCCTACATATTATAACAGGCTCTTCCTGTTTTACTTGTGTATTGTCCAGTATGGCCAATAATTATTCTCCTCTGCTGTTAGTTTAGTCATACAGAAATCCTGGAAATAGAACGTTTTGCTTGAGTAGAGACTGTTGTCTCAGCAAATTCAAATTCATGCATGCAGAGATTATCATCAAATTAGATTTGCATGAGGCTGTGATGGAATGTGGAATGGAGATGATTGCTATTGTTGTTTCAATGATTTATTTAAGAAGTTTATGACAAGTGCAATCATGCTAACACTATTACAGAAACTACCATTCGCAATTAACATCTGACACTGTGTTTACACTATCCTTCATTCTTCTGGTCAGCTGCACATTTGGAAGAACAAAAACATCTTGTACCTTTGAAAGGACACAGACTAAAGTACAGATGTTGCCAGTCCATAGGTCATATGTGAGCAGAAGTGCTGATTGTTATTGGGCTGGGTGGCTGCAGTAGATAAGATAGCAGTTCTGTGGTACACTCAGGGTCAGGAAATCCTGCCAAAGCCAATGAACAATGGGGCAGCGCAGCTGTTTCTCTGCAGAGGGGATTGCAGATCCCATGCTGATCATGATGCAAACACAGATGAAAACATTGCTTCCACTAAAAACAATCAGCTTCTGTACCATTTTAATAACTGTGCAACATATTGGATACATTACATAACAATACATACGGTGCATAGTCTGCTCAATTATAATGAGTTATCCTGCCTATTCCTGTTTATGTGTATTGTTTCAGTTATTTCGACACATTTTCATTCATTCCTGAGCTTCAGATTTCACAGATCAGGGTTTATGCCAGCTTAGGCTTACCACAAGGCTGGCATGCCACCTGGCATAACTGACCCATTTGCCAGTCTTAATTGCTGCAGAAAAGTTAAGGGGAATGTGAGCATTAGAGTATTAGAGCACATTTTGTAACCCTACATCAGGGATTTTGCTAATTTTAAGGTGTATTAAGGATATATTAGTACATCTTTCTGAGTCAAGTAAGGGCACTCTTTGTTTCTTTTTGTTTTTTTTTGTTTGTTTTTTAAGCCTGAAAATGCCTCAAAATTGGCCTACAGAAACAATCACTTTCAGTTACATTACACTGTGAGGTGTAGACTCCAAAGGTAATTTCTTTGTTCTGTGAATTCAAAGAAAATACCAGGAATTTCACTTTTAAATTTTAAGTATTGCCTTGCCAAACAGCAGGATTTCTGGTGAATCAGCAATGATGTTTAGGAAATATAAATGTAATGTAATATAGCATAAATGTTTTAAATTGATTCAGGTATTTCAATTCTCCAGTCAGCAAGCCTTTCCGTTGGTCCATGCTAGCCTGCACCTCCTTTTCATTTGATGTAATTGGATGGTTTTATTTTAATTTTAAAATGGTTTAGATGGTTTAGATTTCAAGTGCATATTGTCATGATTTGAGATTGAGTGAAAAGTATCAACATGCAATCAAATACATGGACAATTCCTGCTTCACAAGTCATGATGGAGATTGTTTTCTAACATTCATAAAATATACATTCATTTTTATGATTGTTTGGCAAATAAGGGTTCCTGTCTTTCACATTCCTGTGCTGTTGTTGCCACTGTTTCTCCAGTCATATATACTCTGTATTTCAATTGTCATGAGAACCCTGGAGACAAAATGCTGATGTCTGCCCAGGTCAAGATGACTCTCCACCATCCCCCCACCCCCACCCCCCAACTAAAAAAGAACAGCTTCCTTCATCTTTTTCACATTTCCAATAATTAGTGAGTGCCAAATTTTCTTTTCTCTCCTCAGTTTTTGGGCCAGTGGAAGCCTGCATCTTACTGACCCTTCTCACACGTGTTCCATAAATAGGACAGTGCCATCAGCATGAGCAGGCTAAGAGGACCATCAAAAACCCAAGAGTAAACCTTCTCCAACCTGAGGAAAATAACCTAACCTCATTCCATGTGTTCAGGAGAAATCTCTTATCTTTTCCTTCTTTACATTATCAAGGTACAATATATTTGTGAGGATGGGGGACTATCCAGAATTAATATAGATGATAATTGTTTTGATACATTTCATATCATAAATTTAGTGGTCATTGCTTGACATGCTTTCAAATTATGAAATTACGACAAAGTATCAACACCTACATACACAATGGTCACAAATAAATTCTCACAAAATCTGAATTTTACTGAAAATAAAGAAATATAACCCTGACTGTTTCTTTAGATGACATTAGAGGTTTTTGTTATTCTTTTAGTAGACATGCCTTAAATAGCAATATGGTTATGTGCATATAGCATATAGCAATATAGTATAGTTATGTGGTCTACAGTTGGATATTTGCTGAACTAATTCAGGTGAAATACATTGTTCGAAGGTACAATGGCAGTGCCCTACTTGGGAATTGAACCTGAATTACAAACCCATATGCAATGCCTCCCAGGATAACCAAGTTTACTTTGTGTTAAAATAAATGGCAGTGTATCAGTGAAGACATTAAATGTGTACTGTCTGCTCCTCCCTTGAGCTACAACAGTCTGTCAAGCTTATCTGCAGTCAATACGCTTACACAATGGTTGCTCAAATTAAGCTTTACGAAAATGTAGGCACTATTTCATTATCGCAAATGAATAATTACAAATTTCAATGTTTTATTGCAACATGTCCAACAAAATGGTGTCAGCAACAAAAAACACTTTAAAGAACTCTGAAAGTAAAAAGTTGAAAGGTGTTCATCAGTGATAAATTACATGAATCCAGTTTTTCTCTCCTCAGGAAAGGATTGTCCAGATCCATTCAGACACGTCTCGGGGGCCCAGCCCCAAAGAGCACTGCTGCCATTCATAACAGGCACAAGGCAGCAGATTTAGTCCTTGCAATTGAGGAATCCCCGCATTGTGTCTGCGCAAACAGCCAGTCTAATGGGTCCCTTGAGGCTGAAAATGAGGCACTGCAGTCCCTCTTAGTGGAGAATATGAGTGTTATGCTGTCCAGGGTAACAGGAAGGCAGGGACTGAAAGGACTGGCTGGGCTGCAGGGCAGGATAGCGGCAGTGGAGCGTTTGACGAGGGGGAAGGAGGCCAGCCGTGACCTCTGGAGCCTCTGCACCCGGAGGGGGCCACACGCAGCCAGGGAGGCAGGCTGAGCCAGCTCCTTGATGGAGTCCACATAATCCTCCATGGACTGGGAGGGGTTCCCAGCACACCACACCTGAGAGGCATCCTCAATTGTCTCACTGATCGTGGGCAGTAAATCCACTGACAATAGAAGCCTCCGGCGTTTCATCCTGCCCCGATCAGCAAACAGGCATGTGCTGAAACAGAGATAACACTTTGCATAACTTCAGAAATCATGCACACTATATTACAAAAAAAACCTCAAATTCAGCAGAAATCACTGCTTTTCATTTGTACATTTAAAAATAAGTATGTTTATAAAAATTGGCTGGGGAGAAATTCTGCCAAGTTAAATCATAGTTACAATTTTAAACATTATACCTTACATTTTCAGATAGAAAATTTCAATTAAAGTTATCTTCAGAAATAATGAAAGTTTCATTAATGTTTTTAACTTTTTTGAGTAAAGCTGCACATAAAAATAGCAGTGCAACCATCGTCAAGCACAACCACTCATGTACTGGTTTACTATGTTTTGTTGATATTCAAATCCAAGGAAAAATATAAATAGACTCACCTGTATGTAGTGTTGCCTAGGCTAGCTTGACCACTCAGAAAATGTAGTAAAATACTTTTTCTGTGGTTCCTCTGTGGCACATAAGTGGCAGCGATTGTCACTGTAAGGAGCTGTTGATCAGTTGAGTGTGTTGTGTTATATCACAGCCTGAGAAGGTGGGGGGAGGGTTTTATACCCCAGCTTTATTAGTGGAATGTAAGCCAAGGCTAACAACTCTAAACATAGAAAAGCACTGACCTCGCTCAGCTCAGCAGGAAGTGGTGTGTGTGTGTGTGTGTGTGTGTGTGTGTGTGTGTGTGTGTGTGTGTGTGTGTGTCTGTGTGTGTGTGTGTGTGTGTGTGTGTGTGTGTGTGTGTGTGTGTGTGTGTGTGTGTGTGTGTGTGTGTGTGTGTGTGTGTTACCTGAACCGGACCATGAAAGAGCAGCTGTGGACACTGGCCACAGGATCTTCACACCAGCCTCCTATTGTTTTCCTTTCTGAGAGTATGTTTTTCATTTTTATTCCACTGCCAGACATGTCACTCTCCCTCACATATGCAAATGTATTGTTCCAAACCAAGGATAGTATATTTATAGGTTTACCTGAAGAAGCACACCTCCAACTGATAAATAAAGTTATTCTATTCTACTCGAATTTCCTAATAGTTGTAGAGCTGCAGTATGTATCACACAGATGCATAAGAACAAAAGCGTATATTCCTATATACATACATATATCATGGAGTCAGATGCCCCCTATAAGAGTGATTTATTTGTAACTTAAATGTACCTTTAAAAAATTTCAGCATAAATTTGTTTTAATGTTACATCTACAGTTCAATGTATCAATTGATATTATGTGTACATTTTTGGTGAAGAAGCTGAATATTATTTGTGTCAACAGGGAATCTTATAATATCTTACAATACGAACCTGTGTGTTATCATTTCATCTTGAGATTTTACATCAATCATCACACTGGTATCTTGATACATCAAAATACTTTTTATTAAAAACAAAATTAAAAGGAGGATGTCAACATTAATTACATTTATGGTAAATCAGTAATGTTAACTTCTCTAGAGCATTATGCATACTCACAAAAACTTTGTTTATGGATTTGTTGTGATTCCTTGAAATCAATTCACCATTTTTTGGAAACTCCCAAAATGTTATTAACTGAACCTTGGCTCTTTGCTCTAAGTCTGTATTTCAAAGGTTATGAGTGCATTAAATATGGCAAGATAAAAAGGTTCTCATCCTTGACCCAGTAAACTACAGCTGAACAGCTTCCTGAAGAGGTAAAAAAAAGGCTCAGAATAACTCTTTTGTGTTTTGTAATGGGTGTTGGAATTTCTCCCAATTTACACAAAAGAGTTTTTTGTTTGTTTTCAGGCTTGCTGGTACCACGTGCTTGTGAGGGAAAAGCATAGAGAAAAAATATACCATGGTTTTACCATGTGGCCACAGTTAACATGGCCATTTCTATTCTGTTCACTGTTCTATGCCATTTGTTTATTTATGTTGTTATATTCAGGCCACAATGGAGCCATATTAGGAGGTCTGATCTAATGACTAATTGGCTCAACTGCATTAGGATAGGTTACAGGCTATTTTAGTTCCTTTGTGTTTGCTCTTGGGCTTAGAACGTGCCGAGCTTGAATTTAAAATCTATGTTTAGTGTTTAGTCCTCAGAAGTAGATTGTTCAGACCTGCTTGCCCTGCGAAAGGAAGGAACAGATATCTTAAGTTTCTTATTGGATTGGGCCTCAAGCCTGGATATGCAGTCTCCCTACAGCACTGTGTTCCTGTCCTCACCTATGACCCCGTCTATCTTTAGGACAGTGCATTGACACAACATGACCCTTAGAGCCTTTTTTTGTCACTGTTCTCAGGCCAGTGTCCAGCAGGTTGAAAATTAAGTATTTGTATGAAGGAAGAGAAGTAAAGAATTCTGCAACATTATAGTATAGTATCTTGTAATGAGTTCAAAATTTAAAAGAATTTGCAGTGAAGTTGAAATACCTGTGCTGAATGAAGTTTGCAGTTCACAGAGACAACAAAGGAGATTATTAAAGGTGAATTGCTTCTAAAAAAATCACTGAAAAATAGAAATAAAAATCTGCCTTTGATTTAGTTTGACATGGAATAACTTGTTTCCTTTTTCTGTGAACCCTATCATAATTGTGATGGTAATCTTAGTCTGTGAATGCCATCTGTTTCCATACTTTTACATTGATGCGTTTGGACCACATTATTTGACTCCCAGACATTACCAACATTGTGATACCAACTTCATTCACATTGAGTAGAATGGACTGTGCAGACCTACATGTGACAGTAGTGTTCTCAGAGCTAAGTAAGAGCCTTGCTAAAGCTTTTGCACATGAAAACCTGAAAAGAGGCCTGCCCATGACTATACTCCCTTGATTATGCTTCGTGTCCAAGCAGGAAAAAGTTAGTTGTGCAGATGTTTCCGGGTCGAAATGTGTTGAAATGGGTTTCAGATGTTCAGAGTAGATTTTCCTCTGCCTATCTACTCTGTCAGGTTCTGCTGTGTTAAAATAGTCACCATCAGCTATCAAAATAAGTTTTCAAGGTTACTGGGTTTTCTCAGTTTATATAGTGTATTATGTAGTTGTACATGAAAAAAAAACATGAATTACAGTGATTTATTCTATGAGTGTTGATCATTGATTATGACTGTGCCAATAATGACAATGATTAGCAATACACATTAATTTTGTTGTGAACAAAATCATCAAAGTATTACACATTGTTATCATGAAAAGGTAATGGTAATGTGCAAGTACAGGATCTTGTGCAAAAATGGTGCTTTGTGCAATTACTGTGGTAATGTGAAATAACGGTGCAATATTGGAAGGGGTGTATATGTGGTGTCTGTATCATAAATACATTGTCTGTGTTGATGTAGAGCAGCATTGTAATGCAAAACAGAGCAGGTAGGAACCTCATAGTAATAGTCTGACTGGTCAATCAAGCATGGTATGAAATCCAAAATCCAAAGTGGCATATGCAATTATACCTTAACAGGTTCTTATGCAAATCCTGTGTTAAACTGAAAAAATAATTTCATTTAGCAAAGCCTTTCTAAATACTGAATAAAAATCAGATGGTTCTACTTTTTGCATCAGTGATAAGAAAAGTGTTGATATAATGGCCACTAAGCAGCAGTAAGTCAAATGCAGGTTGCTTGACTAGTGCTTGACTGACACAGTTTTCCTTTTTACCACCTTTTTAGCAAAAGACGAAGATGTGCTATCTGTGGATTATTTTTATAATCCATTTATTTTTACCTTCTGTTTAGTCTATCATAGTTTTGTAAAAAAAAAAATATATAAATTATTGCAAAAAAAAAACACCAATAATTTCCTGGTTTTAAAAAGATAAAACCCTCATTAAAAAACACAAGTGCGCTCCTTAAGTTCAGAAACGTTAATGTTACCAGTCATTAACCACCATTATGCAGTGTA
The DNA here is from genome assembly GCA_022829145.1 of Albula goreensis. Taxonomy (NCBI): domain Eukaryota; kingdom Metazoa; phylum Chordata; class Actinopteri; order Albuliformes; family Albulidae; genus Albula; species Albula goreensis. Next base: position 11,898,539 of record CM040759.1, read on the forward strand.
GCATCAGGGGCTTGACAAAAACAGTAGATGAATAAAAAATGATAGCCTTTATCCAACTACACCCAAGATACACACAATATTTACACTATATAACGTCCTGAAGGCATTATCATTGATCCATAATCACCATCATAATGACAGAGGTAAACACATGAAGTGCATTCCTCTCCTAAGTTCAATAATATATTGATAGCTCTGTCACGAATGCTCACAACACAATCTGTTATTTTAATCCACCACCTGACTATAATGCTGTGGCCTTAATCTTCACATTATTTGTGGACCTGTCTGGAATGTGCTGTGCTGAAAATAGATGACAGACATTCACTTCTCAGGAAGAGCTCCTGGCATACAAACTTTGTTTGTATGGTCTTTGTGAAATAGGAAAAACCGTAAACATAAAAACGAGTCAATAATAATTACGACTTAAAATCTTTCAAATCTAGTAACACAGTAGTATTTCTCTGGACTTTCAGTCTGCTTGGCATCAGTAATATTATGTTATATCACATTAGAGATGAGTATTTCATATTGTACCAGCTACATATAAATAATCACAAAATCTACACATTCATGGAACATTTTATAAAAGTTTTACCACAGAATATAGGTTACAACATGTTTGTTTTTCCCACAGTGAAAGCAATGTTTTCTGAATGTATTTATTTTAAAATAATATTTATAGCGGTTATTGGCAGCTACTTCTCTTCTGCAAAGTGTTTATCCACCTGCTTCATGACACCCTCTCAAACCACAATGTTCTGTTGCTATGGCAGCACAAGCCATAACAATTTATTGTTTCTTGCATATTCAGGTTGAGTTTGAAACAGTACTTATTGTTCTGCCCAGGACCCTTGCAACCAGTTCCCATGAGCAATTCTAGGGTTGTGTTTTAGGAGGAGTGAAATCAATGCTTACTGCTTTGCCATTCAGCATTACACAATGGCAATGTCCGAGACAGAATATGTGAGACCAAAGGTTGTTTCCTTTCCCAGAGAAGTCAGAGGATGCAAAACCTAGAGCAATTTATGATGTAAATTTATGAATGTTGTACTCATTCATATAAATCTCAGCAATTATGAGCAAGGCATCATTCAAAGTCTAAATAAGGGTTTGTCAAGATTTATAGAACTGTTTACATATTTAACTCATAAATCTGTACAAAACCTATCTTGGTACAAGATACAAATTTAAGTGAAGGGTATATAACATATTGCATATACCTGAACCAAACAATAGTACAACTTTCACGTAATTCTGGAGTATTTCCTCCACTCTTATCCCAGAAGAATATAAGATTTAAAAGAATCAGACACCCTTGATATAATTCAACCATCATAAAATGGGTCCAGACAACCTAAGCTAAAACTCAATGCAAGCTAAATTATTAAAGACAAAAAGAATATAAATGAATAAATATTAGTAAGCAATGATGGAGAGAATGTACTTGTTCTTATTTGGCTTACTGTCATCAGGAGTGAGTAGGGGAAAAAATAATTCTTGCTCTCAATAAAGATGGTCAGAGTTGAGAACTCATGAGCAACCATATTTCCTCTCTGTCTATATTGTTGGGGGCAGGGTTTCAGTTGGGTGTTTGATGTATGTGTTTAAATAGGAATAGGTGAAGATTAAATCAATTGTACTACAATGCGGAAATAGCACTTCAGTACTAAAATAACTCTTCTTATGTATACCAAGCCATTCGAAGCACAACACAAGACTGCCCCCTGCTGCTCAGATTACTCGAAATCAGATCAGCTGTGCAATCATGTGAGAAAGGTCTTTCTGTGTTAATATCCCTGGAGTCCCAAGTCTGAGAGAAATGTACCATTAGCTTCTAACCTGCTCCATATGCTCAGATGAATGTTTTTCCTTGATGAAAATAACATCCTTATTTCTGCACTGACAAATTACATTGTCTTCCCCTGCTGAGTTTGAAATGTAAAAGCTTACATAATGCAGAGGCTTAATCTGACAGAGTAGGCACTGTACTAAGTGGTATGGTTTCAAAATACAATGTTTTGTTTGGCTACAAAGCAGATAAATTCTGGGAGTAAAATGTGAGGTTTGCTGAGTTATTGGGACATTGGCCATATATTACAAACAACCCAAATTAAATGTTTCCTTTTTCTAGTTTTCTGTTTTAATGTCCCCAAGTCATCACACTGCCACCTATGCTTGTGCAAGGAGCACTGCAGCTAAAGTGCATACAGCTTAAGCCAGTTTCTGTTTTGCACCTTACAGACCACACTGTGCTTGGGGAGACAGCTACAGGTAGCTGTGATTGGAGGAGTCATATCTCATAAGTAACCTCTAAGTATTTCTTGTGTTGTTAGGAGAAGAAAACGCATGAGTATGATGACAGGTTCTGGCTGACTCCAGTGTTTTGCCACTCCGGAATGCTTGTCATAGCTAGCTGACATAACCAACAACAGGGCACAGCCTGTGTTTGTGCTGAATGCCTTTGCTCAAGAGTGGAGCTGGTTACATTTACTGTGCATTCAAAGATTAAAATACACCACAGATGCCTTCTCCAGACATTGTAGTCCTTCTAGGTGTGACAACTACTCAGCTTACGCACACACACACACACACACACACACACACACACACAGACACAGTTTTTCAGGAATAATTCCTTAGTTAATTATGTTTAAACATCATTACACTAGTTGATTAATTGCCTCATAAAAGGATCCAGTTTGTCAATTTTCCAATAGTAGCTGCAATTCTGAGATTGGAATTGAAAGAATTATTGCTGTATTTTATGTTTTTTATCACAGAAAGTGTGATAGTTCAGTTTAATGCTCAACCTTTGGCACACATTTTCTTTAAATAAATAAGACACCATGAAAATGGTACTACCAACTTTACACTCATTTGGATTCCACACTGCTGAGTTCAGGATTATTGAGTTCTACTGTATACTAATCCCTATAGCTGAAGATTCTGGATAAGAAGAATTATTCAGTGATGTATTTTAAATAGCAGCACTTTCTTGACTCCATCTGTGGAGTGATTTGAAAATAATCAGTTTCCTGCTTAAAATAACAACCATTATTTCTGGATCTTAAAATGAAGAAAAACCTTGTTTATTCATTTATGTGAGGCAGCTGACATATACGTGTCCCTTCATGACCTGCAATGTCCTCGTAAGTTTTGTTTGGAGTTCCTGATTGTTGTGTGCCAAAGACCGATATTTTTCCTTTCTCCGGGTGTTAAAATGATAAAGTATACAGTGATTTATGATGGTATGTTCCCAAGATATTATTAAAAGTACAATTTCAACATGGTTCATCGGTTTATTTCAAAATTAAATGGGAGTAAGAAATATGTTTTCAAGTACAGTACAACATCTATGACAAAGTATAGTAAATTGTAATCAATCCATGCAGGAAGGCAATGGAGCTCTACTCTGGGCAATGTTCCAGAATTGTTTATAAACATTCAGTACTTAGAATGTTTATGTCGGGTGACTGGAGAGTCTATGAAAAGTGTTTGAGGTCACACTGCTCTTGAAATATTATTATCTATTCAACAGTGTGTTCTGGGGTTCTAACATCATGTCATTTCGGAACATCCAGAGGAAACAATGTTTGCACTATAGTAATCATCTGACTCAATGGGTCCCATGAGATGCTCTACCCAACAGAGAAATGATGGTTAGATATTTACAATAGAAGACACTGTTAAAGGTTTTCTGTGTATGTATAAATACATTATACAAATGGTATAATACAAATTGACATACATACAAAATATAGTTTGAATTCAAATGTACACAAACATCTGTCATGCATGATCCTATACATTTAGCTTATTCACTCTTCAGTCAATACAAAATGTTGCATAAATTGCACATCCCTGATAATTCTCTTTTAGTAACGCATAATGTAGGCTTTACGTAAGAAGGACTTGGATTACAGTTACTCCTGATTGAAGATTATGTTTATCTATTTTTGGAAAAATGTTTTGCATGAAAAGTCCAGAGGAAGAGCTACATTATTTAAAGTTATGACAATGAAACCTTTTCCAAGACCCCATCCTGGACTCCATAGCTAAGTATTAGTGTTCAATATTACATTATCACTGGTTCAGCTGCCAGAATTTTCAGACAAGTAATGCAAAACTTCAATCTCACAGTGGTACTGCTCCAACCAGTGGTACTGTTAAGAAAAGAAGGACATTCTGCGGTGGAAACCTTTTACCTTTTTTGGAGGGGGTTACCATTTTATGCTCTATACTCATAAATCTGAACAATCACAAATTACCAGCAGACTGGTTTGTTTCTCCCCCTTCTTGATTCTAAAAGAAGATAAAATTTGTCAAAAAGCAGTTCAGAGACATTGCTGGAATAATCGCAGTCAGTGCAGTAACCTGCTTTGCCGATGCTGACGTTTTTGCGCTGAAATAATCGCCATCTGTTCCGTTTCCATACAGAGCGTCACTCGTCAACCTTTGAAAATTGTCATCAGATCTGTAGCGGGAGGACCCGTACCAGCCCCCCATTGCTACACCGGCTGCAGCGCCTGCCCCCGCCGCTCCGGCCACCGCCATCCTTCGGGTGGATTTGTAGCGGGCGCGTGCACGGGCTCCGCGCGCGCCTCCCCCTCTGCCCCCTCTACCCCCTTTTGACATCACCGTTTCACAGAAAAAAGCCGACAGCAGTATAACCATCCAGCACGCGGCTATGGCTCTTTTCATCCCTAAAAATGAAGACTGGAGAGAAAAAAAAACATATTTTTTAGATTAATTTCCTCTGTTGTTATTTTTCATGTATTTATTCTGAAATATGATGTTGTCCAGCATTATGTAACATGCCTGTATCACCATAGATAGAGAGGATATCGAGATTGATACTTATTGTTTACACAAAAATGTAGAAATATGTCGGAAAAAAACGTCTGTGTGAATTGTTTTTTAAGATAACAATTCTGCAACGTACAATGTTCAGCTATTACGCTTTGTGTTTCACCTGTATGCTTTTCGATGTATTTTTCGTGTTGTAAAAACTTTTAGGATAAATGGTGTTTGTATTCAGCAAAGGTATCAAAATACTTCAAACTGGGGTCCAATTGGGACAATTTTGTGTGATTGGATTGATTTGGTATTACTTTATCCTTACGATTTTAATAGCCTACTATAAAGTTTTCGCATATTAAAAACATTAACCTGTAATATTACTGTAATTCTACTATTGTGTAAACATACTTATACAGGTAGTTTGGTATTATTTTGATACAATCCCGTTTGTATCATGAGATCATAACAGAAGTGGTTGATTCACATCCTGCGCGCTTGCGATTAATCAGTTTGTGCCCGTAAAGATTAAGTAAGATAAAGATAAAGTAAAGATCTTAAAACATACATATGTGGAAAATGTACTTCTTTCCATTCGAATAACAAATACTTTAGACAGTTTCGCGACCAGCCTTTGAAAAAATAGCATTCAAAAGTACACGAAAAAATACCTTTATATATTAAGGTTCGATTATCTTAAACTCCATATACCAGTATTACATAGTCATCATTTCTAAATGAAATGATAAAGTGACAAACAGATTTCCATGCATTTGGTGAAAACAAGAATACATTTTTAAAAAGCAGTGTATTTAGCATCATGACCAGCTTAAGGTAAAATTTACCTTGTGGTGCCTCTTCTGCTGTTTGTAGGGTATCTGTGCAGTGTGTGTCGGACGTAGGAGTTGAGGACCTGAGGATCAACGGAGCAGGTGCGGAAAAGGCAGCAAGGCTGGTTTTCCCCAGCAAGGTTTTGTTTTGTGTCAGTATCTGTTGGTTCACGTCATCAGTGATGCCTTCGATGACTGGGATAAGCTTACCTCCGTTATCTGTGTAGGATATACCGATTTCCCTTTGCATCATTCGCTTACGGTGAATTTTATGTTCAGTGGGTACGGCTGGGTTCATCTGCCAACTGCCTTAAGTACAGTAAATTAATGTACTCTGAACTGTGTCCGTCAAGCAGATTTAAAACAGTCAACAGAATTTCCACAATCTTCGTCCATATTTGCAAAAAACAATCCTGCAAATTAGGACTCCTGAACAACCCCTGCATCTGAGCCTGGGTTGTTAGGCCAAACAGGAGCAAGATTTCCTTACATGGCGCAAGGAAAACATCATTAACAGTTACCTCCAAATAGTTTTAGAATATTTCTTTAGCATGTGTATTTTATCATAGCATTAGCGTTTCAAATTGCGATTTATAGTGTATTTTAAGTGGTATTACATGAATTACAATATCAGTCATTAGGTAATGAGGTGTTTCGACCTCTAAACAGATAATATTTGCGTAACCCTATTCTGTTTGAATGTAGCAACGTGTATATATTTTTGGAGATTTGTGCAGCAAGAAAATACAAAAATGCTTTAGTTTACCAAATAAAATTCAAGTTTGATTGTAATACACAACATTAATTATCATCGCCTTTACCTTTTCTAATACAGATAAAGTAAATGACTTGAAAATAGTAAAAATTAAAGCACCAAAAATTAAATTTAATGCTTATGAATATTAAAAAAATAATAATTTTCCGTCATACTGCTAGATTTATCATTTATACCACGGAATTGGGCCATATTCATTTTATTTAAAAAGCATGCCACTAGAGGGCAACAGAGGCATGATATTGAACAGAGCAAACTGGGTGAGCTTCAGCTGTAATGCGGTTATACAGTAAGTATAAATTAGAAGGGTAACAATATTTTGCTTATCATCAGACATGACCATCCAGCGGTGTTCACTGCCCCCATATTTTAGAGCTGGGTCATGAGGCAAACAAAGGCCATTAGGAATTCTAAAGTAGGTGGTGCTCAAAATAGACGGGATCGCTGTACAGAAAGCCAAAGCGTCTGGTAAAGATGAAACACATCCTCTCACCAGCTGATGCAGCAGACCGTCCAGTGTGTTGGGAAAATTGTGTCCAGCACAAAGATCGTCCATAGTTTACCACGAAACACTCATACATAAAAAAACAGACTTACACAACATTATAATCCTTTTTTTCTCATGACTTCTGATTTAAAAAAACACATTGTAAAAATTCCATTTCACATAGCATTGGATGTAACTGATTTATTTAGCTGTTCTCTGTCATGCACACAAACAGTAAAGGTGATGTAATACTCATTATTTGATTGTGTACATTATATAGACATGTGCATGTGTTGCTATTGCATGACTGGTCCAGTGTAGAAGCAGAACTTTTTGCAGCAGCCACGTCCAGGAGTGGGGCACTGAATAGGGCCCTATGAAATGATTCAGCATTCCAGACTGGGAGAAAAGGAGGACATGTATGTGAAAGAAAATATATATTGTATAATCCTCTTTCTCAGCTCTCTGTTAATCTTTACATCACAATACTGTGTTTATGCTTGTTAATTAAATTAGCCTCCAGCACCAGGAAGAACCTTCAGGAAGACATTTTTGTAAAATAAGAATGTGTTACAAAGGGTTTATTTCTCTCTCATGTAATTTATTAGATTTTTCTTTCGACCTGATATTGGCTAAGGGTGTGTGACTGTGCATGGGATTATTTCTTGTAACCTGTACCACTATGGGTTGATTAACCTTCCGGGTTTATTTGATTGATCTGAATCACATCTAGTTGCTGATGTGTTTTTGTGTTGCTTCTCACAATCACCCAAAGGATATAATGGATGTTTTTGTTAGCATAAGAGAAGCTGATCACCGGCTCAAGTAATTGTGGCTGGAGCCCAAATCCAGGATTTCAGCGACTTCAATTTTTTTCATCTCCCTGGATAAAGAACACACTACTATATCTGTCAAAGAGAAAAGATTATCTCTGAAGGGCTAAATTAAAATCCTTGTTGAACTGTAATACGCCTTAGGGATTCGTACAATTTCAGCTTCATCTATGGACAGGAAACGTCAAAGGTCAGTAACGTTCTCTGATTTACATTTTTTAGATTTTTCATTGCAGTTGATTTCTACAAGATCTTTAGATCTAACGTGTATGTAGTATAATAGCACAAATGTTATTTTTAACAACAAGTTGACACAATAATTTAAAATGACCTGGTCTGCAATTTACAGAATTTCTTTCTTTTGAATACAAGAATATTTGAAAAGCCAGTTTATGGAAAAGCTCTGAAATGGAATCACATACTTGAAACGTATTCCGTCATGCCATTCCCGTTTGGTATCTCAAGTAATGCAATATTTCTTTTTTTGAGAAGAGGTAATCATTTCTTCTCCATGATGGAACTGTTTGAATGCGTCTGTTCCAAGGTAATGACAGAATAGTTTATTAATCGTTTGACTAATCGTTTACTTTTTTGTCACTAGGTGGCACTGTAGCATCAACTATCTATGATAACAAGTAACTACTGCTCCTTCGACGAGACTTGAGCATATCATTGTGCATGAACTCATCAAAACTCAGCTCGCTGTGAAATACCAGACAGATCAGGTTAATTAACAGTTGGATTATTCCCCGGTGTAGGTCAGGGATAAATAGTAGAATAGTTTTTAAGGTCTTGTGTCACAGACACTTTTATTATAGCTTACAGTTCATTTATTGGATTTTTGTCTTTGCTAGCTGTAGCCTATATGTGTAATTATTATTTTTATTTTTATTATTATTATTATTATTATTATTATTATTGGTTATAGTATTAGTATATTCCCATAGTTGTTCTAATAATTGTAGCTGTATATGTACATAATTCATGTTATTGTTCATGTACAATTTCATACACAACAGTATGAAATAAAGAACTGAATGTTCAAAAGTACGGAGGAGCTGTACGTTTAACTTTCCTTGAAGTTTCCAAAATTTTTGCATCTCTTATATTTGAGTCTTAATAGTATCTTCATATAATCAGTGCCTTTATAATTCAAAACTAATTTTAAAAAGAATCTGAAATAAACAAGTGATTTTGCAGCACGTTCTGTGGACGTGCGCAGCAAATCTCTGCTATAAAATGGCAAGTGCCACGGTAATCTATTTTGGTAAGCATGCGTTAGTGCACGTGATGTCTGATTGGAGTCTAATGGTCAGTGGAGATGGGTCAGAGGAATAAAAAGTAAATATGAAATAGCGCAGAACAGTTTCTAATCAGACAGGCCAGCTTGATGTTCACAAATGTATTGGAAGAAGAGGATAGCCGCGCTATCATAACTGGATATCATAATCATTCATTTATAAGTAAATTCATTTAGGTAATGGATATCCTACTGAAGATATATCAATACTTTCAGTTTCTTTTTTCTTCTCATCATTGTAAGTAGTTGCAGCCCTATAGTCACATGCACAGCTGTATCATCTGTAGCCTATGTGGTTCCGCCATTCCATTGAACGTATGTTCTTGAAGCATGGTAAGAAACCATGTAATGTCTTCAGAAATGATAAAGCACATTTAAATGACTGAGTACAACAGCAAGTTAAGCTCGTCTGAGCAACTTGGCCCACCAAAACTTTGTTTTGTAGAAGCTGAAGAATATTAACCAGCATTTTAAGTGAATGTAGTATTTGCATCATTTTGTTGGTTAACATGCATTTTCTCTGCATGAAGAGACAAGAACATATGTGTGTATAAGTTGTAGATGCTCATAATATTTCTTTTACATTAGGAACAAACTAGATGCATTACATGTTGATTAAATATAACCCATAACGGGTACCAATTGCTTCAGTTAGCTTCCACTTTTTCATGAATAGGTGACTGGACTCAAAACTGCAAGCCTTTAAATGGATAACTGCATAATAAAATGACCAATATCAGCCATTGGATTAGCAATACGCAGTGTTTGATTACAAAACGTCCACGTCTGAAATAAAAAGGAAATTTGATTATTATTGAAAGGGTTTTTTATTTCCAGCCTATCTCTAACCAAAGCCACTTTGTTTTGTGTGATCTCAATGTTTCTTCACACGGAGTACCCCAGTCTTCACAGGCCCATAGCCTAATTGATTTTTATTTTCATTCAATCTTCAGCGAGAGCCGTCTTTCTTCTCAGCTCCTGGGACAAAACTAAGGGAGGAAAAAAAGTCTACTTCTCACACCGAAGAGACTGCACAAAGGTTCCCTTAAAGGGGAGAAATACAGGGGTTCCTCTTTGAAGTCTATCCCCTGCTAACTAAAGGTCAAAATAATAAATGTAGACCCAATTGAAGCGTTCAGCGGGGACAAAAGAGGCAAAACGTTACATTTTGGCAGAGGCAGCCCCTCATGGCGTGATAAACTCATTTAAAAAAGCATAACCAAAGGGAGAGCAGCATGGGTCCCCAAATAAAGAAAAGAGCTTTCAACTGATCAGACAGTCTTGGCTCCTCCGCTCCTCTTTTCTTCCTTCCATCAGCCTCTCTCTCTCCACTCTCCTACGTATATTGCAGCTGCAGCGCCTCCACACTTCCATTCAAGAAGGCAAAATAAGAATTTCCTCTAAATTACAACCTCATCAAGAGGAGAACAAGTCACCTTTCATTAGTAGCAGCTGCACGTTCTGGGTATTATTCTTGCCGAGGCATTGGCTTTATTTATATAACTTGATTTGGCTTCCTAAACCTTTTTTCATGCAGATCGTCAATGCTTTCATAGAATTTAAATGCAACCAAGAGTTCACGGTATGTACATTGCTTTATCGCGGCTTTTTAAAATTAAAAGTTAGTGCAGCAATACTGATGAGACCAACAGGGATGGTATGGTTTGACCTGATACACATTTCCATAACCATACATTCTGTTCATCGGATAATAGGTATGAGGAAAACTCTTTAACTACTGTCTTACTCCCAGTGCGTACGTTACCTGTCGGGGTTAAAACTGTTTAACTGTTCAACTATTCGTTCTCCGAGATGCGAAATTATTATCAAAAATGATTATCATAAAAATGACACTGATATGTGGTTCATAGAGGGGATTGGATTATATTTACAACATCGCCTGGCTTTGCAATATGACAATGCGGGACTTTTATTATGTTTTTAATGATGTGAAGCTTTTATTACTGCGCTACTTGGAACTTTCTTTTGCATTTCAATTGAGTTGGGCAACCGAAGCGTGTGATTTCAAAGGGGATGTCTGATTTGCTTTTTGAAAATCGCCGCGACTGATAACCAAAATGTAACGTCTATGATAAATAGACCACATCAAAGAAGGAGTAAAATAAAAAAAATAATAATAATAAAAACGGAACCCCATGGGCTCTATTGATCCTTCCTAACAGAGGGATCCTGTGGCAGAAGAGAAAGAAACATCTTAACAACAAATTGGGCGAATAATTATTGAAATTATTGTCAAGCAGAGATATAGAATTTCTTTGAAGTCAAAGCAATGAGGGAAGTCTCAAAGAGAAACAATGATAGAATAGCTCGTGTTTATTCATATTTATAGTGATAAATGGAGGAGACACAATAAAGTACTTTTCACCGAAAGGTTTTTAAAACCTGAGCCGTTTACACAAGAATTTTTCAGAAACACTTTTTCTTCACCATTTCTTACCTGAAACAATAATACATTGTGTATTTTACTTGTATTATAATAATAGAATACAAAATATGCATATATATGAAGTGAACATGCAGTGAATTCACCAAAAACTAATAGTTAAAACTAGGTTCCTCAATTGGCTTTAATGTTGTAATTGCATTAATATTATGTTTAATGGTTATAAAACATATAAATAAAACAAGGAAAAGGCAATGAATATTTTAATAGTGTTCTTACACAGAGAGGAGCAAAGTGAAATAAAAATAGAAATAAAATTGCAGATTTTGGAGCATTTGATTGTGAATGGTGATGTTGATTTTTACGATTAGGAGAGGCGGAGTTGTGAAACCTGTACCCACAGGTGGAATTTAGGGCTGCATAAAAATGATTAATTAAAATGAAAAAAGAAGGGAGGCGTATGTTTGGTAAACTGGGTAGACATTTATTTACATACATAGAAACAAAGTGTTCTTTGGTTAACTGTGCGGTTTAATTAATGCTGTCCGACTAATAAAATAATTGCTTACCTGTTTGGGACTGAAAATTGATCCAAGAAAAAGCATAACATTTATACATGTCAATGGTCATCAATTGCCAACATATACAAAAATATCTTGTGGGTTTGATCATTGAAAAAAATAAAAACTGTAGTCATTTGAAAGAAAACTAACAGATTATTTGTCTATTCAAATATAATATTGAAATGTGTTTTAACTGGTGTGCCTAGTTAAACTGGACATGTTTCATTGCTGGGTGAAGAGGGACCCATATTAATGATTAGTGACTTAGCCTATTCAAACGATGTGTTGTTTTTCTTAAGAAAAAGTGGTTTCTTGGGAAGAAGTGATTTTACACAGACAAACCTAGACATATTATTTAATCTCTATTGTGCATTTGGAAATAATTTGTTTGGATAACAAATTCATCTTTGCCAGTTTGTCATCAAATGTGATACAAAAATTGCTGATACAGCTTCTGGGTATTGGATGTCATCATTATTGTAACTAAATTATAAAGTATGTTAATTCATTCATGCATGAACTTTCTTCTATGGATACTGTGGGAAACATACGGAACCCTATAGCTCTTTAACAACATAATTCTATATCTGGAATAACATTCATTTGATGTTGTGCATCCTTTTAACTAAATAGTGTAGTTGTTAATATAGCTTACTCAATGTTAATGAAAGTATCTTGAGGTCACATGATCATGATGTGTTTTTCTATCCATTTACCTGTGATTACATGTGAATCACCTACATTAGACATATTTTATTGTAATTTGCTATTTTAATGTTGGGCAGAGTGAAAGATTTAAGTGATTTAAAGACTGGTAAATTGATTTAAATCTACAATTAACCTGACACAGCCATGCTAGACAGAAGTCAATTGCTAGCACTTACTGGTGAAATGGTTAAAACAGTTGCTATTAAATATTAATGGATTGAAATGAATCTGCTTGTACCATGAACTATATGTAAAAGCTGTCTCTTCATTCCTACTTGCAAACATACAGTCAATTGTTTCAAAATCAATAATAATATTTACAAACATATACTGATTACTGGCATGCAGATGCAAACATGCCCTTTCACTTTCAAATTGGAATAATCTTAATTATTATGTATTTATTTATTTAGTAATTAAGTAATGGTATCAAGGCTATGATATACAATACTCCACTCTTCAGTTTCCTCAACTGAGTATGATGCAGTACTCATTACTGTCACTAGAGGGCTGCACAAATTTATGGTGACAAATAAGTAAGAAAAAGAGTTATATGGCTGACTTCATGGTAAACGCCTCTGATAAACTGTACAGTCTAGCTACTTTGAATTATTTATGATTAATTTGTCAGTTTAAAGCTTAACTTGAAAACATGTGCAGTCATCCCAGGTTTATGGTTTGCATTTTTGATGAATCAGGCTCAAATATTTGTATTCATTTTAAATAATTTAACCTCACATATCATGCACCATTGCCTTGCTCACAGTGACACAGACTCCCACATTGCAAGTACCATTAGATGTACAGTAACAACAGCAACATTGATGTTACTGAACCATGATGCACCTTTTAAGGATATTCAATGAATGCTGGTAGGCATAGTGGTCAGGGAGGAACTACTCCATTTATCACCAATAGTTCTCAATTAGAGGTCATAATAAGACATGTTAACCTCAAAATCATAAACATCTTTCTTTTGTAAGGGCTGTTTGCTCATACTTTTCATAGAAAATTTGCCAGTTCTGAAGTGATCCCTCCTAAAAGAATTTGTTAAGCAGCTTTTCTGAAGTAATACTCTGTTATGGTCAGTATCTCAAAGATGACTTTCAAAACAGAAAAATGTTTTATGTGGCCTAGTATCACATGGAATTTGGAACAATATCTGTAGGTTGCAAGTTTATGTTAATATGTTGTGTATCGTACCTTGAATAGTATTTCCCCCTAACTTTTTATTATACTAAAATACAGTATTCAACTAAAATCTAATATTGTGTAAAAGCGAACCCAAGAGAGCAAATAATGAACTATTGATACTTATTTCATTTGTGTTGATTAAAGAAAGTCCTGCCACACCCACTTCTCCTTTTGAAATCCCCTTAGACTCAGTTTAAAGGTTATACCATCTTTGGCAGTAATGACTGCAACCAAATGCTTCCTACAGTCTCCAAGGTTTCAGTGTCGATGACTTCTGGCCCACTAATGCAGTTCTGTAGGTTTTTCAGCATTAGCTGCATGTTTCAGGTCCTGCCACAGCACTTCAAAGTGATTTAGATCTGAACTCGGTCATTCCAAATCTTCAAGTTTATTCAACCTCTGCGATTCTGATGTTGGCCTGTTTGTGTTTTTTTGGATCATTTCTTGCTGCATTACCAAGCTGCACTTCAGCTTCAGCTTACAGACAGATGAACTGATATTCTCCTAAAGGATTCTCCAACACAATGGAGAATTCATGGTACATTCAATGATGGCAGGTAGTCCAGGTAATGATGCAGAAAATCTAAAACCCATGACACTTCCATCACCATGTTCGACCGCGGGTAAGAGGTCCATACTGTTGGATGCAGTGTTTATTTTTCCAGATACAGTTCAGCTCATTTTGCCCACAAAGTGCTGCATTTGACTCATCTGTAAACAAAACATCATTCCACAACTCCACAGGATCCTGCACGTGCTTTTTAACAAACTTCAGGAAAGGACTCACATTCTTCTTGGTGACAAGAGGCTTTCAGCTTGCTAATCGTCCATGAGAATCCCATTTTTGCTCAGTGATTTCATATTGGTGGGTGTCATTCACACTGACTTTCAGTAAAGAAAGGCCTGGACGTTGCTCTTGTGGTCTGTGTGAATTCCAGGAAGATTGTACACCTTGCTCTTGGAGTGAATGACTGGATAGCCACTCCACTAGGAAGATTCACTGCTGTCCCAAATGTTCGTCATTTGGACAATATGGCTTAAAATGTGGTTCAGTGGAGACAGAGAGCCCTAGAAATGTGCAGGTAACCCATTACAGACTGTCCAGCATTGACAGCCTTTTTTCCAGAGTTCTTCAGGAACTTGTTTGGGGTATGAGCCTGCATGCTGAGCCCGTGGAGCCTGCATGCGGATAACGTCACTCTGATTATGAGTCAGTCACATGCTGGACAGAGCTGGGCAAAATCAGGTTTTTGCTGTTTACCAAATTATTCAAACATCTGACCTTAATTATCCTGTAGTAGGACTGAGTCACCTAGGAGGACAATGACCTTTTCTCCCCCTAAGTTTAGGAATTTTTAAATACCATGCACAGACAGCTTTGGTTATCTCTCTGACTCAATGTTTCTGATTATTTTTACTACTGCAAACCACAAAAAGACCTGAACAATTCAAACGTATAAAATCTTGAAAATCGATACTATATATGTTTAGTGGGTCCCTCCTTCTGGTTGCAGTTTCTGCTGCGTAATTCAGAGAGACCATAGCGACTACTTCCTGAGATGAAGCAAGCGCCCGCGCGCTCTTCTCTGTAAATCTAGAATTGAAGACAACATCACCACGGTAACGATCCTTGTGCAGTCTGATTCTGTGCTTTTACCACAAGAGCATCTGAGACGCATCAGTGCAACTGTAACCACCAGCAAAACTAGTAAGTCATGGTTCAGTTTACAGTATTCCTTATAAAAGCATTTATTCTTTTATGCTTGTTTTTAAAATGTAATCTGTCTGTGGATGTCCGTTTGGTGTATTAGCCTTGGTTTAACATTGATTGTTGTTTAAAAATGCGGAACAAAAAGTAGACCTTGCGCTGTTTGACTACAGCATTGTGTCTTCATGTTTCTTGTATGTTTCAAGCAGATGTCCTCCTTTTCATAACATTAAGTGAACCCGCAAAAATTAAATCCTTACAGTCTAAAGCAGTGATCCGTGAGGAGGACCATGGATTTCAAAGAAACGAACCTCTATGGTTAGGCGTAGTAAACTATCTGTACACTGGAAATCGAAAAAAAATGTTCATGGTATAAATGTTGATATTACGTATATAGAAGCCTGAAATAACTTACATTTATTGGACTTTCGGGTGATAAAGGTTAACAGAAATCTATTCAGATAGCCCCCGCCCATGCGGATTTTCTTTGTAAGACAAAGCGCGGTGGTGTCACAGGCTACGGGTATAGGGATACGTAATGGAACGTTTTCGCTTGGGACAAGGTGTTAGTAGAAATTCTGCTGGCTTGGTAAGGTTATGGATCAGCCATGTTTGTTTTCTTGAGTCTCTTTGACAATTTACTTGACTACAGTGGCCATCTGCACCTGGCACTGCAGAATGCATTCAGAAACCTGTGCTGTCCGAGACTCGATGACAAGAAGACACGTACGGTTGACGAATATTAATGAATGGTATAATACAATTCACGATTGTAATCACGTAGAATATCGTAATCATCTTTTCCAATGGAAAGCCACAGTCCTCATCTTCAGTATACTGCAATGGTGTTTTAATATGGAATATTGAATTAAATCGTATTCACGTTTAATACATTGTTTGTTAGGTAATCTATTGTATAAGAATCAGTTTAAGTAAGAGATATTATTAGTATTAAATATTTAAAACATTTCATGTTTTTGTCATCAACATGAAAAATTGCTCATTTGGAAGGTTGTAATTTTTAGATAATTTGTCCAGTGGCTGTTGTGCTTTGGTCAGTACTATACCTAGTGTCACGTACAACAGAACATTTAAAATGCCAGTGATAACAGAATTATTCAAACTACAACTAGAACTTACTCTATGTTTCATTAGTACTTAAATGTGCATGCCATCATTAAAAACAATTTTCAAAATCCCAGACAGCTTCCAATGCTGCACATTTAGTGGGAATTATTGGGCATGGGGTTAGGGGAACTGTGGCCACACAACTGGAGCTGTCACTCTGTCACTCTGCACAGTGATGCTGGATTCAGTGGACACTTCCTGTTTTGCTTCCTGAGAACGCATAGCTACCTAGTCCCTTTTTCCGTCTGTATAGCAGTCGCAGGCAGCTGGCCCCGGGTTTGGTTTGCGTTGCCAATTTAGAATGACTAATTGCACCCACACCTCAGCCACACAAACCACAAGTGGGGGTTTGAGATTGAAGGCAGATGACTGCATTCTGATCTCTATGCCAAACAGATCAGCTCATTACCCCAGCAGACCCAATAACAGGATATTGCTTATCTAATGAGCTCAAGAACCCAACGTCACCTAGCAGAGACCATGAGTCATGTTCGTTCGGCCACCCTGAGAGAATGTCCAGTGGAATCCATTGGCTTCCACATGCTGAATCAACTTTTTCTTACTGATACTGGTTTCTTTTTGTGGTATAAATCAACGTTTTGTGGTGGAGTTGTTGAAAAAGACAAGTAAGGATGTACACAGATATTATTATGTATTTAAACAAGGTCAGCAATGGCAAGTATAAATCCAGACTTTATACAACAACCCTCATCATAATGTAGGTATCTGTTATCACACATAATTTAAATGCAAATTAAGCCCATGTCTAGCTGGGATTAACAAGTCATCGGATGTGTGTGCATTATTTAATTATGTTGTCTGATAAGGCAGTCATACGACTGTATTTGTATTCTCAGCATGTGTTATTCTGTTTATAAACAGATTTGCTGTTTGAAATAAGCATTCAATTTGCCATTGAAGTTTTTTTCAAAGCCACATTGAAAATAATCCCAATTACCATACAATTACCATACATAAGAATTTTCATTACGATATGACTGGGGAATGCATCAGCGCATCACAGTTAGGCAGGGGCAAGGTGATGCATTGTTAATGGTTTCACATTATGCAATTCTCCACTACTGTCATTTTCAGTTTGTCATTGTTGGCTAGAATGAGGTGATTGTTATAATAGTCAGCAAGAGGAAGTACAAGGTAGCTATTGTAATGAGGTTTTGGTTTTACAGTAAGCAGAGAGTTACATATTTTCAATAACTTATTTGTTGCTTAAATACAAAGTGAAATAATAGTATTGACTTCCATGTGTTACAAATTACATGTAACATATTGCTACCCTGCTGAACTGTACTTTGTGCATGGGGAGACAGCAAGGTCATTGTGGCCTATACAATCCTCCTGTGGTTGGATGAATAGTTTAACTCTTGACCAAAAAGTGTGAATATTGATGCATGTGATTTAGCCAGTCAGCTTTTGACTCTGAATGCTTAATTCATATATTTCAAGATTCAACACCATAAATATTTTTTATGTAATGAAGGAATTTTGAAGAGCCTCTGCTGGTAAGGAAAACAGAGATGTGTTTAACCTCACACATGTCTGTAGAGCACAACATTTCAGATCAAATAGATACTTACTTACATGCAAAATAATTCACCAGTGTTGGGGAATGTGAATACTCTTTAAAGAAGATTCTCTGCAAGATTTAAATATACAGATTAAAAATAGCAATACGAAGAAATGTGCAAAAATGGATATAATATAAAAATGTGCAATAAAGCTTTGACTTTGTACAGCTTTAATTGCACATCTGAAGTTATAGAAAGTTCACTTCCTGTAAGATATATCATGAAGAAATGATTCAGGCAGCATGCACTGTGCCAGCATGTGTCACAAGTCTGTGTTCAAGTTTTCAGTATTTTGCTTTTTTGTTCATTTTATTCTGAGTACAATGTGCATATTTTTGTTTGGGGATTCTGTGGGGTTGTAGTTGATTCCAACATATCAAAATATGTAGTTCCCCGATCCAGTATATTCACAGTGTGAAATGGAGGTGGAGTGGTTTGCTCATGGATGAGACATAGCATTGAACTGCACATGTTTTCCTCTACTTGACTATGAATTAGAAATGGAGAAGATACTAGTCCCATCTATGTTTGCCAAGTCAACATCACTATTGAATGTCTCTGCATTTCACATTGGTCATATTCAAGGTTTTTTAAATGTCTGCTCATGGTTCTCACCATTGAGAGAAGAGAAAAAAATTGAATGTTAAGACCAATAAGATAGTTTATTGTGATGGCTTTTAAAATTTTTTTAAATATAAATTGTATTACTGTAAGCACCCATATTGTTTAAAATACAACACTGTAAATTGACTTAGGTCTATGCAGATGTTTTCCATTTGTGCATTCTGCTTTCAAAAATCAGACATCAGATTATTCTGTTGACATGAATTTAAATGTTTGTACAAGTTGCTGCATCAAATTCTTAATTCGAGTGATCCAAATTAACATTCTTACTGCTTCAATAACCAAATGTCACACAATGTCCAGTAAAAGGCTAAACATTTCTGCTAGTGACCAAAAGGCAAGAGCAGTTTAGTGTAATAGCAAGTGCTGAAACACACGTTAATGTGTGTATCCATTGAGAAGATTTTTCACTTTGTGGATCTACTCTCTAGTGTGTAATCTGCATGCTGTCCATGTCATTGATGAAATTATTTCCCCAACCCCTTATTCTCTCTTTCCCAATGCACTGTGGGAAATTTGTAGGATGGAGTCACAGGAACATCCCAGCACATTCCTGGGCCTGCTGTCAGGAGCTCAAAACAGATCCACTGAATATGCTATTTCTTCTATTCTGTTTCCAGGCAGGTCCACTGGGAAGACATGGTGAAGTTGGGCAGCAATATGGTGGAGAAATCAGAGAAGGAGCAGACCGTGGAAGATGGCTTTGATAACATCCCACTGATCTCACCACTGGATGTGAGTCAGCTCCGGCAGCCATTTCCAGACAAGGTAACAGGGCATCCATTAGAGACAAGCTCACATTTTCTTCTTTCAGATGCGGCGTGATGTCTCATTCTGTCTGTGTTTGGTTCACACATAATTTTTTTTCAGAAGAGCACTCAATTGAAATGTATTCTGTGTAGATACATAAATAGGTGCATTATCAGACGGCTTTTATTGGTTTGATGGTGACTGACCTCAGAAGGGCTGCGTTTTTGCTTTTTGTTCACCATAGTTAATTATGTCTGTGTTTAACAAAAAACTGTCTACTGAAATAATTGTCTGCCGTTACTCTGTTTGTGCTGCTTTTCTGACAGAACAGAAGAATATTGTAATGATACAAGCTTTGTGCTTTATGAGTAGTCCTCCTAGTTTTCTTGCTCATACTCTGACCATTTTAAAAAGCTTGAAACTGATCCGCTGATCTGAAGCAGTACAGTGTGTAATTTAAGCGCGTCTTCTGAATGTGTTTATGACATACACTGTGACTGCCATGTGCGTCCTAAATGACCTTCATTTTGTTGTGTCCTTGAATAACCAGATTTTTGTGTGCCTGTAAAGTGTGCTGAAGGAGAGTATGAGCTGGCTGCAGTATTTGACAGTACACAATACTATATTCATACTATATGTACAAATACTAAATACACTTAATGAATCTGGAGCTTTCATAGATGTAGTAGTCATACAATTTCTGTCCTCACCAGCTACTTCTGCTCAAGTTCTCTACCTGGGACTGAACTGATTAATGGCAGGTCCAGAGTCCAGTAATCTAACCTCTGCAACAAACTGATACAAGCTTCTGCGTTTCTCCATCATTATGCACATAGTGCCTCATTGGCACATTCTTGCTTGAGTGCACTTCAGTTTGACTATATATATGCATATGCTCTTCCTCAGGTAATTGTGAAAACAACCACAGAATACCAGCTGCAGCAGAAGAAAAAGAAAAAGTTGT
The DNA here is from genome assembly GCA_022829145.1 of Albula goreensis. NCBI lineage: Eukaryota > Metazoa > Chordata > Actinopteri > Albuliformes > Albulidae > Albula > Albula goreensis. The sequence continues at coordinate 11,919,193 of CM040759.1, forward strand.
ATGTTCCTGGGATCAAGAAACTGAACATAAACCTCTATGATGAGGTGTCTGAGAAGGTCAAGGTACTGTGGAGTCTACTTCCTAATGCGCTAGGATTAACCTAGCTCCAATGAAAGCTCCTATGTCCTATGAGTGGATACATTTGGAATTCAGACACTGATGCTGTACTCTGATGCTGTGTGTGTGTGTGTGTGTGTGTGTGTGTGTGTGTGTGTGTGTGTGTGTGTGTGTGTGTGTGTGTGTGTGTGTGTGTGTGTGTGTGTGTGTGTGTGTGTGTGTGTGTGTGTGTGTGTGTGTGTGTGTTTCAGCTCACTGGCATGATCCTCATTGCCATGGTGTTCCTGGCCTGTCTGCTGCTCTTGGTCATGTACAAATCTCTGTGGTACGACCAGCTCAGCTGCCCTGAGGGCTTCATTTTCAAGGTAAGGTCTTTGTGTCTCTGGGAGCCGCTCAGTGGTTGGACACAGATGATGGCTCCAGGCTAGACATTAGATTAATTCAATACATGTCTCAGCTTAAGCAATGACTCACAGCATTAGAAAAGGCTACATGATTTTTCATTTAAAAAATAACCTATTACCAAAATAAAGGCTTTTAGATGTGTGCACGAAAATTCACATTACTGAAGTTTAACCTTTCAGGGATACTTTAAAAGGATGTACAATGTGAAAGCATATTTTCGTGTTCTGTTGCAAAAAGACATCTGTGCATGCACTGGCAGGCAGCTACCATTTTGCTTTTCCTTTGTAAACTGTGCACACTTATTGAAGAACTTGTAGGTCATGGTCAAAGAATAATACTTCAGTGCAAAACTATATATTCCTTACAGGATATGCTGTAATTAACATATCTTCCCTCATGTTCTGGTGTAGAAAATAGTATTTTTGGTGTGGCTTCAGCTTTGTGGAAGCTTCTTGGCCTTTTATCATTATTCAGTATCCATGTTTGAAAGTCTTTCAACCAGCACTTATGTTTTGTTATTTTGTATGCAATAATGAAAAATATGAATAGAAGATTATAGAAGATTTACATAGTAAAATGAACCTGCTGTTTATAAGGTTGTTCATAATAATGTCATGTTTCAGTTACAGAGAATAGGCAGTGAAATTACAGTATTTGCTTTTTCTGTGATGCTTTCTAAAAATATGGTGAACTCTACATTTTCTAAAGGACCATATTTAACAGTGCGCGCTTGGAAAAATATGATAAATATGAGATATTATGCACTTCTTTACAGTATAAGTGTTTATTTTTTGTTTTTCTTTAGATGTATAAAATAGGGTTGTGCTAAAAGGTGCCTGTATTGCTGTACTTTGAGCTGAAATGGGATCTGTTTAGTGGTGTTGTTAGAAAACAGAGTTGTTTCTTTGTTTTTTGCAGGGGTTTATTTGTCAGTTTGTGCTCAGACATCTCTCGGGATACTTGCAATAGGCTTGCATTATCATGGATTAATGCTGAAGTCTTGTCAACAGAGTCATTGTCTGCTCCAGCAGAGCTTTCATCCCTTGCCTACTTTGTGCTCTACTCTCAGTGAATTGCATGTATTTCACACCGGTAGCCATTAAAAATGATTTTCTTGCAACCTTGCACTTTAAACACTGCAAACAGTAGTAGAAGAGTTTGTGGACTCTGAGCCCTTTATATAAGCCCCAATTGAATTATGGCAATGTTAGCCAAATCTAATTTGTGAAAATTTTGTTTGTCGAAAAGCAGCATGTTGCTGTTGATAGCAAGACTGTTTCCAGATTGTCCTGCAGGTTGTTTACTGCACGCTAATTTGACTTTGCAGTGCAGTCGCAAACAATTCATGTTATTCATTGGAAGAGCCTCTTACATTACATCATTATTTTCTTGTCATATTATCTTCTCTTACATCGTAGAATGCATTGTCAGTGCCAGGGTAGTGAAAGTTAGACTGGCGAGGTAGAGAGCAGGATAATATAATATTTATAAACCATTTAAATCAGCAGGCATAAATAACTCATTTTTTCCTTTGATGCTCATAGCTGCCACATGTATCAACTTTGCCCTGTAGTGAAGGTGCAAATTGCTGTTTGTTTGAGGGTAGGAGTATCAAGTATTGGTCATGAAATTTCATGCTTTATTATTATACGATTATTACAGTGTTGTCATGTTGGTTTTTCATTTCAGCATTAATGTCTGATTAGAAGAAGGGTCAGCTCTTGAGATTCATAAAATTAGCCTTTTTCTGTCATAAATTGAGTCTCCATTTCTGGGAAATGAGCAACCAGGAGTATTGGATCAGGTTACATTTCCTAAGAAAGCAGATGGTTTCCTGTGTTTCTAAGCAACACTTTTGAAAACCATCTGAAAATTCTGTCACAGATGCTTTATGTAATACTGTGTATTAATCCATTCTGTTTATGGTGGATGCAACAAAAGTATCACTTGCTGACACTTTTAATGACATTAATGTAACAGCCCTGGGATTTGGGGTATTGGGTATTGAGCATGAAGTTATGGGAACAAATCATATTTTTTCACATAGAGGTAATAAACCCATCTTTCAGTATATAGTATTGTGCTTTAAGAGGATGAGTTGAGAATCCAACATATGAAAGTTGTCTCAAATTAATTTTTTCAGGTAACTCGATGGTCTCATGCTAGCATCATATTAGCTAGCATCCAGCTAATTCAAAGTGGTGTATTAGACTATGAGATGTTCACTGTGGTTCAGCATTTGTGTCTTGATGTCCATTGTTGCTTTTGTCATTGTTGTTGATACAGTTGTGTCAGTGAGTTAATTCAGGAGAGTAGTCCCGCTGTCCTACTTCCTGTTTGTGGTCTTTTGATCTGAGCTCATTATTTCAATATGACATTGTAGTGAGGCACCATGGAGGGATTCAGTCAGGCCCCTGGAGCAAAGTAGGCCGGCTCAAGTCTTCCTCCAGAGGGACAGCTTTTCGCCCGCTAAAAAACTTTGTGGCTTGTGAATTCCGGGTGCCTTTAATTAGACTAGCTGTGACTAAACTGCAATTAAGGAACTGCAGGGCTTCTGCTACTTCCTTTGATGTTGGTGGTACAGTGACTATTAGCATATTCCACCATAATTGTTAGAGACTTGAAAAGGAACAAAACCATCTATGGAATGAGGAGATGGCATTATCTGTGTGGCGCTAACCTGGCTTATGAAAACAACCGACATTCAATTAAAGCATGTCAGAAATCCCCTGTTAGTGTTCCCTCTGAGAATATTTTGCTTCAAAAATCCTCTCTTTTTGACAGCCTGACAAATTTGCAATGGAATGTGTTTGTGGCTCCTTTAAATTGTGGCAGCTTGCCGCTATTATTTGTTAATTTAGCAACCCACAAAAAAGCAAATGGGAAAGCTTCATCATCCTTTGGGGGGGGGGGCGTATTTGAACATCTAATCCGGGCCCAGCCCATTGTATATAACTGACAGCAATTTACATTTTGAGTACCTGTTTTGTGTTAATCTGTTGTGTCTGGAGATATCAGAGCGGTGACCTGCAGAGGTCTGCAGGTGCCTATATTCACCCTAGCTCAGGCCTCAATTATATAATGGAGCCATTTATTGGGCATAAACGTGAGTCACCTATTACTCCAGATGTCCATCAGAGGGTGGTTAAAAGGCATGTCTTGGACCCTCAGGGCAGTGAATCTCTCAGACCAGACAGTGGCCACCACTGAACTGGGCTAATATCAGTGGATAGATAAGAGGCTCAGGCGGCTGTGTGAGCTTGTCCATGGCAGCTCTCACTCTCTCCCGTCTGTATCACATTTCAGCAGGGCCCTCATGCTCTTAATCAGACCTGGTCAGGGGTAGAAAAGGCCTGGATTCAATCAGAATGGGTTAACTCTGACTCATGTATAGCTCAAAGACTGCATTTTTTTCTTCACAAACTAAGTTTGGGGAGTTAACTGTGAGGATCGCTGAACTCGCCAAGCATGTTTGTGAAGAAAAACCTAACGCTTGCATTTAAACGTGGGTGTGAGTCAAAGGACACGTGCTGACTGAAACCAGGCCAGACTCTTATTATCTGTCACTCTCCATCTCCAGCACAAGCACTGCACCCCTGCCGCTTTGGAGATGTACTACTCCGAGCAAGAGACGGGTCCACGAGGGGGCCTGTACACCGCCATCAGCCACTTGAAGCAAGCCAAGAAGACCCTCCCGGAGCTGCCATCACTATGGTTACCTGTCACCAATGCTCTGATAGAGGCTGAGAAAGTGAAAGAGGAGGGCAGCCGTCTCCAGCAGTAGGGCGCCTGAGTGAGGCGCCTGGAGACCAACACAATTAAAGCAACGCCTGTATTGGCAGATGATTAAACTTATCAAAGAATAACAGTTAAGAAAATGTAAAAAAAAAAAAATAAAAACACAAACACTAAAATCTATATAGTTTAGGAATGTGCCTAATTCATGCTTTTCCCCAGATGTCTGAAGCACTATGAGAAGAGGAGAAAGGAGAAGGAGGCTCATCAGGGGATTGTTGTCTCTGTGGCATAACAGGGGAACAGCCGTAAAGCGATGAGCGATACTTGGTATTGTGCATAGGAGCATATTCCAGAGGGGCATTATAACACCAGCTAGCTTTTCATTAGGATGCCATCAGGAGACTGATCAGTTTTCCTGTCTACAAGCATAATTTACAAAAAAACCGTGATTTGTAATATTCTTCAAATACACATGCTCTTCTTAAAACCATCCTTTCGCTTAATGTATGAGTATAGAGCTTCTCATTCTGTACAGTACGTTAAGAGCACTGATTCATATTATACTACGGTTGTAGAATGATCAGCTTAAAACTAAGAGATCCAAATTTTAGAAAATATATTGACATTACAGTTTTATTAAAAGCAAATAAGGGGAACAAGGAAAAATAGTAAATTCTGAAATATTTACTCTAAGATAGGATTCTGAAACAGGTTCACAGAAATTTAAATACTTTTTGTAGAGGTTAACGTATCTGAACACACTGCAAAAGCCTTACAAAACTGTTTTGATTCATTATACATATTTTTAGGGAAAAAAGGAAGTGGCATGTCTCTGTTTAAGGTAATGCACTCTATATGTGGAGTTAGGTTTTTTCTCATGCTGACTCTATCAAAACCATTTGACTAGTTCTTGGTGAATGTCTGCTAAAATTTGTATACTGTTTAACTTAAAAAAAAACATTTTTTTCTTTCATGAATACAGTGGCATGTTTGAAACACCTTCAAATGTAGGTATTCGACCACTTGCAACATCAAACATATACTGCAACCTTTAACAATGCAGAATTAGTTCACTTATGATGAATGTTCACACATTCACCAGCAATCTTTTAAAAAACAAGTAGTACAACAATGTGTGATTGCAGTATTTAAATAGTTATGAAATGTATTTACAAGCAGTAGAGTTCATCTTTGAGACTGTTAACCTGAGAGAATTTGTTTTGGCAACGTTAAAACAACTGATTTTAATGGCCAACAGTGAATGGGCATGAACAAAGAACAGCGGACATTTAAACGCACAACATGATATTTTAACTGAAATGATACAGGCATCAACAGAGTATTGAATTATACAGCATTGTTGCCCAACATTGACAACTTCACAACCTGAAGGACTGTGTATGTGTTTGTGTATGTGTGTGTGTCTGAATGGATGAACTTATTGTATGTTGAATTACTTTTAGCTGTTAATTGCAGCATGTCTTTCATAACAATTTTGTATGTTGTTATTATATTACTATTTATTTGAAGAGCATTTTTATGTAAATTTTTGCATCGTCACAGTGTTTGCTTTTAAGGTTGTATTTATTTTTATATAGGACTTGGGGTGTTTTGTGAAGAATTTACTTAGACTCTAATTTACTTCACAGCCTTCTACATATTTTGAAAAGTGCACTCCTGTGCCACTTAGGGTCAGTTGCAATAAATGAAGAGTAGCTGATGATCTCAAATTTACCCCAGGTACTAAATCCGTGGATTCATCCATCTTATACTCACTTGCTTATGTAAGAGATTTAACACTGAGCTAGATGTGGTCACTAGGAAAGGATATGAGAAATCATAAGGATGCCATGTAGTCTGAAAGTACACTCAATTCAGACTAGGTCAGAATGTTTGTTGAAAGGTATCGTTGGTATTTGTATAACAGCTCTTTGTCATTTTTGTGTTTCAGTCACTTTATAGCACTTTGTAGCTTTTATTTCTCTCAGCGAATGTGATCTTACCGTACTGTAGCATACTGTACACTTTTTTGTGTCAAGTACTGAAAGTGCCAAAATGAATGCTGTGATCATCTGCTTTGATCATGATGAAAATAAAATATTTGGTGTTCACCTTTCACATTAACAGCATGTTCCTGTCATTTGTGTTTTTCATTTGTACAGGGATGCCTCTGGGGTAATCCTCACATGCTTAACAGGTGTTTCAACTAAACCACAAAAGACTACAGTGATTTATCCCCATTACTTCTCCACCATCAGTCAGCCCAATCCAATATCTACCACAGTGCAATGAGATGGAAAGGGTCTAGTTAATACTCTGTGTTGTAAGTCACAGGACTGGAGGCTGTGCCAAAAAAAGGTTGTGACAGCACTAGAGACAGGCAACACCATCACAAGATTACGGCTGGATCAGGGCAGATTCATGTAATGTGTTATGATAACCATAGAAATATAACCGCAGTTTGTAACAGATGGCTGGTAAACATGGAAGGCTGTATTTTTGTATCTTATTTTGGTTTTGATTTTCATAAAACAAATATCCAGATGACAGAGTAAGATAGTGAAAGATAGAAATATCCTGTGATCATGGGATTATTTAGGAATCAGCTGCCACAGTGGAATGGCCTGCATCACGTTCTCACTCCCCGCCTGCTGCAGTGTGCTCGGCTTCAAGGCTTCGAGATCTGTGACTGTGCTTGTTAATTAAATCAACATTGCCATTTGTTTCCCTTTTCTCCGCAGTTGCTGAGTGACAGACCTTGGAAGCAATTGGCCTCAGGCATGGAACTAAATAAAGTGCTAAAAAGTATTTATGGGGCTCTTTATGGACCCCATGCTTGGTCAGTGCACTTCACATCGTGCCAAAAATGCCTATATGCCAGTATGGGAAAAATTACATAAAATTGGCTTTAAAAAAGCTGTAATGCAACTGAAACTTTTGAAAGCTGGCTCAAGAATGCTCCCTATCCACAGCCCCCACCCCCTCCACTCCTTACAATGTTATTCCCCTGAGGCAAAAGCTGAGATCAGAGGCAAAGTGAATTAAATATGAATTTTCACCTTTGTCTTATATATATAGTCTGGTGGCAGTTTGTTTCACAGCCACACAATGCGGATGGCCTGGGAATGATGCGGAGTGGCCCTTATGTATGCGTGGTGAGCCCTGCCAGCTGTTGCAGTAGAGGAGCTGTCACAATGCACACCCCCGGGGGGGTTCTCATGGGACGGACACTTCTCAGGGCCTGAGTCTCCTCTCACACTCACACTACTGCGGCTCTTAGCACACGGCCCCATACTCATTATCCCCCCTGCTTTCAGTAATACAATACAGTAAGAAACACGAATGCCTGGCACAGGCATAAACATGGGGGAGAGGGATGGAGTAATGCAACTTACAGAGATCCACCTGTGTAACATATTGATCTATTTGCAGAATGCTTTTGTGTTGGCCTTGATTAGATTAAAAATATGTTCATGAGTTGTCATGAGTAAGTTATCCAAAAGCAGCTATTACTGTGGGTAAATCACAAGCTTGGAAGTTTCAGCTGGGAGAGAAAGAATTGCATTGGGCAGCGGCAGGCCACTAGGTTATACCTGAGCTCAGAGGGGCTTCTGAAGACTGGAGCCAGATGAGAATTCTCCTTTCCTTCAGCCAGGACACCTCCTTCACTCAACACACTAGAACCCCCTATACAGGTCAATCTCATAAACAGACCCCTGTACCTACTGTGTATGCTGTGCTCTATGCTGTTGCAGTCATGCTATCATTCATGGGGGGATTACCATACACACTTTCATACTGTGAAATGTGTTTGTTTCTCCATGGGAACTGAACATGAAGAAAAACATTTTTACTCCTAACATATTCCAACTGAAACATTTGCAGGCAGGTATTAAAATAAATGCTCTTAAAATTTGGGCCTGCACTATGTGTCTTTGGGGTGTGGTTGAGAGCTCCATGCACAGATGAGGGTGGGGGGCAACAAACCTTAATCACATGCAATTATAAAGTTCCTAAAGTCTCCCATGTGGTGTTTTCCTCTTCCAAAGCAGAGCTTGCAAAGAGGCACTTGCAACATAAAACTCTTTTCACTTGTTCATTAAAAAGTGTCTCACAATGCCTGCTGTGGAACAGATTGAATGGAATGTCTGCAATTTGGCTGATTTCTTTTTTTTTCAACAGATTAACTGCATTGTAAATTATTTAAATTCTGAACAACAACAGCTGGAAACCGAAACCAATTGTCTTTGTTTTTTTATTGAATGACTGTCTGCTTGTGTCACTGAAGGCAATTTGGCTGAACTTTGTACGTCTTGCTCTGGGTCTCACCTTTTTTATGCTAACTGAGGCAGGTAATCCCTCACCACAACTGTTTCAGTAGTACTTCATACAGATTTATTCATTTCTGTCATTTAAGTATTTGAAAGAAAAAGATGCTTCACTGTTTCATTGAATTCAATAAACAAACAGGAATGAGATCACCAATTCATCAATGACATGTTTATGAGGGAGAGAATATGAGCCAAAATTACACCACGACCATACAGCTCCAAACAAAATCTTCCTGGAGGATGGAGAGGATAATTAGGAAATCACAGCTTAACTTTCAGCGCTCTCTGTTTAACATTAAGGAGTGCCTAATGGATGAATGGCATGCACAAATCATGGTGACATTTGGAGCTTTCAGACACACTCAACACTGGATGAGTTTGGGAGAAGGGGGGTTCTTGGATCACTTTTTAGGGGTAAGCATATTTCAAGTGTGGAGCCCTTTCTTGTTAAAAGAGATCAAGCATCATTAAGTACACACATCATGAATGGAGAAGTAACTACAATGGTAGAGACTATGATATATTCAAAAAGTGTAATTAACCATGAACCCTGCCTATTTTGGCAGTTGACAGGCTATTTGGATTCTGTTCAGTGGTTGAAAGAAAAGCTTGCCAGTAAACTTATTTCCATTTTGGTACAACTAATATGCATTTTAATATGATCTGCATCTGAAGAAAGGCCAGACTCAAAATAGACCTTATTTTGACAGGTCACAAATTTAAGAAGGTTGCATTTTTCAATTCTGTTCTTATGTTTACCAGAAATATTGTGACCTTAATTTAATGTTAAGACCAAAATGCATACATATTTCAAACACTTAAGCTGAACACTTGTATCAGTAAATATAAGTATTATTTCATTTGTTTTCGTAAAATGTTCCTTGATCTCTAAAATGTATGTTCTGGCAAGTTAAAGACAATTGAACTTAATTAACCCAGCCATAAGTACTAGAGTTTTCTGATGTGGACAAACACATTTCCAAGTAAGTGGAGTGAGAAAAGTCCATTTTTGATTTATTTATAATATTGTATACATCAAACACTCATCAGATTATTCCTCAGCAAATTACCCTGGATTGAGTTGCGACAGTTTTGTGCATGTGGACTGGTTTCAAAAGCAAACTGGTGTAAATGGGAAACAGTGGCAGACAGGCATACCGCTCACTTCCTTTTCCTTACAAAGGATGGCTCCACGTCGTCTACAGCTATCTGGGCTCAGCAATATGAAATCCATATGGTGCGGCTGTGGACACTGTCAGGCTGAGGCTGGCAGTGACAGAGACTCTGCAGTGTCTGTACTACCCACACTGCCACCAAGAGGCCTTCTAGTGGAAAAGCAACAAATATTTATTTCAGGATCTGTACAAAAGGCTGTGCTGAATGCCTCTCCTTATTCTGTTTTTCACAGACACCAAGTTAGCTGTGTCATGTTTTATTGCTTCAGATTTGATTTTCAGAGAGAAATGAATCTGACTCTAATTCAGAATTTACTAAAACTACTAATTTAATAAACTACTTTGAAAATGTAGGTGTTTTCTTTGAATTAATCTGCTATTGTTTATCAAAAATCAAAGCTCATCAGATTTATCTAAAAAAGCCTATTAGAACAATTTAAAACATTTGCAAGTTAACAGATTACTGCTTTACAGTGGTGTAAATTATGGGCATCATGGTAAACTGGAAAGTTCGTTTCTTGGGACGGATACACCTGTGACAGTGTGTTTTAATCATTTAGATAAACCACAGAAGAGAGGTCAACCATACACATTCAAAGATCAAATAGCAAAGTAACCCAGAGCCATATCATCTCATACATGTGGCAGTTTCACCCAAATAGTCAAAAGTTGCTTTAAGGCTCCAAACATTGCTGGGAAAGTTAGGCCTTTCTGATGACGCACAGCCATTGGGCAGTAGCTCAGGTGGAGGACCAGAGCTTTAAATCTCACTGAGAGTATCACATTATGGCCTTCATTTAGAATGCACAAGGCAGAATCTTTCATAAGTGTCCTGACAATGAGTGAGCCAAATGACAGCAGATGAATCATTTCAGCTGTATATGTCATTCTGTTTTCGTCAACTGCAATCCATTGTGTACCATATGTGCAGCAGTACATCACTGTTACAATATTACAAATTGACTTTGCTCTGTTGCTGTGTTTTGGTTTTAATTTTGTTTTACTCTTTATGCCAATGCAACAAAGGTTTTCAAAACAAATACATAATAATAGCCACTGCCTAATTTCAATAAAATCAGCTTGAACATGGGGAAAGTATTGTTTTATCTCATGGCATTACTTAATGAATATAGATTCCCATGTACCCCTTTTTTATCTGCTGTTTTGCTTCTCACCCTAATTTGCATGACTCTATGAACATATTTTAGGCCTGTTTCCTATTAGTTTTATATTAATAGTTAGGCCTCAGATGAATTTGTGGTTCCTCATAACAAGGTCCTAACAAGGTATATACAAGTACCAAATATATTCAAAGTCACCAGGTACATCCCTGACTATATGTGGCCCTGTAAATGATTAAATGATTAGATGATAAAATAAATCAAATTAGACTGTTTGTTATTATGGTATTTCTTAAATATTTTTTCCTCTCCGTGGAAACTGTGATCCTCAGACTTGGCAGAAAACACAAAACTATTTGGTGGGTTACTTAGGCCCATTTTGTAACATAAATATTGTCATTGCATGTAGAACATTCCTGTAACATGAATGCTGTCATTAGGCATTGACAAAATAATTCAAAGGCATCCAATAATTAAACATCGGGTTAATAAGATAGTGAGACAAACAAATTGGGAATGATCGTTGAGTACCATTAGCCTAAGCATCCCAATGAGTGGTAGGTGCAGGCTGGTTTGATTTAAGGTCTGCAGGCTCTAATTTAGATTCAGACAAGGGGAAAATGAAAGCCAGCCCCAGTTTGGATAAGGCCATGTCTGTAACATGTCAGGCTGTGATGATTGTGCGTGAGTTCAATCTTTGTTTTTCTTTGGCAATTATCAGTCCTGTAACTTAATTACAAATTTTCTCTTCTCAAGTTAAATTGAAAATAGAAGCAAAATTTGTTACAAGGGGTTGATGGTTACATGGAAATATGTGGATTGTGTTTTTGTCTGATTACACAAACCTCCATTGTAATTCAGCTACTTTATCTACTTAACTGAGGAGAAAACATGTTAAGCAAAGATCACCATGTGTTTTAAGAGTCTGACAAAAAAATCTGTGCAAAATAGACTCAAAGGTCAATTTGATCGGTTCACATCCATACGCTTAAGTTGGGGGTGGTGGGGGGTTGATGGGAGGAGGAGAGGGTTTGCTGGGGTTTGGGGGTTCCACGTTTGTATTGACCCAGCCTTTCATGAAATAATTTCAGCAGCCTTTGAGAATTTCCCCGCTCTTTGAACAGAAGAGCCCCTGCCATGTCTCGCCGTCCTGTGCCACTGCTTTCATTATGTGTGTCTATGTTCCCGCTGAGGTTGACAGAAACCGCAAACCCCAGGATGGCCGAGACGCTTGATACTTATCGCTGCAAGAGGAGCATGCAGGGAGCCTCTGTGAAGAGCCGCTGAGACGCGCAGACCAGCCCTGAGCCAGGCTGCCGAGCACCAGGCTGCCGAGCACCAGCCTCCAGGTCACTGGCTACATTTTACTTCTGTCTTAGACTCTCACAAGCATCACAGGCACTTATCACACAGAATTATCAATGATTTACAAAGAGAGTTCAAAAGTAGCCCTGGGTGATTGAAACACATCTCTCAGGCTCTGGATGGGGTTCAGAAAAGCATGTCGGAATGTGACTGTCACAAATCAACCATATTGGAAAAAGCAATAATAATTACGTTTTAAAATAAAATGACCACAAGTAACTTTACTTTGTAGGAGGTTTGACATGAGACGCATGTTACAAGAGAGACTGAACCTCTCAAAAATTGCTTGATTCTGTCTCCTGATCAGCTGAATGTGTTTTGCTTTTTTGCAGGCATATTTTCACCCATAGCTCATTCAATTGTTGGTCTTGCAGCGTAAGAGCGGAGAACCTCAGAACTTTAAAAACAACAACAAAGAAGAAATGACTAACAACTGTCAGCAAATAATGACTATTGGCAATATACTGTGAAACACTCCAGTTGGCAGCGTTTTGGGAGGATGTGGGCCAAGAATAAATTTGTCTGTCTGTAACTATCTAAATGCAACATTTATCTATGATTTATGCAGTGAAGAATGGTATTATGAGGAAACTTTTTCCAAATGTAACAGCTTGCAGCAATTTAAATTATATTGGGGAAAACCGCTGAAACAAATATTTGAGTGAGCTCCATAATGGAATAGCTATATTTACTATGTACAGATTCATTTGGCACTAATACCAGTAACAAGTTTTGGCTTTATCAAGGGAATTTGATGTTCTCATAGCGAACACTTTCACAAATGGTAAAGGATGTTGAATGGAACAGGGTTAGAATGACTGAAATCAAAATGGTCCCTGAAGTCAAAAAGTATTATTCAATCCATATTTTAGTAGTGTGAAATGCCAAAATGAGAAGTGTAACACCCAAAACTGTGCTTTTCTCAGCTCAGATTAAAAAGCCTGTGTATATGCAAGATTCATTGATTTTTGAGGTATGGGTTACCATGTAATAAATACCTAAAAATAATACATGCTTAACTGCATGCCAGCAGATGTGATGTTTCCCCTCAGGGGAGGTAGCTATGTTTGAGTGTGACTGGTTTGTGATACAGTGTTTTCTTTTTTCCCCTCATTCTAAATGCTATACAGCCAAACAGTCAAAAATGTAATTCTTCAAAACACAATATTTTGAAATGCCTGTCCTAGACAAGGTCAGGATGGTTGTGTTTTTGTCTGGAGCACATGTTAAATTCAAACATGAGATCATAACAAGCCTTTTGTGATTTTGATACCAAAATAGTTTGATGTTAAGGTATTATTGTGGTGATTTTAAAAAAAGTCGGCGCTCGTAGTCCTTGTAGAACAGAAATATCATCAATGCATATTGGCAAAAGGAGCTAATATTTAATTATAATGTCAGAGAAACTATTTTAATGGCTTACAAATGGAGCCTGTTTACATGAGAGTGGATCTACTGCACATGTCATTTTATAGTTTTATGGTGATTTCGCCATATGAATCACACAGAAACCCATTCATAGACATTTGAACTGCCATTCTTCTGAATGAGGCTTTACGGACATGTGCGTAAGCTCTGTAGTCTGCGTTTACAATTTGTGTCTCCTCTAATAAATGCCAAATGTGATCTGTTAAGTTTTAATGAGAAAGAAAGCCATAATTTCAATGCGAGCCACTCATTTCCACACAGCCGGGGCTGTTTAATCTATGCAAGCCCACAATAACCAGAACTTGAATGTCACAGTTACAGCGGCTGGGTAAGTGAAGTAAGTGTGTGATGATTTAAGTGCATTTTGTGGGACACGTTGCTTTCTTCTGTTTAACATTGTCATTTATAAATAAAATGTATCTTATGTTTTCCATATTCCTGTTTCACTTTTAGGAAGAATGTTTCACCTGTTTATTAATTTTCAGTGAATAGCATTTGGATAAAGCTTTAACAATTTGTGATTAGCTTTTTTAATTAATGTTTGCAATCAGTAATATAATTCAAATTAGATTTGTCGATCAACATAAAGCAATAAGAATGTAAGTTACTGTGCATTAAAGACAGTGTAAAATGTTATATTTTGGCACTGCATATTACAACATATACAGGGAATAAAAGGCAGCATAGGTATCATCTTCAGGGGTGGTGGGGGTACATCTCCTTCTACATGAAATTGTGATCTAACAGTCGTCAATGCTGTCTGTAACAACATAGCCCTGCCCCATTTCCCCTATGAAGTTATACCCTTCAAAGAAAAATCCATCTTACTCATTATGCACAGAAATCTATGTCATAGTCATGGAACTTATTAGATGTTGAACTTGGTGAATATTTCAAGACTGAAAGACAAACTACTATGAACACATTGCATAGTATAACCATTGGCAAAAAAAAAACATAAAAAGTATTTGCCCTAAAGCAATGTATGCTGTGCTATATATTAGGTGTCATGTGAAGGTGTTCAACACCATGTAATCATATCTCAGCCTCAGAGGAATTTTGGAAGAATGTCACAGGCTTCTCAACAACTTGATGGAACACTGTGAGAGTTATTGCGTGGGCCTCTCTGCAGCACAATCCTCATTTACACCCAATGCCACAGCAAAAGGACTCCACATTAACTTAGCATATGCTAGCGATTACTAATTAGTTTTTGGCAGCCGTCTTCAGTCGTGCTTAGGAGAGGAGTGTATCGTTTGGGCCAGAAACCATAGGCCATGCAATTAAAGTTTACAACGTGTTTGTTTTTCAATACAATTTTTCTGTGGCTGAATCAATGCCTTGGCAGACTGGTAAAAGGAATTAAGGAGTGTGATAATTAAAAGATTAAATTAATAATTTGACTTTACTTCTCTGTTTTGACTGTAATTTAATTCCAGTGAATGAGACAAAAGAGATATATTGAAACACCTTTGTGTTAAAAAGTAATCACAAATGTGTTGCATTGCAATCGTTATGACTCAAGTTGTTTGTTTTTTCTCAGAGGCCTGTACAATTTGATAGTCTATTCTCATAAACAGAGACATTATGAAGCAATCAGCTTCATAATTGCTGCTTTGCATCTTTAACATGTAAACTCATTAATTGCAGATGGTTGTCCTTTGCCTCTTTATAAAGCTTTGAAGTAGTTGACCAAAGGGAAAGTGAAATTTTGATGTGACTTTGTAGGAATGTTATTTTGTTAAACAAGGAATGCATTGCCTGGTGTTGCTAAATAATTTAAAATGAACGCAACAGGAAAATAGACCTGCTCATTTTGTGAGGCCATGCATGTTATTTTAAAGAAACTCACTATTCTGGACCCGTTGAATGAGAAATGTGTGATTTAAATGGCTAGTTCATGCATTAGTAATACATCCGCACCTAACCCACATTAGGTGGTGTGCTAATATATCTCTGTGATTTAATAAAATAATCAAAGCTAATACCATTTTTAATTGACTGAAATCCATTTCACATGATTGAAGCTTACTCTTCAAATGGTTGTATATTGGTATGAGGGTCAGCTGAGGTATTAGCACAGAAAACATAGTTTTCTTTTCTTAGGATTTCAGCAAAGATGCCCTGTTTCCATTTGTTCACGCCACCTGAAACAGCAGGTAAAACTATTGAAAATAGAAGCCATTGTTGTAAGATCGCTAAAGAAAAGCTATGCATGATCCCCGAAATAGACTTCATGATCCTTATGCTTCTGGTCTATATGCATACCTATATCCTCGCCTATAATGTATGCTACCCTATGAAAACAAGAGATGTGCATTGTGCTTTCAGATAACACGCTACTCATGGACATAAAGCATACACTCATCCCTGAGCTTATTTAAACAAGGATGTACAAGTCTTCAAATATACAGCATGAAGAATGAATTCATGTGCTTATGTAATGATTTCTCCCTTTGTGGTGACACCTCACTGAAGAAGGCAGAAGAGAGTAATGTGAAAAATAAGGGTATCGAGGCTTTGGCCTTTGCATACCGTTTAAAAAATACATAGATGAATCAGCATGATCATATCTGCGACAGTAACTGTGACAGTATTTGCTGTTTTATCAAAAGGATACAAGTTATTACTTTAGATTTAAGTTCACTGAGAAACTGTATAATATATAGTTTAATGGCGGATGTTTTTACTGCCATTTGTGGTGCAGCAGCTGCATGTTTTGTCATTTTTCATAAGGATATTTTCCTACATGCTGAGACAGGACTGAATGTAATTAACATGAGAGAGCAATGTGCGCTCTTCCATTACTGTAACCAGCATTTAATCTTAACAAAATATATCAAACACTTGTGCGGGAACACCGAGCGAGCCATAGTTAACCCAATTAGTACTATACTTTGCTTCCAACCTTCAAACATGCATTCCTCCTCATTTAGCTTTAAAATGTATAAATCAAACATTGGCCTTAACCCACAGGACCTCCTTGGTTGTCTGGAGAGGCTATGAGTCATTACCATGACTGGAAATATTTCCTAATGACCTTGTTCAAAATTGGTTGCATAGTTGTTCCATTTTTGACAGTTAAAAAAAAACATCAAGAAGACCCGCTGATAACATAAAAAAAATTTCTGCACCTTCCTAGTGATGCCCCCTGTGATTTGGTAGTTTAAGGCAATTATTTGCTGAAATAGAAATGATAATCTTTTACCAATAAGTAATTGCAAAATGTTAAAACATGTAAACTAATATCTTATGCTCCAGGTTCACCAAAAGCACCCCCAGTTATGTGTCAAACATCCATACCATAGCAAGCATCAATCTCTCAGTGGTTTCACGAATGGATTGAAAATGATATTCAGTAGATCAGCAGTATATTGTGTGCAAATAGCATGTATTTAAGCTCTTTACTTCTTTGTGAAAAAAGAAAAGGTCCATTCTCATGCGGTTCCACAGAAGCAAACCAGAGTCATTTTCTGCGATGGGATGAGGTTGATTCTCATTTTGGGCCCGGCCAGCAGACAAGTACAATTTTGTGTCTCGTTGCCATAGCACCACAGGGTAAAGCATTAGCTTATTATCTCAACTACCTCCTGTTAGGGGAAAGCCCATCCTTCTCCCCCATTGTGTGCGTCAGAACAGCCATCGCAGCCAGCGTCATTCCACGCTGCTGACACAGCGGAAAGCCGTCTGGGTCATAGAGTCACCTGGCACCAGAGGTAAATAGCGGGTTTTTGTGTGGAGTCGCTGGCCGCGCATTGGCGACAATGGTAGGGCCCCACCGAAACGGACACCGGCTCGATGACGGGCCAGTCATCCGGTAACAATGGCGCGTAATTTGTGAGGACGGCACTGTGAGAGCCGAGGACGGGTAATTAAGAAGAGCACATTCAGGCCACAGCAGAGCCACCGATGACAGCCGTTCAGGCCCGACCGCTCCGGAGAGCTTGTTATTTCCCTCTGTCCTAATGGAGCGAGCAGGTCGCCGATCGAAAACAAGGGGCTTTGAATTTGTTTCAAAGGGCACATTGGACGGGACGGGCCAGACTATTTGCTGTGTGGGGCGGGGGCAGTGGGAGGCTGTGGATATTGTTTGCAGGTTTCACTTTTGTGGGAAAAGCCACTGAGTCGACTTAGAGGAGGGATATTATCCCCCTCCCCTCCCCTCCCCCCACCCCCTCATCCCCTCAGCCACTGACATTATTAGATAATGATTTCAATTTCCAGGCAGTTACAGCACACAGACCGCACTCAGAGAAGAGCCTCTCAGCCTCATGTGTCAAACCACTATTTGTATCATTCCATGTTCTGGGTTTTAAGATTCATGGTAATTCATGGAAAACAAAAGAAGCATAATTAATTTTAATTAAGTTCTAAATGGATTGTGGTTTTTGATATATATATATATTTTATACCTTAGTTTTTTTAGTGTTTAACCTCACTTCCTCAAGTAGAAGAGTTTAATAACAAGGGTAAGGGTTGATATTAATGAAAAGACAATCCTTTAAACAAGAAAAAGTAATCAGCTATATTACAAGATTTGTTTAGTCAATAGTGGCCAAACAGTTGGAGCGTGTATCTCAGGAGTGAAGTGGAATTTGCCAGAAAATGCTCAGGTCAATGCTCATGAATCAGGTTAATAGTGTAGATTCACAACAGTGATTTTTTGTAATCCAATTAACTAGGTACCATGTAAAACATGTCAATAAGATGCACTTTCATATATATTTCTTCCATATTAAAATATTTGACAATAAAGGGCTTCCAGACTATACCATTGTCAAGACTCAGTTCTAGTGTAAGGCATACACTGTACTAAAACATCAGTGTTTTGCTTTAAAATATGTTTGAGACTCAATAAAACATGTTAAATGAGCAATAACAATATAACAATCATTATTTGATTGGTTTCATTCTTTTATTTCTGAATATATTTAATTTTGTGGATCCCTCTACATTGTTTATTTCTATTGTTCTTGTTTGCTCTTGTTAAAATGGGTTATTAAATTCAAACCATTTTAATGTTCAGTGTGAAGCTGATACGTACAAGCAAACAAGCATTTATGCCCAACTGTAATCTAAGTGTCGCGTAGTGATGTGTTTAAAGAGCAAAATGAAGTATGTTGTCTAACACAGCTCATCTAAATTGCATAAATGTGTTATACTTTGCTCATTCCTCACTGCAGGATGATTTTTTTTCATGTCAGTGATCATTCAGCAACAGAAACATTGCTTAGTGAAATGTTTTCAATTTCTTAGACGGCAGTGCAATTTTCATGTCAGCAACAATTTTGGTTAAATGATCTGCTGAAAAACATTTGGAACAACAGAGCACTCCCCGCAGTTATTCCCCCATATCACTTTTCAACATGAAACATATTTTCTTTTGTTTTGCATTTAGAGAAAAACTGGAAACCTTTTTTTTTCTGGTGCACGTTTGTTTTTTGTTTTTTTGTAGGAGTCTTGTCGTGAGTGTTGTATGAGTAGTGGGCATTGAAACCACATTCTAAATATCGGTTTTTGGAAAGCCGGGGATCTGTTCTTGAACTACTTCCTTCCTGTTTTTTATTGTATTGTGTGGGAAACAAGTAGTAGCAACAAAAAACACAACAAAGCGACATTCCATGCATAAAAATTTTTAAAATAAATAATAAGGAAAATGTGTAGGTATAATGATTTTCCCACGGTGAGATATTCCTTCTACAAGTTTTTTCTTTTGTGGTTTATTAGAAAAGTGAGTTTTTTACTCCTCCTTTTGATTAAGGTAGTGGTTAATACAATCGTCCGTTATAATGTTTATTGTTTTTCTGTTTTTGTATTTTAAAATGATTGGTGAGAATATGATCAGAAAAAAAATTAGATAACATTTTTTATACATCTTGCTATGTAATCAGTCAGATTAAAAAGATTTATCAAAGAACTTCTTTTCAAGGAATGCACTATTACAGCTCTATCATATCGTTACATGTTGTTTTTTGGACTGTCTGATAGATGTTTAGTCACTGGAAATGTTCAGGGCCTAGAGCCAGAGAACATTCAGTGTGTGTAAACATAAATGCAATAAATAATACATTTCAGGTCTGTTTCCTTTCCAGAAAGTAGTCATACTCATGGTTATGGCCATAGTCCATGGGCATAGTCATAGTTTTGTTGACTTGACTCATTTGACCCCTCACTTAAGGGTATATGGCTCATCACTTGTGTGCATAAACAACATTAATTGGCATGCTCAACCCTTTACCTGCTTCTCTTTGTCTTTACATTACTGACAAGTGACTCACAAAAGCTTTCAAATGGACACACCAGCTGTTGGCTCAATCAAGGGCATACATATGCCAATATAAATAAATTCTTCATTACATAAATACTATGTTATATCATAGCAAGCATAAATGAGTGATATCATGCTACATCAGTCATACAAAATGATTAGCACTGAAGGGATCTTTTGGATCTGGTTGATAGTAATAATTCCATGTTCTTGATTATGTTGATGAATCATAATTTTGTGTATGGCAGGAAGAGCAATCACACCAATGCTGATGCGTAGAATGTATGTTTTATTGGAAAGAAGACTGGTCTCAGCTATGGTGGGAAATTCAATTCACACTTCTCTGATGAGATCAGAAAGCTGGCTGGGCCCAGCTGTGGGACTGGCTGGGTCTTGAGGGCAGATGTGGATCTCTGGAGGGAGAGTGCGTCTGGAGAGAGAGCTCTTGGCAGCACTGCGGGCAGACAGCGTCTCTCCCGCAGATCAACTGTTTCCAGCAGTATTCCGATACTGGATGTGGCCGCAACATTACAGCTCTGCTGAAAGAGCGATGATTTATACCCCAGCACAGCATTTATAGGAAATGTTAATGTGACAAATGCTACGGTCAGACTCTGGCCTCACACTGAGAATGCATTGCATTGTGTGGCTCGGTGTCTTTCGTTCTGCATGTGCATGCATGCGTGTGTTGTGTGTTGAGTGTGTATGTGTGTGTTTGTGTGTGTGTTTGGGTCGGAGACAGAGAGAAAGAGAGCGAGAGAGAGAGTATATGTCTCATGTAGTTCGCTTATTTATGGGAGAATAAAAAAATCATGGTTGAACTTTTTTAGGCCTTAAGTATGCTAAGAAAAATAAAATAATATGTATAGCTTCCTTTCATAACGTTTAATTATGGTTTTTTCAAAGTAGTAATATTTGAGGAGATTTAAATCACTAACGGCTGAGGTTCTTGAAGTAGATGCCCACTGAGAACACTTGGTTTTGAGTTTTTGTCAATGGACTGGGTTAAAGCCCAGTGACCTTGAATTTCATTGCACCTAAGGCCACCTCTGACAATTAACATTCAGCACGGACAACGTTTTGTTCAGCAAAATCAAAACAAAGCTAAGCTTAGACAAACTAATTCTGTAATGTATAACAATGCTAAGCGTGCAATACGTATAAATAAACACAAAATCTAATGTGGTAGTGCCATCTTTCAAACATTGACTGGAATAGGTTTTCATTCAGCTGTTTCCTGAAGACTCTTACTGCTAAGATGGCTCAGTGAAAGTTCTTAGTCCAGACCCCATGCTCACATGCTAGTTAGCTTTGCATTTATTCAGAAACTGTGGCAGATCGTCATGAGCTAAGAGTAAATATATGCAGTTATGAAAGTACTTCTGTGCAGAGTGAAAAATAATATCACTTCTACAGGGTTCAATGTATGATTCACAGTCTGTTATAGTCTTTTTACACTTTACTTTTACACATTAAAAGTAATACATGCATTTGTGTATTATAGTATGAAATTAATTACACTGAAATGATAAATTTAAGGGATGAGATTGCAATGTTTGGACAGAGACAGCAATTTGATGGTTTTGATCTTGAACATTTTTCATTTACTGTATGGGGATGTAAAGGCCGCAGTGGGCCTCATTAGCTGGGTGCCTCCTGTATTCCTGTCCCCTCTCTACATTTAAGTATTCTTAAATGGTCAACAGATGGTGCTGTGTAGACTCATCTGCTTTTGTCTTCATGACACACTACATATCATTGTAATCTCTATTTACTCAGATTTAAAAAAAAAAAAAAAAAAGTTCAGTGCCAAGCACACTCTAATATCAACATACTACTAATCCAGTCCAGCCATTCATCAGCAAAAACAGAGTATCTCTGAAGCCATCTTTGTCGCTTCAATGCACTTTTATTTTAAAAGTGCATTTTAAAATAATTTTTAATAATATTCAAATCATCTGTACATGCAAGGACTTGATTTTATGTATGCTTGTGTATTTCATTTATTACAGTGAGTCTATGACACATTTAGAGTTATAGCTGTATTTTGTCTACTGCCAGTTAGCACAGGTATACTGCTGACTAAGGCAGTTACCTTCTGTAAAAAGAGGAGTTTTGAGGTGAAATCAAAGCATAAAGGAAAAGTGAAGGAAAAATGTGGATACTTGTGATCATTTGTAATGGAATTCTGTATTTTTATTCATACTGGCTGCAATATGCATGATTACTGTGGAAATTAACCTGTGCCTATATTCCTTTTTTCTTTTTGCTGATGCAGCCATATCTGCACACCCAAAATTGCTGTTTACAGGAAACAGAATAAAGGGGTGTAATTATGAAGCTTGTTTTGGTTGATTCAACCCTTGGTACATCAATGATTGCCCATGTGAGATGTACTTAGTATGACTCATACCTACAATTTACAGTGTTCACTTTGTAAGTACTTATGAATTAAATGAGTTTACAGTCTTGTAAATATGCAGGTAATGGGAAGATGAAAGGGCATATTTTTTGCAGCATGTAATTACACATTCTTCTGTAAAGGCATGTACAACCACAGAATCACACGTGGAACTGTTACTGCCCACTTACATAACATTTTTTTACCTTTACTCAGTCTATAAGGTCATACAAGAACTATTTATCTTTTAGATTTAGCTGCAGGGTAGTCAGACTGCCCAAGCCCATCTTCTGCATATTTTTGCCTGTCAATCTTCCATCCACACCTGCCAATAGACATATAATGGTATATATTACCTTCTTGATATGACCATATAAGCTTTTATAGATCTTCATTATAAGTATCAGGTTGTATAAATACCCTCTCTTCTTCTAGTTCTATCCAACAACCATATGACTATACTTAAACTTTATTACCTATTTTATGTAATCTTGTGTATTCTTTTTTTCCATCTAAATACATTTTCCACTGTGCAAATGTTAATGCTTCATAGAATATTTTCTCTCTCTCCTAAATTAGATTATTAGCATGCCAAGCCCTGGAGCAATTTGTTATTACATCTGTTTCTGAAGTAATGCACTTTCACATTGGGAGAAAACGTAGAAAGACCACAATAGTTAGAGAAGAAACTGATGTCAGGCAATAGACATGCATTCTTGATTACAGCACAGGGAGAGGAGATTTGGGGGTGGGTATTCTATGATCTAACAGCTATGGTGCCTTGAGTAATGAATTTGAGCATTTTTTACATCTTTTCATTGTTATGCAATATTTCACATAATTTTCAGTAGCTGATGAACTTGTGATACTGGGTAGGGCTATCTTTTTACGCGTTAAAAAAGGGTCCATTATATGACGCAAAAGAACATACTTGTTTTTATCAAAGATAAGGACAAAGTGATACAGTATTTAGGCTAAATGTACTCCTTAGGCATAATGGAAGAGGAGAGACCCAGCCTCCTAGTGCTTTTCCAGCATGAGACAAGTTTATCCTGCTATAACACAACCTTTTAAAAAAAAAAAAAAAAAAAAAAAAAAAAAAAAAAAAAAAAAATTCTACCATTTACAAAGGTCGTACTGTGTTTCCTCCCTAGCGCTCGGAAATCTAACACAGCCCTACCTGAGCGGGACATGTGTTTGTTTTTATCATAATGTGAAAATGGACACTGTAAAACTGAACTGTAACCTATTTTATTGCCACTCTAAGAAAACGCTACAATGCTAATGCACTCATTCATATGTGTATGCATGCAGAGAAAGCAATTGTGTTAGCCAGCCACAAAGAATGAAGTATAATTC
Organism: Albula goreensis; assembly: GCA_022829145.1. Classification (NCBI taxonomy): domain Eukaryota; kingdom Metazoa; phylum Chordata; class Actinopteri; order Albuliformes; family Albulidae; genus Albula; species Albula goreensis. The sequence goes on from CM040759.1 coordinate 11,942,841, forward strand.
TACCTTTTCAGTTGTTAACAATAATTAAGCAGTGACACATACAGTTGTAGTTGGGAATCTTACAACTACCACAATTATTACTAGCTCACAGTTATTTGTTAATACTATCTTGGTAAATTATGTTGATTCTCATAATACAATTTATGCTTTTATGCAATGCTTTATAATTTAAGTTTTTATGTTCACAGTTGGCATTTCCTTTAATCATCTTGTACATGGTATGAGAAGCTGCCAGTTTATAGCTTGTCTCTTAAATGTACATTTCAGCACAGCTACTTCTCTTTACTCATTTCTCTGGGTGTGTGTGGCTTGCTGGGATGAGGGGCGGCACAAAGAAACTCCTATGATGACCCTCAGCCTGTGTCAAACGAGGCCAATCAAGCCCTTGTGCAGTAATATCGCCATTAGGCATGGTTTGTGTCACATTTTTACTCTGAGGAGTCTTTATCTAGGGCAAACTATAATTTACAAAGCAACATTTAATGATCCAGTGTAAAGGAAAGAAATGCACGTAATCTTCCACTGAAATTACACCAGTACATAATCCTTTATTTCTCTGATGCATGACCACTGATACATGCTCTAAGATGATCAATACAATGTTACACTCAAAAAAAAATGATTTCTCATTTTACCTCATTTTTTTTTTTTTTTGTTAACAATAAACAATTATTCTGTTACTGAATGACTGTAACCTTCTCAGTCCTCAGAATATGTTGTATTACAAAAAGTATCAGATTAATATATGTTTAATGTACATTACTGATTGTGTTTATTCTGGGCCTTAGCTATTGTCTTCACATAACTACATACACAGGGCAAGCCATCCATATTTAGCATGTGTGCACACAGGCTCACTCCCTGAGTGTCTTCTGACACCGCCGACTTTAGACGAACCTGATTGGGTCAGTTCCGCATATCATTTTGGAAGCCAGTTAATACTAATCTGCACATTAAATGAAACACCTCTGAGGCGTCATGTCACCTGACATTTCCAACTTTGCCAAGCATTGTATCAATAGTGATGTGAGATTAAATCTTTTATATTTGAATGGCATAATTTTTTCAGCACAGTTCGTAAACCCAAACTAGCTGACCTGATTTGATAGAGGTGATATTTTTATTTTCATTTCACTTACTTATTTCTGTATCTACACCTTACATATAACACAAAGTGCATTTCTTTGGGAACAAGATTATTAAAGTGCTAGGGAAGGGTACAAGTCTCAAGTGCTAGTAGGGTTAGAAGGGCTGAACCCTATGGATGACCTGTTGAGGGAAAAAGAAAACATAATTAATAAACAATAGCTCTGGAACAACAATTGTAATAACCCTAAGGTAGCTACAGCAAACAACTAAGGCTAAGTCGGAGAGCTAGGGAGAGAAGGAGAGAGGTGCATCCTGAAGAGGTGAGTCTTCAGTCTGCGCTTGAAGGTGAGCAGACTATCTGCTGTTCTGACCACTGTGGGAAGGTCATTCCACCAGCGGGGAGCCAGAACAGACAGCAGACGTGACCGGGAGGTGCAGGCATGGAGAGGAGGGGGCACCAGGCGCGCTGAAGATGCAGAACGGCGTGCACGGGCAGGCGTGTAGGGTCTGATAAGCTTCTGAAGATAGGACGGAGCCATCCCATTAACAGCCTGGAAGGCAAGCACCAAAGTCTTGAATCTGATGACAGGTAGCCAATGGAGGTCGGCGAGGAGGGGAGTGACGTGGGTGCGTCTGGGAAGGTTGAAGACCAGACGAGCAGCAGCATTCTGGATGAGCTGCAAAGGTCGGATGGAAGATGCTGGAAGACCAGCAAGGAGGGAGTTGCAGTAGTCCAGGCGGGAGAGTACCATGGCTTGGACAAGCAGCTGTGTGGAGTAGGTGGTGAGAAAGGGGCGGATTCTCCTTATGTTATACAGGAAAAATCTGCACGCCCGACTCACCGCTGCGATGTTCTCGGAGAGGGTCAGCTTGTTGTTGAAGACCACTCCGAGGTTCTTAGCACTGGAAGACGGTGACAGGATGGTGTCAGCCAGGGAGATGGAGAGGTCCAGCGAAGGAGAAGATGGAGCAGGAAAGAAGAGGAGCTCTGACTTGTCTGGGTTGAGCTTAAGATGGTGGGTGTCCATCCAGCTCTGAATATCCTGGAGACAAGCAGAGATCCGAGCGGAGACCTGTGAGTCAGAGGGAGAGAATGAGAGAAAGAGTTGGGTGTCATCGGCATAACAATGATAGGACAAGCCATGGGCAGAGATGACAGGTCCAAGAGAACGGGTATAGAGAGTGAAGAGCAGTGGACCAAGAACAGAGCCTTGAGGAACTCCTGTGGCAAGTGGATGGGGTGCTGATACTGTACCGTCCCAGGCAACCTGAAAGGAGTGACCGGAAAGGTAGGACTCAATCCAGCCAAGGGCGGTGCCACCGATCCCCAAAGCAGCCAGGGAGGACAGGAGGATGGAGTGGTTGACGGTGTCGAAGGCAGCCGACAGGTCCAGGAGAATAAGAACGGAAGAAAGGGAGGCTGCCCGTGCAGTGTGGAGAGCTTCACTGACAGAGAGAAGTGCAGTCTCAGTCGAGTGACCGGGTCTGAAGCCAGACTGGTGGGGGTCCAGCAGGTTATTCTGATAAAGGAAGAGAGACAGTTGATTAGAGGCAGCATGCTCAAGAGTTTTGGAGAGGAAAGGGAGAAGGGACACAGGGCGGTAGTTATGGATAACAGAAGGGTCCATGGTGGGTTTCTTCAATAACGGTGTGATGTGAGCCTGCTTGAAGGAAGAGGGGAAGCAGCCAGTAGACAAGGCATTTCTTATTCTATCATTGTGATGTGTGATTGCTGCGATTCAATCACAGGACACTGTGCCAAACACATTATACATGGGTGTCTCCACTCATAATGCTGCCATTGTACCCCATTAAGCTGATTGCCGAGCCTCATGATCTATAGCAATAATAATGTGCATTCCCCATTCAGGATGAGAAGTGCTTTTTGGCAACCCTTCTTTTTTAAAAACTGAGAGAACATTATGTTTCAGATGAAATGAAGAAAATAATGTAAGATGACGACAATTCTCCACATTTTGGTCTTTGGTAACCCCTGTGGTTAGCCTTGACCAAACGTAAATGTGCAAAAAGTCAAGACAAGTTGTATATTTCATAGAAGGAGAGCCTGAATTCTCACACTATTGTCACAATGCATTATCTGACTGCAGCAACATTAAAACTACTATGGAATAGACACTGAAGGCTGGTTTTACTTCTATTCTATTTAATACATTTCTTAACAGCCCCTAATAGTTCAAATGTAATTCACTGTCATTTTAATTTGATTATCATTTCCTTGTATGCACCATACAGTGAATTCTATTTTTTAAAAAGCAAGTTTGTCATTCTTCAAAATGTTGAGCTGGGACTTTTTTTTACAGTGGTGTTGCAATAAAGAACCACTTTGTGGTAATGTGGTCTTGGCCCTGGACAAAGACTGGCCTAGCTCTGTATTTAGTTGAACTGGCCTCTTGAAGAAGCATTTGTGTCAGTGGATTCCAGACAGTTTGGGTGCAAAACTGAATGCATTCTAAGGTATGGACATGTGAAAAGTGAAAATCAGTATTAACTTTAGAGCAAGTTAATCTTTTTAATAAAACAGCATGATAGTAAAGTGATTATATATGCAGTATTTGGTAACATAAGCATACATTACACTTCATCTGCACTGTTATTCAAGTACATCCACTTAACAATAACAATGATAATGATTTGTATTCATGGTTCTTTTGGGAAAAGTGAAAGTGCATGGCAGAGATTCATTTCAATTACTGTCAATGTGCAACACACATTGGTGATGCACCAGTACACCACACACCAGCTGTGGGGGTGAGGGGGGTTAACAAGAGGAATCTCTGGCTGCATTAAGAATTTGCCTAGTATAATGATGAACCTACTTCTCATGGGGATATGGATCCTGACAAATTTCAATGCTCACAGTGGGTCTTGACGTTACACTTCATGTAGGGGAAAGAATGCTGCCCAACAAACACTACTTCTGGCATAAATTCTCCTATTCAGGTTCTAAGCAGGGCCAGCCCTGTTCAGTAGCTGTCACCAGGCTGGAGTAGGAGGGCGAGGATAGTGTAAAGAAAGGAGATCACTGACTCACAAAAATCCCGGCTGTCAAGGTCCACTAATTAAAAACACAGATTCAAAATATGCATGTTTCATTAATAATTAGGGTGGGGAGGTTGGGTCATTTTAAAAAATTGATACAAATCTGTTGTTAGTTACAAATTCATAAATATACCAGAGAATGTCTTATTCTTGTTTAATTTGGGAAATTTTGTGAGCCCATGGTCTCTTCTTCAACATATTTCAATAATTTTTGCATCAACTTGAGAACCCAGAACCCAGGATGAATTCCACTTATTAAAAATATTCCTCAAAGATTAGTCTGGCACTGCATGCAATAAAGAGACACAGCCATAGAGGACAGTGACTCACTGAACTCATCTTGTAGCTAAAGATGGAAATTTGTTTCAGACAAACTGACTCCACAGATGGCATTCTGTAAGACATGCAGTAAGCATCTCAGCCCTAGTAAACTCAGCAAGAGTCACTTTGATTGGAGCTGCATCAAATTTGGGATATATTGCACCCACACTTGAAAAGCATGTTCACAGCTCTTCAGCACATTTTTACAAAGCAACACGATGTTGTATTATACCATTAAAAAAACCAGACTTGAGTCAATGGCTATGACTATCTACAATGTGTCAAGGCATTTTATTTATTTAACATTTAAAAAACAAAATTAGCAGATTGCAAGCGGATGTTTTTTTTTAATTTTTTGAGGATCTCACTTGTGGTAACTCTCTATGAAATAACCATGTATATAAAAGTGTGCTATCATGGGTTGTGTGCTTACCATGGTTTGTGTGTGTGTGTGTGTGTGTGTGTGTGTGTGTGTGTGTGTGTGTGTGTGTGTGTGTGTGTGTGTGTGTGTGTGTGTGTGTGTGTGTGTGTGTGTGTGTGTGTGCGTGTAAGAGAAGATAAAAGAGTGAGAATATAGTAAGAGAAAAGAATGACAAGGAGAGGAAGTGTAGGAAGTGTGAGAGAGAAAGGAGAAGATAGAGGAAAAAGAAGAGAGAGTGAATGTAATTGAATTGAGTGAGTCAAAAAGCCATGAGTCATACACACATGCCTGTGTGTGACAATATGAGGGGGAACACATGGCAAGCGCTGGGGCTGGAAGAGCCCCCTGCCTCCATGTGTAAATCACCTCGGAGAGCAGTGAATGCGTGGGCTTTCCATCACACTGCGGCCCTGCCTGCCAGCTGTAACAGCCTTTGACCCCGCTCTCAATGAGCATCGTCAGAATGCTCAACCACAAATGTCACTAATGGAAACGAGCACAAATTTACCAACTCTGAGGACTGCTGGGGTTACGGCAGAATCAGGATCACGGCAATGCCATTTACTTTATCAGTTATGCTCAATCTTGGTTCAACACCATACTGTAGCAGGATAAAACTGACCAAAAACCTCTCTCCAAAAAATGTGCAAAACATTGTTGTACTTTCATTTTTGCCATTTCTTTTGTGATTTAAAGATATTTAGATGCAAAGTCATAAATATTTTAGATATAGATATTACTCCCCAAATGACTTGCTTTCTACTAAAATAAGCCTGCTGAACTTCTGTTTTTGTTGCATAATTATGCTGTCATATTTGTCTTTTTACAGAATTTCCTTTTTTTGATAATGTTTACGTGTCTTGATTTCAAAAGGCATTTACTTTCATCTTTTATGGTTCTCCTGACCAAGGGACATTTTTGTGTCTTTACCATGGCACCTAACTGAAAAGCTAATTGCTGTTTATCTTTTTTATGAGGAGAAGAAATGGCTCTCCTGTGACCCTCTTATTGTCACTGGCTAAAAGAATGGTTTGGCCTGGTTGTGTCTAATAGACGAGACAAATTACAGGGTTCCTGATCCAAGAGACTCTGGCTGGACTTTAGCCAAGACTATTGTAGCCTTCAGGATGAAATCTTGGAGATACTTTCAGCAGCAAGGCCAAGAACCTGAGAAAATGGAAGATTATGCCAAATGATTCTGGAATGTCGAGAGGAATGAGCTTACATTAAGTTAGCTCCAGGTGTTCCATTTCTGAAATAAAGCAGAAATGTTAACTTGAGATGCATGGCTGCAATGACTTGTGACCATTGGGTCAGAAAAGCTTATGTCTGCTTGCCATTTAAAGACACAAGCTATTGCAGGTTTTTACATTTAGTCAGATACTCTTACTCAGAACAACTTGCTCACTGTCCATTTGTACAGCTGGATATTTACTGAAGCAAATTGGGTTATATTATGCACCTTTGTCAGACTACAACAGCCCTCTTCTTGGGAAATGAATCTGCACCCTTGGAGGTTACAAGCCCAGCTCCTTACATTATTGTGTAGTTCAACATGGTATGGAATTTTGTATGGAATTAACATGCTATTCAGAATTGCTTTTAGTACATTTTCTGGTCTCAGCCATTGGCCCTCAGACTTTAACCATAAAGACATCAGATCCAAAGTTGACATCCAATTCATTATAATCCTCATCTCAAACATTCGAACATCATTTTGCTGGTCGCTTGCATGGATGGTATTCAAGTCTTCATGTTTTAATCAATAAATGACTTGGTTCTACGTATCACTGAGGGAATATCACACAGATGTTACCATGGCTGCCACTGTGTTAGTCTCTTAGCATACTGCAATCATTACAACATACAGATCATACACAACCGCAAACTATGCTTTTCCTCAAGAAATCACAACCTGCTTTTTAACTAAATTATGATAAACATATGCTGCTAGATTATTAAAAGTAAAATTGCCAAATTCATGAAGATATGTGCATCAGAATATAAATGCCATTGTCACCTTTTTAAACGTGTTTTGTGAAAATAAACCAAAACTAGAAATAGTATTTGGGCCACAGAGAATAGCACTCTGTAAATCTAGATACACTCTGCAGACAAATGCATCCTGCCCATGATACAACAAGATAACAGCAAAAAAATCTGATTTTTATGTACATTTTTGAAGTGACCAAGGTTATAGCCATAGTAAATAAAGATAGAAAGGCAGTAAATCAAAAGCTACATGAAAACTTTCTATTCTATTGGAAAGGGAATGGACATTTCCTGTCAGTCCATAAATCTCTGTTTTAAGTGTGGGCCATTAAAATAAAATGCAGGAATTGCTGACTAATTGATAAGGTTATAATTTAAAACATTTTTGAAGCCCTAATTGAAAACATTGGGAAGGAAGACTGGAGAGGTCTGGAGGAGGGGGTTCGAAGGGGGTCTTTGATCTTAGAGTTTGTCCTCCATCCTGTTTTCCTTCAAGGTTTCCTGGTTTGTTTCAGTAGACACTGCCCCACTCTAGGGGATAGGATGTTAATGGATCACTTAAAGAGGCCTATTCTTTATGGCCAGGCTAAGTGTTATCAGCTGGGTTAAAGACAGTCGGGCTGCAGAGTTGAATTTCTTATGGAGAGGTCTGTCAGATAACCCTGCTGGGTATTACAGTAGCCTTTTTTTGGATAATGTTCTTTTCTGTGGCATACGAAGGGGAAAACATTCAAAGGATCCTGGTCCCTGTTTTAAGCCATTTGTCAGAGGAGAGCAACATGGAGAAGGGAACAGATTCCAGATCGGAAAAAGACCTACTTTTGAGTAAGGTTAGCTCAGATGACACACGATTTGACATGGCTCCAGCAAAGGTCCGTACCAGCAGGACAAACCGTGTTCAAATAAAATATTACTATAAAAATGAGTAATTCTTTTATTTGATACTGTATGTTTGATGCTCCTGGATCAGATGACTTGAAAGACATTTGATTGATACAGTAGATTGATTTAAAAGTCTATTAGCCACAAATAAAATCACTTATGGCAATGAGAGTCACTCCAGGGCCAAGGGCATGCCATACATGGAAGCCCTTTTTACTCCCACTAAGTACAAGATTATGCCTCCTAGGTACCATTATTCCTGGACCCATTTTCTGGTAGATAATAGATGCAAAACCACATCCACAAAATCCACATCGCTGACCACACCTTGTCTCTGATGTGTAAAAAGCATTCAATCAAAATGCAAGCAAGCGAGAAGGATGTAGCTAATGCTACCTGGAAGGCTGCAATAAAATATCTAATAACATGTGTTTCAAATTGGCCATTGGTTATAGATTGGTTTACGAGGACGGCTCGTTATTGACCACGCAGTATTTCTTCTGTTGATAAAGCTCCAGGGAAGCATGGGTCAATTAGTCTAGCATACCAAATTCCTGCAGCTAGCCAATTAAATGTTTTGCTTGTAGTCATGTTACCTCCTCTTCCTGTTGACTGGCTGCTCTTTGAGCTGTCTAGTTATCTGGCCAAATTACAGTCTCCAAAACAAGTCAGCTGAATGAATGTACATTTAAGAAACTATCAAACTTTTCTCTCAGGTTTAGAATTGTTAGCTGTAGCTCAAATGCATTGCTGTAAGGCCAGCCCAGGTGCAGCAGGCTCACTGCCTCTGAAGCTTCTATCTGCACTCACCTTCATGCTAGTGGCACCAGTTACACAGTGCAACAGGAGAGACAATGGCAATTAGAGGAGGGGTATATTTCTAACTGACAAGAAATGGAAACGTGGAGACACCTGGCACATTGTAAATGTCAACTTTATGCACATTCTTGTCCACATGACATGTGGTCAGGGCTCCTTAACTTCAGTACCTGGTTCTTTCTTTAGTGCTGCACCCTGTATCTACATTCCAGTACTCAGCTTTAGACAGAGACATGTGTCATTCTGCCACTAAAATGTCAGTTAACAACCAAATTCAAAAGGATCAACTACTCTCTGTACTCCAGTCAAAAAGTTTATTCTTTTCAAATCATCTGAAATATTTACTTGCTGGCACATATTTAATAAATGTGTAATTACTTGTTACAAATTGTGCATCATGGGAATTATATGAATTAACAATAAAATCTTTCCAATAATCTTTCTATGATGTTTTAGACAATATAAAATGTGTTACTCATATTCACACCAACATCATTCTGCCATTCACAACATCCAGCAACTTATTCCATAATAGATCTGTTGCCAAAAATTGTCAAGGAAATGTCAAATATAGATCTGAACATGATTAACAGCTCAACCTAATCAAATTAAAGTCCAGATGGAAGGAAAAACAGTCCTCTCAATGCTGGGCCACAAAGACTAGTTTTGCGATCGAGGCGCTTACTTTATGAACTACACATGACACGTGATGGACAGACCTCAATATGCCCTCTTTGTGGTTTACCCTTAATACAAGTAAGGAAAAAAGTAACAATTTTTCAAATGTGTTATTCTAAGATAATGTCAAACCGCAAAGCAGTGGGATTGAACTCCGTCCTGAAGTACTATAACATAACATACAATTAAACAGGGTCTACATCAGCAAGATCTCATGAGGTATTTGAGCAACAGTTGGCTTTTATAATACAATTCCAATTCAGCACAGTCTCTGAGCAGAACATTTACTTTGAAAAATGTTTGCGTGTCAAAGTCACATCCCTTTCAACGATTTGGAATTACACTGGAGATCATGCTGTTTGAGTTTGAAATGGGCCCTACAAAAGAAATATCAGATTTCATTAATTTTGCTCTTTTCATCCTCGCTTGTAATGGAAATCTTTATGAAAGAAATGTGCGTGACATTCCAAGACATGAGCTGCCTTGGTTGTCTTATGTTTTCTGTCAGTATTCTAAACGGTTGTTTGTTTTGATGTTGGGCAAACTGAGCATAGCAATGACCATAATTCCAAGGTAAGAGGGAACCCAGAATATGAGCCTAAACAGTAGATTGTTTTGTGTTACGGCTACACAATTGACATCATTTACTGACATGACTTAAATGAGCTATGCTTTGACATCTCTGCAGAACCAGTTATCAGTTGTAATAATGTCAATAATTCAGTGTCTTCAGTTAATTCAGTAAAATCTTTTTTGTTACTCAGGTATCCTTTTCTGACTATTGCAACTACACTTTGAGGAGAAACAGCTAATACAAATAAAAAAACTTAAAATACTTAACATAACCAATCAGTATGATATTCCAGCTGTTGCCAATATTGTAGAGATATTATTTATTTCCTAGCTTTGTCAATCAATAAATTGGTGAAAACAACAACAGTACTCTGCCCAAGTGTAGTTTTGATTAAATGTACTTACTGGTGCTAGTACAGTTGAGAAATACTAATACAAAGTAAGTGTTGATTGCACACAGGTTTTAGATTCCTAGTACATCTTCTTTATTTTATTAGGCTGCCAAAACCTTGAGGCTTTTTCCCTTTTGTTTTTTTCTCAAGGCTGTAAAGAGCATTTGTAATGACAGCCATATATAATTTTAAAACACCTGAGCACAACATAAATACTAGGGAATGTGCAAAATAAACTGTTCTAAATGCTTGTATTTTACTTTCAGTGTACAATGGTTTGTGGAGAATCTTATGTGATGGTGCAATGATGGATCATATATGTTATATATGACCCTGTAAAACATAGCAACATCTTTCAAACCAGAGTGAGGCATTTCCCTTATTCTTTCATTGATTGGTTGAATAGCCTCCATAATTTCACCAATGTACAAATGAATAATTAATTGGTATCAGAGGTCACACAATTAAGGAGAAAATAGAGCCATCACAGAGGAAAGAAGACCTTAAATTAAATTAGACTGGTGTTCGATGCAGCTTTGACTGCTGTCACATGTGAGAGCTTCCAGAGCCATGGAGCTACTGTCCCAAATAAGCATAATGGCCCAGAGGTTAGGGAGATTGTCATCATTGTTCCTTTTTTGTTTTGTTTTTGTTGTGTTTCTGTTCCCAAGTAGGATGCTCCAGCTGAGCACTTGATCAGGATATTTTACCCAGTTTGCGTCAGACAAAATTCAGTTGTATAAATGGATTACAGGCTGTATAGAATTCGCCAGCGTTGTCAGTCACCCTGGACATGAGAGTCCTCCAAGCAAGTAAATGAAATAAACGTCCAAACAATTGCACTGAGCACGGTCACTTAGAATAACTTCACAGATACAGGGGAGAAAAGATGGGGGGTGTTAGATGATATGAAAGTAAGACTGCACCCAGGGAGAATCTTTCTTTAAAGCTCAATTATCTGAAGGAGCCAGTCATTTCAAAGGCCATCGGGAGAAGATGCCAGTACTGATAGCAGCCACATGTATCCTATCATGCTAATTGAAGCAGTCTGCCCCACCAAATCTGAGCCCTGAAGAACATGACAAAACGAATTGATTTAAGGAAATAGAAACAATGTTCAAAGATGACATTTTTATTGACATTCCCTAATGCAAAACAGGATTGTTTATGAGTCCATGGATGCCCCTCAAATATTTCCTTTAATACAAGTGTACAGAAGTTTAGATTTACAAACAACACGATTACAAAGGCAAAGATTCACACAGGCCTTTTTGGACACAAAGTGATACAGTACATCCTTTTCGCTAACCAAATACAGGTCAGATAAAGAAAGCTGCATATCATTGTCTAAATGTTTATACTGTTTATTGCAGCATCAGCTGTTTTAAATCCATTTAAGTGAAAAGAGACCAGTGTGCTCCAAAAACTGAAGAGCTTGAAATGTCCATACAGCCAAATGCTTCTTCTCTGCCCTGTTCAACTGCAGCATTTTAGAACAGTACTTCAATGTGCATCTTGTAACCATTTGCTCAAAGTAAGATAATGGCAAAGTAAATAATTCTAAGTATCATGTTGTACATAAATTACATTTTAATTCAAAAAGTTTTTATTTTTTAAACTGGACGTCAAATATTGTCCATTGCTCATAACATGTGGTTATACATCTGATCATCCATTAGCAGCCTGGATCATGGCTGCCAGTCTTGCAACATTTAAACTGTTTGGTCCATTGTATATTTACTTTGGCACAGATGAATAGAAATAACTGAAATATAATAAGAATATGTGTGTAATGGGATTATATTCATATTTTGCTGCATCTGTTATTGTATTAACGTGTCACTCCAGTCCAGTTGCAAAGGAAATGTGAGTCTTAACTAGTCAGAGCTGTCATATGCACACACTTCGCTTTTACATGGACTTGTTAAGAATATTTCTTATTATATTAATCTACTCCTATGAATAGTATATCGCACACAAAATGTAGAGTAATACTGAGGTTTTCAGTAATATGCAGTAAAACATTGTGAATGAGGATGTATTCAAACAGACTACTAACTTTTTTGGATCCTAACTAAAATAACTCAGTCTTGCCAGGTTAAACACTTGGTAGTAAAAATAAATGGTAACCCTAAAAGATATTGTCCCCTAATTGTATGCAATTTCCTTTATGTACCTCATTGGACATCGTGTTGCATTGTGGAGAAGAAAATTGGAAGACAAAGTGAATTGTTCTGAAGCATTGTCTTTTGGGCATTTTGGCTCCAAACCTCTACAACCTGATTACATGTCTGCAAAAACCACATTCAATACCATAGCCACCAGGCAGCTATCACTGTGCACTTTTCATGCATTCTTTTTTCCTGCAACTTCAAGCAAAGTTTAAGAACTTAAAGTCGGTCATGTTGTTACTGGAAACATACTTTAAGCATAAACTGTAACAAATAAAGCAAACTTTGAGAAACCCCAAACCAGACATATATGGCTTCAGTCAAGCTGTACAAAACAATTGGTCTAGAATGTAAGTTGCTGAACGGAACAGACCCTGAGAGCTTTGGGGATCACTTGGAGGCCCCATTCACTTAGTGAGTTTGAAGCTGACAGATAAGTGGCCTGGATCTTAGACATACCATTACGCTACAATAAGTCATGAGGCAGATGTTTTCAGAGGCGAAAACATTCCCTGGGTCAATGTTTTCCATTCTTCTCTGTTCTAATGAGCCACTTCAATTGTCCGAGTCATCTTGCGAGCCTCCTGTTTTATCGTGAAACTTTACAGTTGGGCTGCGTTGGACAAAGCTTAGTGCTGCTGATCAAATATCAATACGATGCATTAAAGAAATACTCAACCTGTGCTTCCATGTAATGTGAGTGTAGAACATAGAATTATACAAATTCAGTACAATAATGATTTTCAACATTCTAACTTCTATTGTCATGGCATGCAATACTTGATGGTTGTACGATCACAGGAGCACTGAGTAGATAAGCCCGTTGGATTTACATCGTATTTTAAGTTTCTCATGTTGGTTAGTATTAGCTTTCTGGCACTAAGCACTTTACTGGATGTTTCTCTTTAATGCTAAATCATCTAAGCATTAAGGTCTTCCTGGAGAGTTACGAGACATGACATTTTTAAAAACATACAACCAAGGTCAAAGATGGAGCTCATTAAGGGATTGAACACTACTGCAGTTCAGGAGACGGAAAAAATGCTTGGTTCATTTTATGTTCATGCACTCAGTCATGTGACACTGTGGCTTTGTAGTGTCCACTGAGACAAAAGGCAAGAAAACTGCTTCTATTCTGTCTTGCCTCTTTTATTAAAGGACATGTAAAAATTAAATCAAGTCTGTACATATTCAGATGAAAATACTACATGGTGTTTTTAATGTTCAGTTAGTATTTGAATATATGGAAGTTTTTACATACATATCTACATATATATATATATATATATATATATATATATATATATTTTTAACATACATATTTACATCTATATATATGTTTATGCATGTTTATGTATATGTATGTGTGCATGCATGGATTTTTTGAACACAAGATGTTTTTCATGGATCATGCAAGACCTAAAATGAGGATAGCATCGATGATGCTGCTGTTTGTTGTTTGGCTGAAATACCATTTTTTCTGAAGTAACATTATAGATTAAATCTACTGTAATATTATTATTGAATATTATTCACCAATCCAATTATTCAGCTCTGTTCTGTTTTCTTCTGTTTTCATTTAGGAAAGCGAAATCTGCAAATGTTGGATCTTCTTAAAGTTTCTCTTACATTTTGCTGCACATTTAAGAAAAGATGCAGAAGCTGCAAACCAGAACATTATGTCCATGTACAACATATAAAGTCAAATGTTTGGTTTTCAGACCAGCTTCGCAAACACTCAGGCATGCCGATCTTCGTGCCTTGTTAAACGCTGCCCTGGTCCTCTTAAACAGGGAGGGAGCCGTTTAATTGGCACTTAGACCAGCAAATTGCCATGACATTGCTGTGTTTTTCAATTAGCAATAATTGGAGACCTTTGGTTTGCATGTATTTTTAGCCTGTTCAAAGACAAGACAGACAAGTACTGACCCAGCTCCATTTTTCATTATAATGTCTCCATTTATTGCATTTTAAAGAGGCTGTTCTCATAAATGATTAAAATGCTGAACACCATGATGCAATTGAGTTTTACTGCCATGTGCAGTTACGATGCGGCTGTCCGATTTCCTGTGAGAAAACAGTGTAGCGCTATTAGCGCAACAATTCTCACACACCAGGCCACCAGTTGTGCACGTGATCGTTTTGGAAACCCTGAGCTAATTTCCTTTATCATCTTTTTTGTGGTTGCATTCCTTGAGCCTTACAAGATGCATACCACAAATGGTTGAATAACATGCATAATGTAGAATCTAACCGACTGAACACACAGAGGGCAGATAGCAATATATAGTAGAATCTGATAACCGCAGCACACAAAGTCCCCATGGGAAGGCAGTAACCCAGTGAGGCAGAAGCATTTGACGTGTAATCCTGCAGAGACAATCAGCATTCATCTCCAAGTTCAAGGTCCTCACACACTTCACAGACAGGTTGAGCCTGTGTCTGTATCATATGGAGTAGTTTATTTTGCCTAGTACATCATCTCATCATTATTAAATTCAGATTTTATGTGTCAAGTGTCTCTGAGAGAATCTTTGATATTCCCATCTCATACATGCATGGCTTTCTGTGGAATATCATGTTAGGACCATGGGACATGATGTTGTGTCATGCAAAGTGTCTGTGCTACATGTCAGGCAGTGTAGAAGCTAATTCACCATGGCTTTTGCGTTTGACGGTGGTGCACTTCTATGAAAATGATGTGAAAATCAAACAAGCTACCTGAATGTCATGGATATATAGACAGAAATTAATATCAGAGAAAAAGCTGCCCTGTTTAAATGGTTTCTTCTATAAACAGTTCAGAAGTGAATGATTTCTGCAAAACAGGATCATAATTGCATTATTGGTTTTTATAGAATCCTGAAAAAATATCCCAAAGGGAAGTTATTTGGCAGAACTTGCTCTTAATATGTCTCAAAATTGTTACCATCTGGCATGGCTACAGGAAGTGCTTCTCCCTTTAAAACCTCAAAGCAAATAATACAAGTAACATGCAATATTCATAACCCTGTTTTATTTTATTGCTGGCCATCCATACAGCCATCCTGATTTGACTTTACAGTCTGTTATTGTTGAATTATGGCATTGTATTCTAAAATTCTTTGAACAGCCACTTATGAAATATGAGAAGAGCTATTATGGATATATTTTCCTATCCCCTTTATCGCAAGTAATTCCTCCAGAATCTACAGTGGTTTACATGCATTTGCTCTAATATCCAGTACATAAAAATGCACTGGCATCTTGGATACAAATAATGACCAAATATTTTATGCACCCTACAGCTATATATTTTAGAGCACTTTAACTTTAACTTCGGAATTTACTCAAACAATTTTAAAACTTTGGATCATCAAATAGTTAACCTTCACAATTCATAGCACAGAGCATTTTAACAAAGTCCTTCTCCAGATAATACTGTAGTATCGGGCCCCTTTTTTGCAAAGAAGACCAACGTTATGTCACATGTGAAAAAGAACACTGGATTTTATGTTGGGAGGGTGAAGGCCAACATGTAGGGTAGTGTCAGAGGAATGCACTCTGTACCTGAATCTCAGGTGCTGCTCTGCCTTTGTAAGCTTCAGCAAGGTCCCAGACGACTCAAACGAAATGAGAAATTCAAGGGCAGGCTCCCTTTGGAAATTCAATTATCAGAATACAATTCACATCAGTCAAAACAGTAGTCACCTGAAAATCTGAGTGATTATCAAAAGGTGAAGTCATATACCAATTTAAAGGTCAAGGACATTTGGTAACATTCTATTTTATGGAGTACAATCACCCTCTCACTTGTGAACACGCATGTGGTGAAATTTTGTGCACTTAATTTCAGATAAATTTACAGAGATATGTGATTAGTATGACCACTCTACTAAAAAACATATTGTAGCATATGTTGTTTAATTACATTCTACACAATCAAGAGATTACAACCATTATATTTTTAAAAAGCATGGTTGCATTGAAATGTGTTGTGAGCATAGGTTGCAATAGCATAGAATTATATGAGCGTAATTTAAACATGATTACCTTGCGAGAACTAACAAATTCACCAGGTATTTAAATATGGGGATGAAAGGTTTGCAGAACTCAGAATGGCCAGATCAAAGTACACCTCTGTCCATCATATTTATATGATCTAATGATAATGATGGAATTAGTCAAACAACACCACAGATCTGACCGGTACCTTTCACAGAATGACTTGGGAACTCTGGAGCTATGTTGCGCTCTGACCTGAAAGGGGTCTAGGAACATGCCAGGCATATACTAGTCATTGTAAATTGGCCTGATGAAAGAGTCTGCTACATTGTGTTCTAACATGCCCAGAATATTTGTTTTCTTTTGAGCTGAAATCAGCAATGTAGAATAACTGAAATTTAAAATACCCTTAATCCAGAATTCTTTTTGGTGGTTTTACTGAATTCTTCCTTTTAATTTGTGAAACATGAAGTACAGTCACTGGGCCACACGTGTGTTATAAAAGATTTTATCATGTTAACATCTGCTTACTGCACAGAGACAGTTCCTTAAAATTCATAACATAATAATATATATATTATCAAAATACAAGAACCCCAACACCTACATACCATAACATTGCACTATAAGTAAGCAATAGATATGTTGTGAATGACTCTGTAGTCCACATGCTGATTTAGTTATTACCGGTAGCTCACATTACCATGGAAGCATGCTGATGTGATAAACACAGCTACAAAGGGAATCCTCTGAACATATCAACTAATGTATTCAGTGGGCTACTGATGTCAATTTTAAGTCATCTATGTGGTTTCATTCATTCACAGCAGTATATAGTGTGGTTCATTTATGCCATAAATAACAAAAATAAAAACAAAAATGACATAATAAGTCATGATGACCTTCTTAGGCAAAATTCCAGATATATTTTCAGACCCAGGACTGCTAGTTGCACTTGAGCAGACCTGTTTTACCTAACATGGGAAATGAATTTCAGTTTCCTCTTGATGATATGTAATGTAATTATTGTTTATAGACATGGTGTGTGATGTGCATGAAACATGTGTTTACTTTGAACTAATTGGTAATTATGGCCTGTAAAGTATACTTATGAACAACTATCTTTCATCTCAACCACTGAGTGTCGCTTTAAAAGGAAATGTTTAAAGACCATTACAGTTAATGCCATCACAAAAGCAGGGGTACATTAAGGCACAGTTCCACATTTTAATGAAATGAAAGAAATGAATAAAACATTTACACATAATGTACAAATTAAAATGTGTGGTTTTACTATGTGCTTAATGTGATGCCATGAGGAATCTCAACACGTTGACACATAAAAACATGCCTATCAATAACAAGAAGTCTCCACTGTGTCTGTGTGATGTTCCCTGTGTCAATAAGAGAGATGAAAGCTGGAGTCGGGTGAACTGGTGTGAACCCCACACTGGTGCAGTGACTTCTCAGTGCAGCCTCGTCCTGACGCTATTGATGTGGCAGGAAAAAATACAAAAACAACTGCTGCGACTTCACCAGTCAGACACAGCTCACCCTTACTCCCCTCCCCATTCCCCCTTCCACCCCTATGCCCCACTTCAAGCCCTCGATATGGCAGTGAAAGCTGTTGTTAATAAAAGTTAAAAAGAATGGGATGAAAAGAAGGTGAAATTGAGCGGCCCTGGCTGTATTATTTCTTCTCTGTATGGGACCTGCCCTTTCGGAGGTGCTCTGGCAGCTACGGGCCAGGGGGGTCGCTGGCTGTGTCGCCATTGCTGCCTGAGGGCAGAGAAAATGATTTGCCTCTCCAAGGCTTCAAAGAGGCCAATTACACTTAAGTAACCAAATGAATAGATATCCCAGCTTGCTCGCCGTTTTGAGAAAACAGAAGACGCCTTTGAGGCGACTACGCACCACACCTTATGAGTAATGCGGAACAGCTCTCAGCGCAGAAAGCATCTCACCCCTGAACCGAGGAAGGGCTCCCGCCAGCCATTGGCTCGTCATGAAGACAAAAAAAAAGAAGAAGAAGGAATGGCTTTGCTCTGTATGAGCTGCATATTTAGAAAAGGCCGTCATTGTGAAAGCAGTGGCACATACGAAGTCAGCTTCCCATTGAAACCCTGAAAGAGCCTTTGACTGGAAATTGCTTTGGCAGGAGAGCTCACCTGCAGAGAGAAGTCTATAGCCTTTTAGAGGTCTCAACAGCTGCCAGGGCTGTAAGTCTGGGTACCTAGTGGGCCAAAGAATAGAAGATGTAGAGCCTTTCAATGCAACGCCACTTAGTAACAGAAGGCATGTGCCAAGCTTGCAGAATAAGAATGAAAAGTGCCCTTCAGAGTTTACTAAATATCAGGGGAGACTTTTTTCTCTAGGCCCATTCCAGCCCTTCTGTAAAGGACAATGGGGCGCACAAAGCCTCTGCTCTGCAGAAATATACCAACAATCGGCAGGGAGAGGGCGAAGAACTCGGCTGAAGTGTGGAAGCCATCAATTACACAGAGCAAAAGTTAAAAACCCAGCAGGACGCGCGCATTAGAATGCAGAGATATGCAGGCCCGTATGCAGCAGATGCCTTGCGCTGCAGTCAAGAGAGCACAGGCCCAGCAAATGTGCTGCGTGGGACCCAGGGCTTCAAGCAAAAGAGTTCCGCTTTGTTTTGTGTGTTGTGCTTTCTTTTCAGCTCCAGCTCAGTAAGGCAAAAACAAAGTAGGAACTGATCATGAAGGTGAAGCATATCCTATCAGCAGCCATGCTCATGTGTGTCTCCATTTCATTATAGGGGGTTTTGGTATTGTTTAGTACAGTCTCTAAGTCCCTGTCCATGAGACCAATAAGAATGCATTTTTATCAAAAAATCTGTCATAAAATGCAGACAGATTTTTAGAAATTAGAATTTTGATTAATGCTTCAGTTGTATCTACTTTTTAATTGTGACCCGTGGTGTCAAACTACAATTTTTACAATGTGTAAATATATTTACACACCTAGTCCTGTTTTCTTTATTTACTCAAATGGCTGATCTCAACCATAAAGGGGAGTAATTCACAAATGTGTTGTCATTTTAGGAGCATCCATACTGTACAATGGTTCAGGTCTTATGAGCATTAACATGGAGCATTAACATGGACAACAAAACTACTTTTGAAAAGTTTGCAAAATGGGTGATCGGACCGTTTTTTTCCAACTGTAAAGCACCACAGCAAATTGTGAAGGCCCCAGATTCAGAGAAAGTGAAGTAAGCACATTCACAACAACAGTTGTCTTGCGAATGCTGTGATTCTTAATCACTCCTTCTCTCGCAGTGTTCTCCATGGGACTCTGTGCAGGATGGCCTTGACACACGGGCTATGCACCAAGCACACAAAGGCTCATCAATTTAAGTATCTCCCAGCAGCTAATTTATGATGCCCTCAAAGCAATTTTCACAGTCAGAAAAGTGCAATTGTATTTTCCAGCTCATTAAGCAATGGCACAACAAAGCCTTCACCCTTCCTTCGCCTGACACCCTCCCACCCCCTCCCATTTCCCTCGTCTGCACAGAAAAAAAGAAGAGAAAAATAAAGCTTTGGTGGAGTATTAAATAGAGGTAATGTGTCTGCATTTGATCTTTTTTTCATTTAGCAGAAATCCTCTGATACACAGGCTGTATGTACTCTATGATCAAAATCCTCTCAGTCTCTTAAAAACCAAAGCCCTCATTCTGAAGGAGAATTTAATGCTTGTTTATTCAGAGGCCGCTTTAACATTCCACCCTCTCATTGTTCAGAGTTTCATGGGAGGAATTTCAAATTGTAATGTCAGGACAATCAAGCCCACGTATTTGTTCAGGCAGACCTTTTATTCTGGTGACTGCAGTAAACCTACAGCCACAAAAGCATCTGTAAGAAGACTGAAGCAGAAGAGGCTTCACAGTCACGCACTTACGAACCAAATTAAATATGAGACTATCAACAAATGATTTTACTCATGAATTATTTTTTCAATATAATTGAAATGTGTTTGGTTCAAGAAAAATGTAACTCATAATATGGGAACACAAGTGAAGAACACATTTTGTAAATTTTTAAAATGGGTTCCTGACTGATATATAAAATAACTGTTAGTCTACAGGGCCTCTTCGATATTCAGTTGGGAGGGATGTAAGCCTGAGCTGGGTGGACCCAGCAATAAAATAAGGATTTGTTTTATGGGCCATGAACTTCTTGTCTCAAGTGTCTGTTAAGTACCCTCCCTCTGTACGAACATGTGAGCTGGTAAAGGATAGCGCACGCAAACACCACACAAGTAAAACACAGCTTGTGTGGCATATGCCCTTAATGTCGTATCAATCAACTTCCTTCAAAGGGATTGTTTTCAGTGACTCTTATTGTTTTAAACTGCTAACATGTTCTTTCTCACAATTCTGTTGTATACAGTCAAAATATATAAAATTCTTAAAGTGTTTTAAAGGTATACATTGATCAGCTAGAAGGCCCTTACAACACAAAAAATCATTCAATTCATGAAGGAAATATGAATCTAATTTTGAATATACATATACATAAAATGCCTATATATATTTTATATGCTAATATGTATATTAGCTGTCAGAGATTTTATACTATCTTGTTCCTTTAAAATAATACACAAACACAGAGTGGAAACAGTGAAGCCTAGGTGCATAATCTAGCCCCAATCAAAAGTGAAATCTTTTTAGGATTATTTCTTTTGAGATACCTGTTTTTGAGAAATTTCATTTTTTCTGAAATATTTGGTCTATCCCCAACATGTCAGGAGTCAAACTTGTTTCATAATCTGATTGTGTTTTAACTTTAACTATCTTACCATCTTTAGCTTTTTTCATTCAGGTGTTCTAAATATTTGCAAAACATGTGCACAGCATATTATAACAAGAAAGGGAGAACAACAGATGGGTGTGACAGCAGTCTTATACCTGGTTTATAGCAGTGTCTTGTGGGCGGACAATTGCTAACTTTAATCTGTAACATTTCAGCAATGGTAAAAGGGCCTTTGCTGTGAGGGAAAATGACTTTCCTGCATACAATGTCAGCTAAAATGTGTATGCTTCTGCACCATCATTGTGATTTTGGCTTGCAAGACTGAGTTCCATCGGTTCAGATAATATACAGTCAAATAATATACAATTATGCATAATTCTTTCAATATATAATTATGTTGTTTGGCAAATCTCATGTTCTGGAGTTCATTTCTTGTTCACGTGATTTTATTTTTGTGTATTTCCCCATCCAACTGTAACTATATCTGACTATAATGTCAAGAATAAGAGAAAAATGATAACTTGACTCTGAATATGGCAAGGGCAGCACAGCCTATGGGTGCACTGCTGCTTTAGACATGAGAAGGGTGGGCTCAGGAATTAAACTTGTCATAAGGGTCAAGGACCTCTCTTTTCAGAATTAGTCCCATGATTCCAGTCTGATTCTGATATATTTACAGTGTTCTTGAAATATGTGCAGACACTGGTTCTCACAGATGTCCACAGACGGCACTGGAAAGCAATGAAAACTGATCAGACACATGTTGTAGGGCTCAGGGGTGTGTTTCTGTGCTGCAGATAGATTAGCCATTTATCACAAATCAAAACATGCCAATGACCTCATTCACACACATGCAGACACACACAGTCACATTGCTTCACTTTCTTCAACATATCGAAGGCCCCTTCAGTAGTGATGTTTGGTGAGTCATGAACAAAGAAAGAATCATCAGAAATGATTAATTTCAGATGTATCCAAGTATCATTTCCTGGGTTCTGGTAATTGACTATACATACACTACAAAATTGCAATTATGTTACTGAGTTTCAATCTCAGTTGCAGCTGTGAACTTTCAGGCACTAAAGAACATGGGATATTTTCCCTTTTTCAATAGAAATTTAAAAGACATGAACACATGACAGCCCACTAGAGGATAGTGGAGAGCAATTAGACACAGACATGTCCACCAAAGGAATCCCTCCCTCCGTGAGTGATGGTAAGGCAGAATATTTATCACTCTGCAGGGCTGGCAACCACAGCTAAGTCTGGATTAAATACCAGACCATGGGGCCCACCAAAACACTGGCACTGTCTCAAAACAGGCAGAGCCAACCAGCAGCCTGCATGTTTCCGTAGCTTTTGATCATTTGTGTCTTCAACAGTCAGGCCCTTTCTTAGTTCCTTGATTTTGATAGAAGAGCAAATATATCCAGGAAAATGTATCTAAATATGTGACTGGCAAACATCAATTTCTTATAGACCTCTATTTTATTCTCAAGATGACACCATAGAAGAAAACCTTTCCAAAAAAGCATGGATTCATAATGAGTGCATGGATCTAAGCCTGAGCAATAGCATAAGGGCATAAGGTCTTCAGAAAGTTTGTCGAGGGTGCTTGAATGTCCTGCCCCAGGACAGTGGAAGATCATGAATACAAGTAGGCATTTCAAACTGGAAGGAAGGGAGAACTATCTATCCATCTACCTGTTGAAATGAGGGTATTAATTCTAGAGTGTAAAATATCATACACAGGGACATCAGGTCGAGTACAGAAACTGTGTGTCGATGCAGTGATGGGACTGAAAGCAGAGTAATCCAATCCTCACTGTCAGCGGTGACTGTGGCCAGCAGCCCCATAAGGTAGACCCTGATGGTCACAGCACTGCCAGCGGAGGGAGGATTAAGCCAACAGGTCTGAATCTATTTCATCTATTCTACGCCAGCTGTGAATGACCTGTACCAAACAAAATAAAATATTTATCAATTCATAATGACCAATTTACCATGGTAATCACAATCAATTGTGGTGACAGAAAGTAAGAAATTATAATTATATGGTCTAATTTTCTTTCATGTTCTCTAATGTAACTAACCCTTTTATAGAATTATTGCTCATGCCAAAATTTTAAAGTAATCAAATTCTGATACAAATAAAAACAGCTGTTAAAGTGCCAATGACTCTGTGTTTGGTGTCGGTGTGGTATCTCATTTGTAAAAAAAAAAAAAAAAATGTCATGTGATGCTTTAAAGGGAATCAGATCACTGGGTGTGTTATACGTTTTAAATCAATGAATCCATTGTTCACAATGTTTATCGTCCATGTCTAACAACTGCAAATCCATTTTTACAAGCCTAAAATTCAGATCGATTCATTTTTATGGAGAAGGTTTATTGGAACAAAACAGCATGCATATTGTAGTCACAAGAGTTATGATTCACATCTCATATCAGGTGGCCAGGATTACCAAAAATGGGGACCCATTTTATATAAGAATCCTGTGACTGCTTTAAGAGTCTATCACCATCAGCTCAGTGGCAATGACACAGCAATTCCTTTCACAGAGAAGGGCCTGTGAAGCCCAAAGTGACACATTTAAAGGTCCTGGAAAACTGCAGTATCCCACATAGATTATATTTTAAGGAATCAGCTCCAGTGATATAAAAAACATTCTATAGAATATGCCAATTTCTGTAATTTATGCAATGGTTTGTGGTATGACCTCACTGAAAGTTCAGTCTAACACTAAAAGCATAATTGATTCTGCGGCAGAAGCTTTTGTGAAAAAATCATTTATTGTAAGGCTGGCCACAAAGTGTATGAAAATGTGGTGACATTCCTTGGTTGCCTATGGGACCACAAAGTGGCCACAATTAGTTTCTCATCCCTGTATTCAAACCCCTGTGACCGTCGTTATTGTCCCAAGCCTCTCCTCAAGAATGTTGGCTTAATTCCTCAGTGAGAGTCCAGAAGAAATTGTGTATGAAATTGTCCATTGCCATCTCTGCGGTGCACCTTAAATGCTATTTCTTTTTTTGTGTATATCTGTTTTGGGTATGAGGGGAGACAAAGTAGAGCAGCACAAGCCTATGGTCATGCTTCAGGTACTACCAACCACACATGAAGAAGAATCCTATTGTTTATTTAATTATTTGAACTTGACTAAAAATGTTAATTGTATAAAATATACCTTTTTTATAAAAATAAGTACTTTATTTTATATTGAATCTTATTTTAACGTTTTCCTTAGACTTTAGTTGTGGATAACCTTCCGAGAGAAATGTTGATTTTCCTCCAAGCATATTTTTTGCTTAACATCCTGTTTAAGTGTGTGAATGGCTTTGATGAAAAAAATGGCTAAGTGTCTTTGGCAGGAGAGTCAAACCTTTTTAGGATTGTGTGCCTAAACTTACCCTAAAACTGATTGGGTCAAGTCAAACTCTTGTAAAGTCACACACTGGGTCAAGATACTTTTTCTAGCATGTGTCACCCTAGGCCATGGTGTTAAGTACCCCTTCCGAAAAAAAAAGATTCCTCGTAACCTCCTGTGCCTGGTTCTGATCCTCTCACACAGTTTCCTTCGCTATGGGTGAGTGTTTATGAGGTCTGCACTCAACACTCAAACGCCAGACAGAAATGGAGGATATAGCCCTGCTTTATAAAACTGTCTGAATGTTACATTCTTTCATCGAGTCTTTTTTTCTGCCAGCTAGTAAAAGGAAATTGAGTGACATACTGTATTCACTATAAACCAGCAATACAGTCAGATGCTGCTGTAGAAAAAAAAAACTAATTGGCAGAGAAAGTTTGACAATGACATGACTTTGACAAAGACAATGACTATGCTTAGAATTTAAACTTACGCAATAGCCATGAATCTTTACACAATATATTTAAACTTATGCAATAGCCATGTATCTTTACACAATATATCATGTGTATTGGGGTCATAGAAATTGTGTACAGTATTGCCATCAAACTTTAGATGAAACTAAATAACAGTAAATTAAGTACAGTGTGGTGTCACTCAAGACCACTGAACATGTCCTGCCACTGCAAAAAAGTCATTAAAAACAGCAAGGTAGGAGTTCAAATCTTAGGTGAAGTAGTCAAAAATAGTCACACTGAATTATTCCAGATTCTCCAGAAAATGTCTGCCACTGGACAAACCTATGGTTAAAAACAAACAACTGTATATTCCCTATATAAACAATAGCTTAGGATGGCTAAATCTTATGTAATCATGAACAAACTAATTTCACCACAGCAGAAGAGCTCTAGTTTTGAAGAGGACATAAAAAATGTATTCATATATAGGCTAATATTATGCAAATACATTGATTCTCTTATGATGACAACTCAAATGCAAGTATACACACTATTTGCTTACAATGGATTGTTATTGTTTTTCAATGTAAATTTCCAGTTCAGATTTACCTGATTCTGATGTAACACTGGGGATAGAGACTGTGAATTTTCAGTCAGAAAAACTGTAATTTATTTTTACATGCAGTTTTGCTTCACCTTTATATAAACTGAAACCATGTATAATTTCACATTTCAGCATTAACACTGCTACTTTAAACACAGGAATGTATTAACTGCGATGCCACAAATTGATCAACCCCTCTGTAAAGCATAGCAGTCATATGCTATCATGGGACCCAAAACCAAATTGGGCTCCTGAACCACAAAGACAAGCTGTGGACGGGTGGGTTTTGTGTATTTACACATTCAAAATTATGTTTTCAAAATCCTTTTTAAAAATAGAATTTTTTAATTTTCAAGTTGGTAAAAACATTAATTACTGTGGCACCATAGTTTTGAAATTGAATTTAAAAAAATGAAATCACAATAATTGCATAGTGTGTAACTCAAGGGTCAAGGACACATGGTGTTTCTAAATGTAAAGGGTAGTGTTTAACCAACTGAATATGTGCATGTTCCAGCAGGCCGCCTCAATGCTCGCAGTGCACACCTGAGAAGTGATGACTGTCCCTGGTTTCCACATTCAAAAACATAAATCTAAACACCTGTGATAAATAATTACTGCTGGGCCACCTTCCAAAATGTACATTTAAACAGGACTTTGGCTCTTATTCCAGAAAGTCAAAATTCCCTTTCATTCGTGTACCATCCAGTAGTAGTTACAAGTGTCAGATGACTTTGTGTACAGTTGGGAATGATTATTGGTTTCTTGAAATGCATCACAAGAAATTCCATTTTCTTATCTCTTTTGAAATACATCAGAAAATTTGATCTTGGCACACGGAGTGACATATGTACTAAAAAAATCTATTTCATTCATGGTGCTTGCTTGCACAATTAGCAGTACATCAGTGTGTGTCTGAGTACACATTTCTGTACTCAGCTTCACATGTGCTGTTCATTGAGCAGACCAAAGCCACAGTGCTTTCCTACCTCATGGTAAAGGATCATTTATTCTGTGGCAGAAGCTTAACCTTTAGCACCCAACTTGGCTTTTATGCTTCCTCCTGTCCCAGATCTGTCCCAGGTCTGTCCCGGTCCAGGTCCTGGGTCCTGCTCCAGTTCCATCATTTCTGGTCTGGGGTTCCTGCTGTGGAGGCTGCTGACATATAGGCCTGGATTCAATCAACGTTTGTCCTTAACTCTGACTCACCATTAAGTGCATGTGTTTTTCTTCATAATCACAGTTTGGTGAGTTCAGAGATCGCAAAAAGTTAACTTGCCAAAAAAGTTTGCATTTTAAAAAGTAGCACTTTTATTCAATCGGAATTCTAAGTTAAGGATACATTTTTAAGATGTTGTTTGAATCCAGGCTATGTAGCAGACAGGAAATAGTTACAAACTAGACTCTCTCACTCTCTAAGTTCCTTAGATTTCCTTGCTCCATTTTCCTTCTTGGTGATGGTGCTTTCACCACTGGCCCAGATCTGTAGAGCTGAGGGAGATCCTTTCTAGTATGTGTAAATGGCTGCGTAATACATTCTTTGTTTTTCTTGCTTACAGATGTAGATTGTATTTTGTATTTTTTCTCAGGATAAATTAATAGAATTTTTCTAAGTATTACCTTGTGTCTTGTTGAACCTGACACTTATGTGACCCTTTTACTGCTCCTTTAGACCATTAGAAGTTAGTGGATTGGCATTTGGACTTGGACTGGTAGTCTAGGAAAACAGTAAAATATGAGTCTGTCATAGCAATAAGAAATGTCTACTAAATCTAACACAGAACCATTGTCCAAAAAACACTATATAGCCTATATATAGATTTTATTTTTTATTATTATTCTTATTTATTTATTTATTCATTATTTTAAGTTTAAATTTGACATTTGGCATAGCCAGTATAAAAGATGTACCACATACTGATTGATGAAAAGGGACACAAATAAGAACACTTTGTCAGCTCAGAAGGTGTGAAGTCTGTCACCCTCAGATTTATGTATGGGACAAATTAATTTGCATATTTCTGCATGGAGTGCAGTTCCCAGCATGTAAAGACACAAATTGTAATTATGTAATTCCTAAAAATGTATTTGGTTCAAAAATAGGCAGGCCAACAATCAAAAACAGAGGAGTCACTGCCAAATCGTGGTATGTGCACACTCGTTTTTGTGTGTGGGGAAGTGCAATCCAGCTAGATGGTGCTACAACCACACAGCCATTAAAATGTTGCAAAATATCATTAGTATGACATATCCTACACATCTTAGTCCTTTTTTTACTCAGTGGTGACCACTGTAAAATTAATTGTATAAGTTTATTTTACCTATCTTACCGATTCCAATAGCATATTTTCTTCTACTACAAGAGTTTGTCATTTAGGAGTTACATGTTGGTATTGGACAAAGTAAATCCACAACTCAATTTTTGATTTTTTTTCTTATCTACAGTGAATAGAGTACACTACATGGTTTCCTGCACAGACGGATTTGTTTACTAAAGACTTTGTTTTTCACTTGACCTTGCCGAGAGAGCCTTGAATTGAACTGCATCTGATTCGCTCAGCTGTGTCATTAGCTTCTGTATTCCCATTCTGAGCACAAACTGCAGTCCTGATGGTACATGTGAAAGACGTGGAAGTACTCTAGAGAAGGTTCAGCTAAGTCCAGGCAAAATGGGGCTTGTCTCAGCTTCTCACATCTTCTGTCAGAGTGCAATTATCAAATTTACATCATATTTGTGCTTAAATTGGGGAGGAATTTTGGTATACATCATGGACAAGGTTTCTTACAGTTAGTGAATAGGTTTCAGTAGTAGTGATGTTGGTATAGATGAGGGATTTTTCAATAGTAAGTGTATTTTAATGACCATGCACATTTCTTTGTATGTTTAACATGCTCATCTCTTGTTGTTTTAAATCATCACGAAAGATAATTTGTTCACTCGAACTACAGCAAACTCTCTTCAGTTTAAGACCAATTTTGTTAACAACATACTTAAGCATTGCAATAGGTACATGTAATTTTGATAAGCATCACTTTTTAAATACTCAAAGTCTGTGGACAGAACATCTTTGATTTTGTAATACCACAGAGTGAGAGATGCATTCTAATGCATTCAAATATATTAATGGAGCAGACAAACACTGCACACAAAAAAGGCTGTTTAAAAATTAAAAGAGAAAACTTACACAAAAAGGACTTGACATTTACAATGTGATTCTGTTTTCATATCTCTGTTTGAGAAATATGCTAGATTTATGGGAGATTCCTTTAACAAGAATATGTCATTTTAAAATTACAAACAATTCTAGACATTGATAGTTAAAACAACGTAATTACAATTAAGTAACACTTGAATGGGCAATTATTTAAGGGAGATTATACTTAATCACCAAGTCTAGTTCAAATAATTAACCTGTTATATGTTTTTTTATAAACAATGATTATTTTGTGACATGTTAAATTTTCTAAAATGTGTTAACTACTAAGACCAACTTTCAGCTTGAATCAGAAATACAGAGTGTAATATTCAGTGAATGAATTTGAGGAGTCCTGTCATGTTGTACAGGGACAGACAGGCTGCTATTGAAAGGAGAGCTGGGGTTGGTGAATAAGCTTGATGTTGGTGATGACATCACTTCCTGAATTATTATGGTCTCCCACGGGAGAGACCTGGGTCATTTTTGTTTGTCCTAAAGGAGATTGTCTGCCTGAGAGCTCAGAGAACCCTGTAAAGAAATGTCTTTTGTGGTCTGTGGAACTTTGTACATGTATTTTTTCAACTGTTTATTGAATTCCCATGACATGCTTGGTTTATAGTATAATGTCTGTGTATGAAGCTTCTACAAAGGGAACACTTGGTAAATATTATTAGTGCACACAAGCCATTGACAGTATTGTACATGATACATCTGATTTTGAGTGATTTTAATGGTTGATCTGTGCATTCTGAACTATGCTGTGCAGGGCATGATAAACTTGTTTTACTTTACAACATCCAGCAGTCTGCATGTAGAATTGTATTAGTACAAACTACATGCATAATTGATAAATGAGAGGACTAAAATTGCACTTTTATCAGTACTTGTGTATCAGTGATTATGTTAATGGAATCAAAATAGACTAACTACCTGTGCGGGGGAAAGTGACCCTAACGTTCCTCCAAATGCAATACAACATAATTGGAATTGTATTCACTCAAATGAACCCTTAATTACGTAATTGACTCTGGTGCTGAAAATCAGTTAAATAATTCAATTCAGCCTTTCAGCAAGAGGGACTTCAAGGTCCTATTGTTATAGTTACATTTTATCCAGTGTGGCAATATACAATGTTACCGTGGAAGAGTCCACTGTGCCAAAGGAAGAACACGACACATAAAAACCAACATGGTGCAACATGGTCATCGATGCAAAATTTTTCAAGGGCACACGTCAGCTAAATTCTGGACTTCTGAGGTTCAGCTGAGCTGTCATATTCAAAATCGTGAATGTAAAGAAACCATCACTGATAGCCTACTGGTACTGCGGCAGGGGGTTCCTTTCTCCTTTTCACCGAGATATGCCCATGTGGACAAAACAGAACAGTTCACATGCAAAAAAACCTTGAGTCGATCCAGAAACAATGCGGTTTGGCCTGAACTTTCAATAGCATAGTTAAGGAAGTGTTACTTCTGTCATTACTTTTGTCATTACTGACACAACATTAAAATAAAAATCAAAGAATGGAATACATTTTGTAATAAGTATTACTGACTTTATAAGAATGACTGAAACAAACGCGATTATTCACCTCTTTGGTCTTTGCAAGCATCCGATGTAAATGCTGACAGGCAAAGAATAATTAAATACCACACCACTCCCAGTAATAAAGTATACAATATAACATTAAATGGCGATCGATAAATATGATGTTGAGGGCTATTGTCAAATGTGATCCATGGTTTGATAACATTTTATCGATATCCCAACAATTACGAAGAATTCAAAATGTTGGAAACCTGTGTGATGAGAGAGTGGAATTTGAGGAGTTTACTGGGGTGCGGACATAACAGCATGTGGCAGGATTTCAGTAATACCTCGGTTTTCAGGGTGAATTGAAAGCACTGAAGTTTCAGATTGTTTTGATATTTTATGGGATCAAACTGACAGTGCAAAGAGAAGAAACGTAAACGTTTCATCAGAAACCGTGTACATACCCTCATTACTACTGCAGATTTTTAAAAATATTATCAGTGTCTCTTAAAATGGATTGATTATACGGTCATTCGTTTTAAGAGGAATACTAGTTAACAAACCATGTCTCTGGCTAATGGTATGAAAAGTTTGATTTATACGGAAATCAGTTGTCCGATGCTTCACCCATTTCACGTTCAAACTGTTACACAATCGCAATGGGGTATCTGAAGTGATTCGAGTACCTGTGAGAAGTAATCTTTTGCTAAGTAAAGTTCTGAATCGTTTTAAAGCAAACGTCTATACGCCGTCGTTGCCATGGTTAATGTTATAACTGTAAATTAAGGCAATGTTGACTGGTGTATGGTCCGTATTTATTTGTTATTTACAAAATATTATTGAAGTTATAATTCATTTCACAAATTACAAAGAACGCACCAACAACGAACGACATGGAAATCGCCTCATTTAAATGAAAGGACAAATAAGTGAAATGTTTCGTTTTACATTAAAGGAAAGCAATGTGCTAAAGACAGTCTGATAATAACAGAGACAACTTCCTTAATTTACATGTATGACATAGCCAGGTGTTTTTTCTGACACCTGAATGGAGGTGTTTTCTATATTTAAGGAGATGTGAAGTCATGATTGTATTAACAGACAAATATATTGTCATTGAGATGTTCCCTTTCGGCAAACCTCTTCCCTATATTTTAAAATTAAAGTACAATAATTCATTGGACATCCAACCTAAACTTATCGATTTGCTTTCCGAACTGAAGATTTGGGCGACTATTTAAATTCTGTTGACCGCTACAATTTCAGTTTAGTTAAGGATTATCCTCCAAAATCAGCGTTTTATAATTCGTGGATTTACCAATCATGTAAAATCTACAAACCTCGTCATAGTATATATGTAAACATTAAGCCTCAGTCTGAACAAACATACGTTGCCAATATCTCCTCTAAAGAATGAGCTTCCACAAAATTTTGTCTTATTTTAAATATACAGAGGTACTTGGGTAGCCCTTTTAAAAACCCTTTTAAAATTAGAAAAGAAGCGAAACAGTTAACAATGTTTGAAGTCTGTGAGAAATGTTGCCCTTCCAGCTATACGCCCGACTATTAATTTTTTTCGAGGACAATTGGTTAAGTGGAGCTAACTGTTGCCTTTTCTCCCCGAGGTAGCTTCCTTTTTGATCCTGCCGCGCCTGGCGCCTTCCAAAACATAACTCGTCTGCCTTATTAAATGCTTTGAGTTATAGTGAACAATTACCTGTTGCTTTGCTATTGAAGCTTCTGCAGCTTTGAGTGGGTAAGACATACGTTAAATTCCTACAATGTTGTTGTTACAATCATAATTATATATAATTTAAAGTAGGTGTACTTGTAAGTAATGCATTTGTTTTCGTTTGACTAACATGCATGCATTTTTATGTAATTACATTTTTAATTGTGGTAAATGTCACTATAGATCATGTGCAAAAAATGTATATTTCATAAATATATTTTCTCTGTTGTCAATATGAAGGACATTTCCATTCATTGCTTTATTTAGTAAGAATAGGCAATATTTATGCACAGTTTTTGTTTTATTCTTTATTCAAAGTATAAAGGCCAAAGGGCTGGTTGTCTCTCTGTATGGTTTCAATAAGTGTTGTACTAATGAGTAAAGAGAGTCTTTCTAGAAGCTGCCCCACTGGTTAATTGCACTAAAATTGCTCTGGTGGCTCGGTACACCAAGGAGACCAGAGCCCGTGAGCTATCAATAAACCTTCACAGCAAGACATCTATGATTAACTACTCATTTCTTTCAAAATCCTTCTTGATGTCTTTAGAGCCAGACTGGCCAATCAAACTGCAGAATTTCAACGTCACGTGGCAAAGTCAACAAGATGATTGGACGGCGGTGAGATTAGAGGAAACTTGCAGACCTTTTATAGCTGAAAGCAAACACTTGTAAACTAGTGGACGTTTGAT
This sequence comes from Albula goreensis, assembly GCA_022829145.1. Lineage (NCBI taxonomy): Eukaryota > Metazoa > Chordata > Actinopteri > Albuliformes > Albulidae > Albula > Albula goreensis. Next base: position 11,975,585 of record CM040759.1, read on the forward strand.
AGGGAGCGCAGCGGTACATTGATTTGTATAAACCTTGGACGCGGTTCGGGACTGTCAGGCGAGTCATTCATTGGTGCATGGCCCCATATTCTTGTATCATGAATCCTATCCAGGGGTCTATCTCCCAAGACATAAAACTGCAAGAGAAGGAAGACACGGAGAAGGAAGGAATTCACTCAAAGGACAAGAACGCTGCTAAAGGATTTAAATGCAAGACGTTCAGTCTCCCTTTTAGTGTCGAATCACTCATTTCAAACAGATCAACTTGTCGGACTCAATATTTTTCTTCTGAACTAGGTGTGGTTCCGCCTAAGCCCGGAGCAGAACAGCCGAGGCAGAATTCTCCAATGACAATTTACGCAGAGAACAGCCTTTCATCTGAAAGCGTTCCAAATTTATCTGACTCTTCGAAAAACGAGAGTGAAGACCTTAACGACAACGATCAGACCACTTGGTTTCAGACTTCATCATACTCTACTCCGACAAGTAAGTCCTCTATGCTCTTTACCATATGACTGGCAGTCGTAGTTAAAGACTGAGTGGGTTAGTTGGCAGTAGAATTGGTACAGTATACATTAGTAACGTTTATTACAATGAAGCCTGAACTTAATTTCTCACAATTACAATTTATACATGGAATTTGTAATAGTATTTTGTTGGTGATGATACTGAAAATAACGACTAAAGATGAACGTTACTGAATAATTAAATACAGTAACTGGATTACTGTGTTGACAAGTAATAATTTTCAAAGAATAATACTAAAACTGTTATATTGGATAATTTATTCAAAATGACATTACATCGAGTGGTGCTTAATCATTTTCACATATCTAAATATCACTACATTAAGAGGAGTTACTTTTCCTCACAATTTACCAAGAATCAGGGATTTCTTCCTAGCAAGATAAGTCGCCCATAGGACTCTTTCCTCTTTAACAGGTTATATGACCGTGTAAAATGTAACTGTACTCTTTGCAGTTTTTGAATAGGATAATAATATGTGAGATGATGTATCTTCGTTATGTCCGTATATGTATTGTCAGTAAATTATGCTCCATAATTTAGCATGCCTCACTTTTGGGAGGAGGGTGGTGCTTTTAATTATAACTTACCCAACACTCAAGTTTGATATGGGCATCGTTCAAGGTTACGGAAAGTATTGCTCCTAATATGATTTCGTAGCTCATTTTGAATGCGTTGCAAAATGCATTAATGCACAATTTCTTACCGTTGAACAGGAACCTCCAGCCCATCCCCATGCCCTCTTCGGAAGCACAAGAACAACAGAAAACCTCGAACGCCTTTCACTACTTCGCAATTGCTTGCCCTGGAGAGAAAGTTTCGACAGAAACAGTACTTGTCTATAGCAGAGAGGGCGGAATTTTCCAATTCTCTAAATCTTACGGAAACACAGGTCAAAATCTGGTTCCAGAACAGAAGGGCGAAAGCTAAAAGACTGCAAGAAGCTGAACTGGAAAAATTTAAACTTGCAGCAAAGCCGCTCCTTCCAGCTTTTGCTTTCCCATTTCCGTTGGGAGCGCACGTGGGATCTCCATCCTTGTACGGACCTTCAAACGCCTTCCCAAGGCCTACATTACCGGTTCCTGGACTTTTTGGTGGACCTGTCACCTATGGAATGTATTATCTGTCTTAAATAGTTGACACACAATATAGAAACTTCAACAGAGCCTTATTCATTATCTCAACTAAGTCCCTTATGCGCAATGGTACATTGCGTAGTCACCTGTTATTACATGTTTCACATGTTTTTTTCCCTTTCCTAGCCACTCAGTGCTTCTACATTTTTGACAGAATAATTTATCAAGCACGGGAATACATAATAAGTGAGCCTTTGATAATGTAACTCTTTTTCGTTTTTCCTTGCAATTGCTTTCTTGAAGTCACTCGATTTTTTAATATTTAGGTGAACACTTATATGTCCCTCAAGTTTATTTTAAGACTCACGTTAAAAATGAGTTTACCATTCAGCTTGTCACATGCTTTTGTTGAAAGGTGTGTAATAGCTTGGGAAGCTGTCTATGTTGATATTTGTTTTTTGGTGTAAGTTTGTGGTAGGTTACCCAAAGTAAACAAAGGAGTATAGAACAAAAATTCAATATGTTTATCATGCATTTGACTCTGCGAGTCGACTGTGGAAGCTTTAGCGTACTGTCGTTAAGTAAAACCATTTAAACGTCTGTTGGACAAGAAACTTTCGAGTTTTTAATTTGTGCTTTCAGAAACCAAATAATCCTCAACCATGAGCAAAGATTTTAAATGACCAGGTCTTCATAATAGATTTAACATTTGGAATTTTAGTGACACTGGTTCATCAAATCAGTATGCGTATTTTAAGTTTTTTTTCTTTCTCAGAAATATAGAGGCCATGCTTTGTGATGTCCCAGTTGTTCCTATTTAAATTTTTTAATGTAAATTGTTGTGCCTTTCCGCTTTCGTTAGAGTGTATTTGTATTTGTAAACCTTCAGACATCTTACTAGCAAAAATGAGTACATATTATATCTTTCTATGGTTCGTGTTTGGAATTCTATAAATGAACGTTTTTTTTACTATTATTATTATTTTTTGTGTACATCAAACCAAGCTCCTGGGAGGAAAGTACTGAAAGTGCAAATAGTCAATTTTACATAATGGAAGGTCATATTGCTTTTCTATGCTTTGTGTAAAACATACTGTTATATTGTAAATAGAAAATTTATACTGTCTCTGATGTTTTTTTGCAATTCGAGTAAAAATAAACAAAATGCTGATATTTATATAAAAAAGTGTGTGTTATCTGTACTATGTACATGTATATATGTTAATTGTACAGATACGTTAGAAACCAGCCTTATGTACAAAATAATCAATAAAATCTTTACATTTGCAAAAAAAAAATGTTTACATGTTGGGGTTCTTCAAAGATATTGCCGTTCAATAATGACTAGAAAAGCACAATTTTTATGTGGTAGAGCTCTAAGTATGACCCATGCAACAACATTATTAGTAAGTAATTTCGTATAATTTTGACTACAATGTGACAAACCCATTGCTTCTAATTCCAAAATGTGACGTGGTGTTATCCATGAACTGAACATACAAAATACAGGTGACTTTCAAAATCATAAATAAATGCAAATCATTGTGAAACTTGTGTGTAGCATACCAATTTAATTGCAGAATTAAATGAAAAATACTTAACCGCATTGAATTGGCTATTCAAAACATCTTTTCAACAACCACATCAGGGGGTGTCCTGGGAGAAGAAAAACAGTTCAGCATCCCTAGGTGTATTATAGTTTGACAGTTTCCTTCAATAATTAGCCAGAAGACACAACACTCTCCGTTATTTCCTCAATTTCTCATTCTGTATCTCAGAATCACTGTCGGGTTCATGAATTAAGCAGCACTACTTACAAAGGATAAACGTTTGAGAGTATCCTGAATTAAATGGTAGAAATCGTCGTCTTCGTCATCATCATCATCATCATCGTCATAATAATATCATAGCATTAACAATCATCATAATAGTAATTAACCCTCTTGTCATGTTTCTTGGGTATTCTGGAGGCATTTTATCTGCCAGTCTACCAGGGATATAGATTATTATGGAATGACTGTTGCCAATAATACTTGAGCGCCACCCTCTGTTCTTATAATTAACTACAATGCACTTGCTTACTTTTGAAGAATACAGACAATACTAAAACGATCTGGAGGAATCAATCACACAAAGATAATATCAAACAATTATATGATAATATACCACTAATTTACGAAGAACATATTCTGTATACTCATTTAAACGGGGTATCTTCAGAATCCCTTCACATCGTTGGACAAAGCAGACTGAGCGTGAATCCTTAGCAAGTGAAACATATTTCCGTTACCAAGTGATTTCAAGCATCTGTTGCTGAATTCCCTCACAGACCCTTTTTTCATGGCATGAAAGTAAAGCTGTACTCTATTCTGTTACCAAATTCGTGTGCAGTGTAATTGTGCCAGGTCAAAGCTTTCAAAAAATAAGTGTTAGAAAGAGTAAGGTTGCTCTTTTCTAATGAAGAGTCACTGTAGCTTTACCGTTGTACCCAAGAATGTCACTCAATAAATTCAAACATTCATCCCATGGCCAAACACATAGGAAAATACAAACCTCTTTAACTTAACGCAGACCTATGCCACACTGCTGTAGATTTTTACGCAGGGTAGAGTCATCCTTTATCTGAAGTTACTCAGACATTTGTTTCCAATTATCTGATTTTATTTAGGATGGGAAAGTAAGAACTGAGGTCTGCATCATGGTGCCAAGAATTTTAACTTGAATATTTGGCAACATTAAGATATTGGTTCTACAGAAAATTTGCTTCAATGACTGCTTCATCCTGGGATGATTTAATCCCCAAAATTGTTTTTTTCCCCCATTTTGGACTAGATCGGTATGCGTTTTATTGCATTTTGCAGTTTTTGATCATCGGTATGAAAATAAATAACTAACAGGAAAAAGTATGTACTTTTTGTTTTTTAAAACAGTACAAATCTGTACACGTTAGCCTAATAGTGGAGTCATCATGCTGTTTCATAAATGAAGAGTCTTCATCACTTACACGTTTGGTCAAATTAACTTTCCTTCTCGGCTGGTTACAAATAGGGCTACACCAAACTTGGAAAGCACAACATTCCCAATGACCCAAACGTATTGCTCCCGCATCCAGCACAACTGCATAAAGCTCGTACACTAGGGGTCAGCATAGGGCAGGAAGACGTTTCACTGTCATGAAACCTGCTCTTGTGCTTCTGTTTGTTGGACACAGAGGGTTTCACAGTAGTCCTGTGTCCGAAATCATGGGTGAATGGTGTGAATGTCATAAATTTCAGTGGTGGCCAAATAAGCAAACAATAGGGTGACGCCAGAACCATCCTGGTCACTTGATACCCTTGATACACTTCCTTGATACCCTTCCTTGGTACCCTTCCCTAGCACCTTGATAATCTTGTTCCCAAAGAATTGCACTTTGTGTTGTAAGTCGCTCTGGATAAGAGCGTCTGCCAAATGCCTGTAATGTAATGTAATAAAGTAGGCTTACTGTCGGTTGTGATTCCTAGCTTGAATTTGCACTGCAAACTGCTGCAGTATCATAACCCCTCCTTGATAACTGCTCCCTTAAATGAAAAAAAAAAAAAAAAAAAAAAACATGTGTTCTTTGCTAAAATTATTATAGGCCTAATATATTTGTTCTCAACGTGTGCACAGGAAGGGATCGGTGAGCATTTTTTTCGCTCCACAAAAAAATCTGGATACTTGGACTAACTAGCGAACTATTCTGTGCTTGAACACATTGTACAATGCAAAGGGCAGGCTTCCTGGTCACTTATAATTTAGGCTTCGGTCTTCATCTACTCATAAATTAATGTTAACAACAGCAATTATTCAATACGACGAAACTTTGACTGTAGATTATTTTAGGCGAAAATCCTTCAAATGTGGAACCTTTCTCCTTTGCACCGTGTTTCCACCTTTCAGCGGACATATGAGGTTAACGGGCCAAAACGTTTTGTTTAGTATTCGCGCTGGAAACAGGGCGGGAGGTAAGATGTATAGAATGAGTATTCGTTGAGTGGAGGCAACAAATACTATCTCCGATCGCTTGTCCTCAAATCCAACAGTGACAACTGCTGTTAATTTGTTCAATTATCCTGTTTTTCACTGTTGTAGAAAATGGGTATTGGCCTGTTGGCTGGCTATTCAAAATACACACGATGATGGTAGTCATGCTAGCTAACGTTAATTATTTTAGACTAAGGTAGGACAGCTATCCTTATTAAGACTTTGTTTTGAAGCCGTTATGCAATGTTAAAGGTAATCGTGCAATCCATCGAATTACAGATTTTTCCATAGCACTGCATGGTGTGAGAATGAGATGAGTTAACCACCGTTGTGGTCAGCTGACTAGTTAGCAGTTGATGGCATCTTTTTTATTAACGTACCTAGTAGTGTCATTTGTCACTTCTGCTAGTTAGCTTGTCTTAAACGGCTAATGGTAGGTAGCTATATTTGAACGAGTCAGCCCTCTGTTATCATGAATGCACGTTTACTCGGGCCTTGTCTTATGTGTCAGCTGCTTGACTGCATTATTAAATGAACAAAACATATTGTTGTTCTTCTAGCCACAGTAAGGAGATAAACCATGAGTGAGTTCCGGATACACCACGATGTCAACGAATTGCTCAGTTTGCTTCATGTTCGAGGAGGTGATGGAGCAGAAGTGTACATTGACTTGCTGCAAAAGAACAGAACACCTTATGTCACGACAACCGTGTCTGCGCACAGTGCAAAGGTAACGATAACTCATTATCTTGCACAAATGTTGTCAATAATGTTGTGGGTAATGTTCATGTATAATGTCTCGAAACTCTGAATTGTTTTAGGTAAAAATTGCGGAATACTCTAAAACACCAGAGGACTTCCTGAGGAAATACGAGGAGCTGAAATCAAAGAATGTGCGCAACCTTGACCCGCTGGTATATCTTCTGTCAAAGCTCACGGAGGACAAAGAGGTAATCTATTTAGTTAAGTGGTCTAGAGGTTGACACTGTTCTGAGAGTCTTTTAAATATCTGATACATGTGTGTTTTTGATGTCATTCGCCCCTGCCTTGTTACATGTGTTTAATGGTGATTCGTTTGCCCAGACACTCCAATGTCTACAACAGAATGTAAAGGAAAGATCAGAAATGTCAGCTAATACCACATCCAGCAGCAGTGCAAACTTCAGCATTCCCCCAACCAGCACCAAGATGTCAATGCAAGAGCTGGAAGAACTTCGAAAGAAGCTTGGCAATGTCACAGCCAGCTCAAATGTTCAGCAGGTACACCTTAGTCCAATACATAATTAGCTTGTCATTGTTGGCACCTGTCCATGGCATTCATTAGATTTTCGACATTTCTAACTTCAAGTCAAGGGTTTCAATAAATTGAAGTAGATGTCCTGAATGGGTGTTAACTGAATGACCATTAAAGCTAACCTTCAGTAATGCATTGAGGCCATTACATCTCTTGCAGTCTGCTGAAGTCACAAGAAAGATGCTGAGAGACAGACACAACAAGAAGAATCCCACTCAGCCAAATCCTGTGTTTCCCAGCTGGGTTTATGAGAGGCCTGCCCTCATTGGGGACTTCATCATCAGCAGTTCTCCGATCGTGGAGCCAGCTGTGGCCATAGGTTCATAATCTACTTAGTCATATGGATGGGATGGGGAAAAAGACATTCAGGAAGCCAAAGCACATGATTGGACATTACATTTTGCATCATTAATCAGTGACATCATGTAATGAATGTAGGAAATACTGCCTTTGCTGTTAACCATTGGCTTATCTGTATCATCAATGCATATTGTTAGGTACCATGCCATTGGCTGCCCAGGAGCAAGCATTAGTGGAGGATCTACTGTACGTGCTGATTGGGGTGGATGGAAGGGACATTACAGCCCAGCCTGTGCTGGGAAGACAGAGCCGCTCCTTCATTGTTGATCCTACTCTGGACATGTCAGTGAAGGAGCTGGTTCATAGGATTCTACCAGTCGCAGCTAGCTATTCCACCATAACCCGGTAGGTGAAGCCAGTTTTTTGAAGTTTATTACTGTGTGATTATTAATTAAATTAGGGCAGGATTCATTTGTATTGCAGGTGCATGCATTAAGTATATTTGACTGGAGTCATTCACACCTCCATTAAGACACAATAGTTAAATTTACAATCAAGGTGGGAACGTCCATTAATTATTTGATTTTATTTCTGAATTCTGTGATGAAACTGACCTCTGAAAATAGTGGCTCTAGCACTCAGCCTGGAAATGAATGAATAGCTTTTGGTAATTTTAAAGCATGTATGGTTTGGTGAATGCTAGGGAGCTGTGTAGTGATACTACTAGTGGCCTTGTGGCATTCTATTAACTTGTATGTTTGACTTTCAGCTTTATTGAGGAAAAGTCCTCCTTTGAGTACGGTCAGGTGAACCATGCACTGACTGCTGCAATGAGAACACTGATGAAGGAGTACCTGATCCTGATCACACAGCTGGAACACCTGCACCGACAGGGCATGCTCTCTCTGCAGAAACTGTGGTTTTACATTCAGCCAACTATGAGAACTATGGAGATCCTAGCTTCTATTGGTAAGATCACTGCATTTAACCATGTGGGTTAAAACTGCCTGGCAAGTTGATGAGTCCAACTAGAGCCCTCATCCTTGGCACAGAGTCCTAAACAGAATCTTGACCGTGTTGTCTGTAGCAACTGCTGACGCGAGGCTACACATGACTGGCCATAGAGACGGCCTGGCATACCCCATGTAATCCTACTAAGGCATCTCCTCGTTTCACAGTATGCCTGTAGCAGTGGTGCATTAAGTGTAGTCCTCTCTGCAAAATGACTAAGCAGTACCGAGATTGCAGAAGTGAAACAGTTCTCTTACAAGCATGTCTGCTTGTGTTCTGGACATTGCAGCAATGGTATGATCAGGCATTCTAAATGGATAAAAAGTGAAAATATGAGGACAAAGAAATTGGTTTTTAATTTGTGGGATAAGTCGATGGGAGTGACAATAATTCACCTAGAGTGTTTTTCATTTGTGTGTGTTTTTTTTTTTTTTTTTTTTTTTTTGAAGAATCTCTTTTTCAGCATGTCATTTTGAACTGTTTGTATCTTAATATTGCTTTGTGTCATTTTGCACTGGAGCTGCTAAACACCCATTACTTTTTGTTAATGTTCATTTTGTACCCTTTCTTTAGCTACCTCAGTTGAAAAAGGTGACTGCATGGGTGGAGCCACATTAAGCCTCCTGCACGATCGAACATTCAACTACACAGGAGACAGCCAGGCCCAGGAGCTGTGCCTGTACCTCACTAAAGCAGCAAGTGTCCCTTACTTTGAGATCCTGGAGAAATGGATATACAGAGGCATCATAAAAGATCCCTACAGGTAGCCTTTTGCACTAGCTGCTCAAATACCCTTGGAAACCTCAGCGGCTCATAGGGTTACATAGACTCTACTACATAGAGATTTGGCTTTAAATGGTAAAAAGCATCTTGATTTTTTTACCATTTAAAGCCAAATCTCTATGTAATATGTCTATGTTTTTTTTTTTTTTTAAACTAAGTTTGAAAAAAATTGTAAGTGGTGTGCTTAAAAGTTAATTTTTGCAAGTTTTTTGAGACATTGATCTGAGGTCAGGATTTTGTATCATTGTGTCAATGTCATTTCATTTGACTGTTTGATAGTGAATTCATGGTGGAAGAACATGAGCTTCAGAAAGAAAAGATTCAAGAGGACTACAATGACAAGTACTGGGACCAGCGGTATACCATTGTGCAGCATAGAATCCCGTCCTATCTTCAAAAAATGGCAGACAAAATACTGAGCACTGGTACGTGTGACACTGTTTACCACCTCATATAAGAGGAAATGTATATACATAGCAAGGGACTGTTCAGTGTTTTATTAATACAGTGACAGGACTTCAGACACAAGAAAGCTTTCAGGGGGCCCTAACTAACATATAGAGGCACCACAAGCTGATAATGTCTACAAAAATGAAAACATGACAGGTCTTGTTCCAATGTATTACAGTACAAGGGAATTTGTTGATAACTCTATTGGATCCATTATGGTATTGCTGACGCACTGAGGGGATATAACTGGTTATAGTCATGTAAATAGATCATAATTTAACTTAATTTAAAAACTTTTTTCCAGGTCAAGCACATGCATACTTTTTAACAGTATATGTTGTCAGTATATATTGTCTCCTCTATTTTTCTCCTTGTTTTCCAGGGAAATATCTGAATGTGGTCAGAGAGTGTGGGCGTGATGTGACATGCCCTGACGCCAAAGAGGTGCTGTACACACTGAAGGAGAGGGCGTATGTGGAGCAGATTGAGAAGGCCTACAACTATGCCAGCAAAGTTCTTCTTGACTTCTTAATGGAAGAAAAAGAGCTGGTGACCCGACTGAGGTAAAGCCTTGAACTTCTCCTGTTGTTGATCACAACAGCTGCATGATACTATCTGAGGGTCATGTTCTTTGACATGATTGGCAAATATGTATGATATTATTCAGAAGCGGTGGGATCTGCATTCTCCGCACATGGAGTCCGGAGTAATTCTAGGCTTACACACTGAGCACTGATGAGAGGTGCACTTCTTAGCTGTGCCTGTGGGCTGGGTGCTGAGCCTCCTTAAAGACTGAATTCATGAGATACAAAACCACAGTAAGACTGAATGGCACGGCACAAAAATGAAAAAAAGAAAAGGTGTCATCTCATTTCACTTCATTTTATTTCTTGGCCGTGGCTGTGGCTAACGAGTTTACGAGAATTCAAACATGTTAGCCACAGCTACAGCCCAAAAAAAATGGTGTGGAACAAGGTGACACATTTTCCTTACTTAAAATGGTGTGCCATGCCTTTCATAGTCTTACTATGTTTTCATCTCTTATAATTCTAGGCCTTTAATCGTGGCTTCCAGTGCTCCATGCTCTAACCTGTTCCTCAGTCCCATTATAAACATCTCAAACCATATTCAGCGTACCATTACTACCACTTACAATTATAAACTTTGAACTGTGCCCAGTGCCAAATAAGGGGTCTAATTTTGTCTTTGCAGGTCAATCAAACATTATTTCTTAATGGACAAGGGAGATTTCTTTGTCCATTTTATGGATCTGACTGAGGAGGAGCTGAAAAAGCCAGTGGATGACATCATAACTCCCAGACTGGCAGCCTTACTGGAGCTGGCCCTGAGGATGAGCACTGCCAATACAGACCCCTTCAAAGATGACTTAAAGGTACTGTGCCTACCTGTCTAATGAAACCCTCTATACTTCAGGGCAGCTATTAAATAAGTGGTCTACCTTGTTCTTAATAGTGAAATTTACTAGATTTAAATTTTAATAAAGGGGATGTTAATTCAAACTCCTCAAATCAGAGTTCAGAACAAGCAATTTGTAGTTCAAAGGTCTCTTGTTTTCAAAGTCAACCAGTGTGCTGTTCTGTGTCTGTTTTTCTTGGCTTCCTTCATCATCCAAATGGTGGCATCAGTCAGCTGCTCTAGGGAAAAGTGCAAGTGTGGAAATGAATTTGATGAGTATAGCTTTCTTCTCCTGATGTCTGACAAGAGAAGACTGTTTAAAATGGCTAAAATAATGTCAGCAGTCAAGTGTCAGTAAAAGTATTATTAATCCCATTAAACAGGAACGTTTAAATATGGCACAGTCCGCCAATGAATCCACTGTGTGTGTCGTTGGTTTCCAGATCGACCTGATGCAGCATGATGTGATCACTCAGTTGTTACGGGTCCTGGCCATAGAGACCAAGCAAGAAAAGGCCATCATCAACGCTGATCCAACAGAGGTCGCCCTGAGCGGCCTGGAGGCTTTCTCCTTTGATTACATTGTCAAATGGCCACTGTCGCTCATTATCAACAGGTCTGGGTCTGACTGTTTTATGTTCTGAAATTCCTGTTGACCTTGGTGCTTTTATTAGATCATGTATTCATGCAGTTTTCAAGCCACATAATATCTGTTACGTTAATTTGTACTATCTGCATATGACCCTAAAAAGATAAGTAAATAATGCCAGGGCTACTTAAATCGAGCATGTATTGTTATTTATTTATATGTACGTGTTTTATTCCAATTCCAATCACAGGAAAGCACTGACCAGATACCAGATGCTGTTCAGGCACATGTTTTACTGCAAGCATGTTGAGAGGCTGCTGTGCAACGTGTGGATCAGTAACAAATCAGCGAAACAGTACTCCCTGCATTCTGCCAAGTGGTGAGTCTAAATGAGAGTTCTACAGCTCTGCCACTCTACAGATTTACATTGACATTTTACTGTATTCTATTAGTAAATACCACACTGAAACTATGTGGTTATGAAGGGAAACTGAGAAAGATCCACTGCATGTACTACAAAGACTTCCACAATGCTCATTCACACTGCCCTTAAGTACAGTTATGATTTAGCTGTGTACAGTAAAGTAACACAAAGGGCCAGGCTGCAGAAATCATTGACCACTGTATTGTCACTCCTCCCAAACAGAGACTTAGTTAAGATGATTTAATGTGTCATTGTAAGCTAAAGAGCTTTAGCTTTATCTTTAATGCATTCTGTTATAATGAACACCTTCACTGTTTAGGTTTGCTGCAGCTTTCGCTCTGAGGCAGCGCATGCTGAACTTCGTCCAGAACATTCAGTACTACATGATGTTCGAAGTCATGGAGCCCACATGGCACATCATGGAGAATAACCTGAAATCTGTAAGTCTCAGAGATTGAGCCTGTCGCCACTTGCTTTCATATTGTTTTATCACTGTATTCACAATGTTTATTTTATGATATTTGTGCACATTCTACATCCTGTTGGAGCTAGCTAAACAAAGGTTTCATTAATGAAAATTGAGATTGGGTGCCATGTGTATGTTCAGTACATATTCATGATCATCTCACTAAAATGCAATTTGTTTACAAAATAGGCCTTGACCAGTAAATTATATCAACAAACAGAATTGTGACTCACTTATAGAGATTGCTTCTGTGTTGCAAGTGTGAAAACTTTGTCTCTCATTTCCAAGGCTTCAAACATCGATGATGTTCTGTGCCATCACACCAGTTTTCTGGACAACTGCCTGAAAGACTGCATGTTAACCAACCCAGAGCTTCTCAAGATCTTCTCCAAGCTGATGTCCGTGTGCGTCATGTTCTCCAACTGCATGCAGGTCTGTGGGCTGAATCATGTCACCTATTTCAGGGGTCAAGAAAACCTGATAGCTGTGTACAGTACCGCAACACTCATAAGCAGCCTTTTCTAAAGGTTTTGTTCTTTCCTTTTCCATTTGAAGGTTTAAAAATTTTAAATTTTTGAAAGGCATCGTTAGTAGACAAATAAGACTTAAATATACCCCATACTTGGTTAAATTAAGGTCATTAAGTAAGAAACACATTTAATCTGAACTAGTTATGTGGTTACATCAAGGTTATTAAAATGATGAGAAATGCACATACCATGAGCCTGTTTTTATGCATTAAGAGTATTGTATTGTATTTATTATTGTATAAATAAATATACACTGAAACTGTGTTCGGTGTTTTCATCACAGCGGTTTAGCCAGAGCATGAAGATGGACAGTGAAATGAGCCGTCTCTCCCTTGAGCATGGGACCATGGAGGGCCCCCCGACACATAATGAGAGGACTGATGAGGCAGAGAAGAAAAGACTCACCTCCAAGGTAATTCATCCCTCTCCGTCCTCCAATAGGGCTATGACAAGTGTCATCTTCTCTAACCCCAGGGGGGATGCTGGGAGACTTTATTTTATTTTAATTTTTTTAAATTTGTGTTTTGTTGTCTTTGTTGTCCACAGTATTTAGCAGAGCATGCCGACGCCCTTCAGTCAGACTCTGGGTTCGAAGGGACAATCAGCAAGTTCGACAGCAACTTCAGCACACTTCTGCTGGACTTGCTGGACAAGCTCAGCATGTACAGCACCAATGACTGTGAGCACAGCATGATCAACATCATTTACAGGTAGGGTTCAATTGCACTTTGGGATGGAAGTCTGGGTAAAATCGTATGACAGTGTGTGATGATATGTATTCAGCCATATTTAAGTCCTTTAAGTCCCTTATTCTCATCATCCTTTAAAACATGTTTCAATTCTATCTCTGTCCTTATGCACAGTACTCTAAGACAATGTGGGTTTGGTCTGCTGCCCTTTGCTCTGTAATGGAACTCTTTATTTTACACCAGTGGTTTACTAGCAGTCACCTGCCGTCCATAGTTTCAGTAATTACAACTGGACAGGTTACACCTGCCAGTCTATTGAATAAATTAAAAGTCATCTCTTTCTGAGAGTCATGTGCCGTATAGCACATTACAGAAAATGAAAGCATGAATTCATTTTCTTGGAATGTATAGCTATTCGACATAATGAGGCCCTGAAGAATTCCTTCATAAACTTTTAACATCTTGAATGAAGAGAAATTGACACCTCGTTAAAATTCCGGTCAGGTTACATTTATGATTTAAAAAAGCCAGCATGCACAGTGGGTTCCCAGATAAAATATTGCCATTAGTGTTAAGGATTCTTCTCTTCTTTTTTGCGAGATAGCATTGAGTTTGTTGTCATTGTTAGTGTTATTTTTTTAATTATTATTACTCAGTTGTAAATTAAAGTGAATAAAGGGAGTTTCATAGAAATGTTTCCCAGAACGCTCTGTGTTTGAGTATCAGTTGAGAGGAAGTTTTCCCTTGTGTGCACTGGATTGGTTAACCACAGCTGGTGAGCAGCTTCTGTACAGTGTGTAATCAGAAACATCAGAGCAGTCCTTAACTGACCGTCATCACCACTTCTGTCACAGGCTGGATTTCAACGGATTCTACACAGAACGCCTGGAGCGGATGGCCATCGAAAGAAGTCAGAAGGCAGCAGCGTAACACCGCTCAGAGGAAATTTATTCCTGGAGATGTGTTTTAGAAAATGTAATTATTTATTTCTCCCTTATATGCATCTTAGGAGCTCGTGACCGTTTGATAACATTTGTTGTAAAACAGCATGCTGAAGTCACAGTTGAACTCTATCCTTCAGCTTCAACATAAGAAGTTGTAGTAACGTGTTGTTCCTCTGTCGTGTTTCAGAAAAAAATTAAGGACTGTGTTCTGTAGTACCAGCAGAAATCCAACAAGAAGTTGTAAAAACTAAACACTTATCGTTTGCTGTATTTGTAACAGATTCAAAACAAAATAAATTCATTTTGAATTATAAAATGTATGTAACTTAATCTTAAATGTATAGCCAGTTATTGTAATCTCCCAGTTTACAATCAAATTTAACTGTATAATAAAACTTTTTGTCATGTCTGCTTTTGTAATGTGATAAATGTCTTAAGCTTTTGAAGTAAATTATACCAATGTTTAGCCAGATGTAGCTCCATTGAAAGTATTTTTGGAGGGAGCCTCACCTTTTGAAATGCGATGCACTAAGTAAACAATACTTGGCAGCTACAAGGTACATCATAAAGACTGATTGATTCACTATATTGCCATATGTGCAATAATTTGATAAATCTGCAAAACCTTTTAAGGAGAAGTGTATAAGCCTGGTACAGAATTTTCTACTGCCGTGATTCACTCGTGATGGGGGAGTGAGGTTTCATTGAACCTAAAACAGAATGAGCTACCCAATCAGTGACCTAGTGATCTGGACCAGCAACTACCTGGCTGTTGAGATAAAGTAATTTTTTGGTTGGGTCAAATAGGTAGATGTTAGACCACTGAGTCCAGCTCCATCCTAGTAGGGTTCATGAACTGTCATTTCAACCATTGCTATTTTCCACATTTCTGAAAGGCCATGTGGCTTGGAAAGGTTGAAATGTAATGCCATACACTGTTGGTTTTATTGGAATTGGCTGTGTGATGCCTCTGACCTTGTAGAGGCTCAGTCATTATGAGCGTTCTCAAAAGACAGAAATTGTGACAGTTTCCCCGGATCCCGTACAGTTGGGCATGGCTCCAGATCCTATGATCCTTAGAAGTGAGCATGTCACGATTTTAATTAGGCTACATTCTTTGTATTTTCATTAAGACTTCAGGAAACGTTCGTCCTTGCGTTTCTCTAACTTCTTGTTCAAGACAAGTTTTCCTTCAATATTTATCTTTTGGAAGAGACTCAAAGTCGTTTAGTGAGTTCAGTACATCTAAGATTGACAGGATGTGACATGAAGGCGGGGCTGTTGAGAAATTTCAGAGTTTTGTTTTAAGACA
Source organism: Albula goreensis (assembly GCA_022829145.1). NCBI lineage: Eukaryota > Metazoa > Chordata > Actinopteri > Albuliformes > Albulidae > Albula > Albula goreensis. The sequence goes on from CM040759.1 coordinate 11,991,399, forward strand.
GATATGTTGTTGCAGTTTTGCATTTCCTGAGGACAGACAGCACCACGGTGGAGCCATGCGCTGCATTTCATTATTCCCATGTCTCATGTTCATGCTGTCGTGGGGTAAGCTTTGTATCTACGGAATATTATCGACGCAATACAAATTATTCGTTAAACTTTGGTTTTCCTAATCAAACTTTTGTTTTCTCTATTTCAAAATTCTGCCTTTTTAAAAAGGTGTCTTTTAACCAAATACAAAATAGTGATTACATTTAGCTATTAGAATATATAATTGAACACATTATTTGCATAACAGGACTTCTTTAGGGAAGCGTAGTGATCTTTTATATTATTAACACAGGACTGAATCCTGCCACTCGCAGTTTAAAAATTCATTACCATTTACCATCGCATTGAACAAGCTGATCTCACAGAATTCTGAATTACAGTTTCATATTATCTCGTTGGCTTTGGTGTGAATATGTATCACACTATTTGTAACGCATATTTGAGTTGTTTTTTGACTTGGTACTTTTCTCAAAGAGCAGCCTTTACACCGTGGCTACTTTTATTCATATCTGAATGCTTAACTGTTCCGTTACTAGAGTACTTTTTAATAGGCTACTTTACGCACACCTAGCTGTTATTATATGAAGTAAGATCAATTAACAAATATCCTGGAAACGAATGCTGTTGTGTTGCCCTGTTTAGTTGAAGTGATAATTGCTATGTTATTTGCAGGAAGTGTAAGAACACTACCCCATGTGAAGGACTATGATATTATCAGGCCTGAGAGATTCACTGGCAGAGCTAAACGGAGCCTTTCTCCAGAACAGGTTCGAATGTGCAAGCAGTGAATCCGTTCAGTGGCAAACATGCATTGAATGTGTATTACTCCTTTAATCAAGTTCAAAAATTAAATGAATAATGTACATGATAAAGATTAAGATAATGGTGTTAAAGAAAACGGTGTTTCTTCTAACCATGTGTTGGCTTTTGGGTTGTTGGGTTTTACACTGTAGCAGTTTAGGTTATGGTCTTGCTGAAGTTCAAGTATAATAAAACCTTAATCTACCAATTAACAATAAATTGAAGACCAGTGTGATTCAATTTTGTTGTTACTGTAGGAGTACCCTGAAGAGCTTCAGTATGCTTTGACTATTGATGGGAATAAACACGAAATCCATCTGGAGAAAAACAGGTAATTTTTGATGAAAACAGACACTTGCTCTATTAATTGACATTTTTGTTACGTTTCTCTATAAACAATACTGTGAAGTGCACGATTTTGTTTTCCTCACACGCTAATACATTTAAACTAGTTCAAGACAATAGAGTACCAAGTGTCATATTCTGTTTCTGTACTGTTAATGCCTCAGCTTGCCTCAGTATAATATAAGCTGATGTTAGTAGCTGTTCTTTTCATTTGTTATATTGGTCTTTTGGTTACTGGTCATTATTTATAACTAGTATGCTTTTGTTATGGTTCTGTCCATTACCTTGACAGCACAATGGTTCATGCATCCCTGACTGTCAAGAATCTTTACATAGTTCTGGATAATAAGATATCTTTCTCTCAGTACATTGCAACAGTTAAATGGAGTTGGGAAGGCTTTATCTGCCATGTCAGTAAAAAATTTTAAGGTTTTCACTGCATATGTTATAGAGCTCATTGCCCAGGCCCTCGTCTTGTCCGACTGTAATTGTCATTTTTTTCAGTCTCAGTCAGGCACCTGTAACTCATACAGAATGCTCCTGTTCACCTTGTCTACAATCAGCCCAGATACAAGCATGTCACACGTCTTTTTGTTTCCCTCCACCTTTGATCAGATGTGTAGAGAATAAAATACAAATCTATAAACCTTGCACATGGGAAAGGGGCACTGTGTTTTAAGTCCCTTATCAAACCATGCATGCCTGTCAGACCATGTATCATTTATCATAATCCTCAAACTCATGTGTCTTAATCTCCTTTTTGAAATTACTATAATACTACTTGATATTTTACACAATTTATTAATTTTTACTTGGAAGCATTTTCACAAATTAAACCTTTTTACCCTCTTTGTTGATTCATTTGTTTAAGGATTCTCATTGGGAAAAATTACACTGAGATATACTATTTGGATAATGGAACCGAAGTGACTACATCACCAAACTATGGGGTAAGAACTGTGTTACTAATATCAACAGTACATCATTAAGTACTTCTATCACATATTTACAGTCAGAGTGGGTCTATGAAGGATTAAACCCTAGGTAAAGAGTTGGAACCATGAAGTCAAGGGCATCCTTTAAAAGGTAGCTGATTTGATTTGTGTTCCCTCTGTTAGAAATGAAATAATGACCACATACTAAGAACAAGTGATTGTATGATTTCAATTAGATACATTGAAACGTTAATCTATAACAAAGGCTTTATGGAGTTTTCTCTTTTTTGAAGTATTTTGTGAAATGAATCTTGTCATGATAGCAGCTTTTATAGTGCATGCATAAAGCTCATTAACTCTGTTGACCCATTTTTTCTGATATAGGACCATTGCTATTATCATGGCCACATTCCAGACATTAAAGACTCATCAGTTAGCGTTGGGATATGCTCTGGTATAAGGTATGTATTGTACTACACACATTGTTAATTTGGTACACATGGTTTTCTGTAATTTTCCACATTTTTCTGTAATGTTTCCTTTCACCAAATGGAAAGATAGGTGTTACAAAGATGTGCTCCTAAATTTTTTTGTTACTGCTGTGCTTTTTCCTGTCTGTAAAAACATTCTGTCCTTCTGCGGTCATGCATTTTTTTACTTAGTTTTGACTTCTGCTTTTTGCCTTACTTTGCAAAAACAAACTTAATGTCCAACTTGAGAAATTTGATATTGCTTTGTTCCTGTGTTTGGCTGTTACTGAGAAGCTGTCGAAAGAAATGTTTTGAAATATTTCAGATCCGACTTTGAAATAGTGCATTTTACCAGGTTGGTTACCAATAATAGGTTCACTGAAAACATTTTCATTAAGTTAACACTGAATTCACCAAACTATTTTGTAAAGAATCACTTCTGTTGGATTGTGTGTCAAAGATGATTAAAGTTAATTTAAGTAGGTTAATTTAATCATGGATCTTTATTCACAAGTGTTATTCTGTCTCCAACCAGGGGCTTTTTGAGGGCTGAACAGCAAGTGTATCTGATTGAACCACTTGATGGCTCAGTGGATGGGGACCATGCAGTGTACAGACAAGAGCACCTGACATTTCAAAGAAGCTCCTGTGGGAACTCCAATGAATCATTTTATGATCAGAAGCCCAGCTTCTCTGGCCTTCACAACCCCAACAGTGCGGTACATACACTCATTCTCTGCCCAGTTAGATTTGCTTTACAGCCATTAAACAATGTAATAACACAATCCTGTTGTGGAGCATGTTAATGCGTGGGGTTATACTGTTTTCAATGTAAGCCCATGCATTAACATGCTCTGCACTAACACAGGGACTTCAGGCACAATGACAAAAATCTTAAACTCATGTACCAAACTCCAAAACTGAGTCTACAAAAATTCAAGCACATGTTCTGTTTTCCTCCTTGGTCACAATTACTTTATTTTTTATGTATTGTTTTTATTATTTGTTTTGCCCTTTTAAGGTATATAAGGTGATTAACATTCTGCAATTTACAGATTAGCCAGTTACACTCACTGTAGTGTGGATACAGAAAACATTCACTGACTGCAATATCTTTTAATGGATCAGTCTGTATTTATTGTACTGAAAACTTGATCATTTAAAAACTGAAAGAATCCTAACCAGATCATCTTTGTTTTCAGACAAGCAAATTCCTCTTTGATGGAAAGAAGAGATTTGTTGAGCTGTTTATAGTTGTTGACAATGCAGAGGTATGTACTACTGATTGATTTCATTGAGCATTGTGTTGACATAGATGGTGACAAGGATGTTTGAGATGGAATTACACATTGTTTTTTGTTTCAGTATAAGTTCTTTGGCAGAAGTATGGAGAAAATTAAAGCCAGAGTATTGGAAGTTGCAAATCATGTTGATAAGGTACCCTTCAGTCACACATAATCTTCTTTCATGCCATTCATTGTCCACCTTAAATGATAAATGAGAGGACAAAAAGAGAAATAGTTTATTAGAAAAAAGAGAAAACAATGCTGGATTTTTCTGCCTTATCAGGTGTATCGGCCATTAAACATACGTGTGATGCTGATTGGGTTGGAGGTTTGGTCCCACCGGGACCAGATTGACGTTAGTGACAATGCAGATGATACCTTAACAAGATTCCTCAAGTGGCGCCAGGACACCCTTATCAACAAGGCCCATCATGACAATGCACAGCTAATCACGTGAGCAGTACTTCTGGCTGTGCATGTCACACATTCATATTGATAAAACTGAAATATAGTACAATAAATGCTTGTTTAACCCTCTTTAAAACTGGCAATGTCAGGGGGACAGTGATGTCCTTGAACAACAGACTGACTTAAGAAAATTGAAATGTATCTTCTTAATATTTTATAACATTGGAGTGAATATAATCTTCATAGGCCCATATCTTTTTATCCTCTAGTGGTATTGATTTTGTGGGAGATACTGTCGGTTTGGCACCAACATCTGGCATGTGCACGGGCATGTCTGGTGCAGTGAATCAGGTACTTCATACAGTCACTTATTTGTCACCTTTTAAATTGCATTTTGATGTGTAATTATTGATGAGAGCATTATATATGAGAACAAATAATTATGTTTATATATCATCTTTCATGAATCTCAGAAAACAAGTAAATAAAGGCCAGAGGGAAAGGGGGTGAGCACAGTGGATATGTGGGTAGTCCAATGACTTGATGCACTGGTTGGCATTATTTGTCAGACCAGTCACCACATATCAGGTCAGATGGCAAAGATCTGCAAATTCTGTTATGTTCATAATTATCCTACATGTTCCTTTGTAATTTTCACATTTTAGCTGTCTGCAGTACATGTTGTGGTGTCTGAGTGGTAGGGCACTAACAAAGCAGGCTTGTCCTTCATTCCTTTTAGGACCACAATATAAATGCCATCGGTGTAGCTTCCACCATGGCTCATGAAATGGGACACAACTTGGGCATGTCCCATGACCACCCCGTTTGTGCCTGTGGACCATCAATGTCCAACACCAACTGCATCATGTCAAGCACTGTTGGGTAAGTTCCTCATATCCCTGAGAAGGTTGGACACACCCCAACATGAAACATCTATGAAGGCCTTTCATTTTTTTAACCAAAACATTAATATATGAGGAGAAACAAAAGGGTCAAAAGTGTATGTCTGTGCCTTCACATAGCATAGGTGCTTGTCAGGGGTGCAGCAGGCAGTCTGGAGACTGGATGCTCAAGGCCCAGCTGCACCAGTACTTGAGCTGGAGGTCAGAATTTGCTAGGCAACAATTAATTCAGGCTTACAGGGGAGAGATAAGGGTAAGCTGGTTAAGGTTTGGCAGGTTCATTGGCCTCTAGTGGCCACCACTGTCTGGCCAGGTGCATGTGTTTGAGCCACCTGCAGACCTCTATTTTCTCCAGTGGCCTAGGCATAATGCAATTGCTGACACATATGCAGAGTGGAAAGAAGCAAGAACCAGTTATCATGGGAATCAGAGGGGTCTCCAGCTCATGGCTTCTTCCTCCTTCATCAGTGGGAGAGGTTGGCTGTTAATTTCACTTAAGGGCAAGGAAAAAAGGGAGGGTGAAAATATTCATAAAACTGTATTTTCCTCTGTCTGCAGGTCAGTGTTTCCTGAGGCCTTCAGCAAATGTAGTAGAGATGACTTGGGGACATTTCTAGAGAATAATAACCCCAGCTGTCTGTTGAAGACACAACAAACACACATGATTTTTGGAGGTCCCGTTTGTGGCAATGCCTTCCTGGAGCTAGGAGAGGAGTGTGACTGTGGGACTGAGAAGGTTAGATTAGTGCAGTGCCCTGCCATAAGCTTTGCTTCACTCAGTTTCCTAAAAATAAAGGGAAGAGAAGGTATATACTGCACTGTGTTAATTCAAAGCAAATCTAAAAGCTGCAGCTGAAGTCTCAAGCCATAAATGTTGAGGAAGCCTTTTGTTTTTTTTTTTTTTTGAATGATGGATGTGTTGCACATCTGTAAAATAGGTTTACATTGCAGACAGGGCAGTATAAAATACATCCCCTACATGGATCTGTAACAAGAGTACCCATTTGCTTCTGCTGCTTCTAACTGCCTCTCTGTTAGCCATGATCATCATCTATTGCAGTTCTGCTTGTTCAGTGCTGGTTGCAGTTCTGCTTGTTCAGTGCTGGTTGCTGTCTTTCAAACCCTCCCAACTGCAGGAATGTAGGAATCCGTGCTGTAATGCCACAACATGCCGCCTGACAAAAGACGCTCAATGTGCAGAGGGAGAGTGTTGTGAGAAGTGCCGGGTAAGGACCTCATTTCTTTGCTTTTTCCATGCCCTAGACCTCTTACTGGGGCTCCAATAGTTTAGACAGCTTCTGGCCTGACATACAGACATAGCTATATGCTGCTATAGTCTGACATATGATTCTAAACCAAATCTGAGATTAGTTGGAACTGCCGGAAATGCTATATACTGTCATCACACTTCTCTTACCATGTCTCTTTTAATCTTGTATTTTCTCAAGTTCAAACAGACAGGAAGTGTTTGCCGAGAAAGTGCAAATGAGTGTGATCTTGCTGAATACTGCAGCGGGGAAACAGCACAGTGTCCAGAGGATGTCTTCAGGATGAATGGCTTGTCCTGCAACTTCGATCAGGGATATTGCTACAATGGGCAATGTCCTTCCTACTCACAACACTGCATAAAACTGTGGGGATCAGGTACCTGCAAGCATCTCCCTTTCATTGCAAACTGCAATCACCATACAATACCATAAAATATGTGATTATATAGTAGAGTGGGCAGTAGAAGGAATAGTTTCTCATATGTGCAGAAACGTTTGGATTCAGTATATTTAAAATGATGTCTGTCTTGAATGAAGAATACAATATTGATTATATTTTTGGCCAAATGCAAACTTAAGTTTAAATGCTGTCTACATTTAAAACACAAAGTCTGAGATGAATGACAAAATTTTTTGATGAAAATATCTCGTAAATGTGTTGTTTTTTCACCCCAACTGAATTCTGTTGGGGGTTCTATAACTTCACTTCTTATTCTTTAGGTGCACAAGTTGGAGAGGACAGGTGCTTTCGTGAAAACATGTATGGTAAAAAGCATGCTTATTGCAAAAAGACCAGATTCGGATATGATGCCTGCACTCAGCAGTAAGTTCTGACTGTCACCAATCCAGCTGCCTGCAAATTCATACAGTGATACTTGTTTCTCTTGCAATTGCAGTATTTATTGTTTTATATTAATTTGAACAATATTCATCTGTGTTGATAAACTATGTTCTATACAAATTTATTAATACATTCGATAAGGTCTTTAAAATAATGTAACCTAGTACATGAAAACATGATGTGGCTTTTATTTTTTATTATTTTAAACCATATGAATGATTAATATACAATCACAAAATCATGGAGGATGTTGTAAAATAAAAGGCCAATTTGTTTTCCAGGAACATGAAATGTGGAAAGATATTCTGCACAGAGGGAAAGATTTTCCCATTACCAGGGAAAAGGTAGAATTATCCCGCAGTGGGTGCAAAATCGCTGTGGATAATTCTGGAACAGAGGATGTTGGAATGGTGCCCACAGGAACAAAGTGTGGAGATAGAAAGGTTAGAATATGGTGCATTTTGTCTTTGTGTGTAACTGCCTGTTTGCTTTAAGGTATAAGAGAATGTCATTCTGTTCTGAGCCCTGTGTCTGCCTTTTCACAGGTATGCTATGAAAATGCCTGTCAAGACATTCAAGTGTATGGTGCTGACTGTTCAGACAAATGCAACAATCATGGGGTGAGTTTTCCACCACCAAGAGGATACCATACTCAGAATCTCAAGATTAATTGATACTGTAGGTCAATATAGCATCTGGCTAAAATGAATACCTGTGTGTCCATGTCTGTGTGTTAGGTCTGTAATCATGAACGGAAATGCCACTGTGATCCTGGCTGGGCTCCACCCTACTGTGAAATGAAACTTGAAATTGGTCAAGGTAGGTGTTTTAGACTCCCCCGTTATGATACCATGAATATTTTAAACACATTGCAGTCTTCTACTATTTAGACCTCAGCATGGCCTAAGTAAGAATGTCAAGGCCTAGATACAATTGTTGTAATACACGTTGTCTGTGAGAAACTGATACCGTCAATTCAAGTGTAGAACTCACTAAAAATGTTGAGAAAACTGTAAATCCAGGTATAATTCATTTCTTGCATTGTAAGATCACACTTAATAGTTACCATTCACAATAAAGTGGCCCATTGACTGCCACAGAAGTATGGCGGGTGTCATTGGTGACATTATTTTTTAATTGTTTATCAGAGAAGAATTGGATGGCAATAGGAGTATCAGTGGCAGTGACGATTTTCGTCCTGATCATCCTTGTTGTTGGAGGGCTCATGTACTGCAGAAGGGGTACAAAAGTGACCTACACCAGCAAATGGTGAGCTATTTCTATACTGTAATTTTTCCCTTTTGAGAACATACAGGCTTGTTTGTGTTCATAATCATTGGGTATCTTCAGGAAATAACAGAACATTATGATTCTGTGGTGTTGCCATTTGTTGTTGAGAAGTGCGAAATGTGCCTTCTGTTTCTTCAGCTCTTTTGGGGAGGTCACCCATTCCTCGGGTCTGTCAAACCCGTTATTCCTGGCAGGAAGTGCGAAGAACAGTCCTCGTTGTGGGCCCCCCCGAGTCAGCCAACCCACTTTTGTGGAATCATCTTCCAATCAAGTCTGCAGTCCCACTTATGTCACAGTCATCCCCCACCAAGCTCCACCTCAGGTGAGATTCCCAGCAACTCAGCCTGTGTGTTGCTAAAGAGGGATGAGCAAAGCATTAGTGTGCCTGATGATTTTATTTTTCCTATTACAGCCACCCAAGAAATTATTACCAGAAGATCCTCAATCAAACTCTGGACAGGTAAGTTGTTCAGATGTTCAAAGTATTCCAATTTGCGATACTACAGATCACCATTATTTCTGCATATTGATTTCTTTCGGGGAATTTGTTTAGATTTTGTTCAATTTTGTTCAATTTCCAGCTGGTAAAACCCAACGTTCCACCTCCAACGAATAAACCACAGGTATGAATAAGGAGAAATCCTTAAACCAAATTTAATGAATAAAATTGATTTTCAATACAAATGTCCATATAGTTCTAGAATTGAATATAACAGTGCTCTTTTACCACAGGCAATACCTTTACCTCCAACAAAACCTTTGCCCCCGCTTCATGTCAAACAAGTGAGTCACCATGTCACCTTGATCAATCACCCATAAATTAGAAATGTATAGGTTTGTATAAGCATGAGTAAATCTCTAAGAAACAGCAATCTCGTTTCACCATCCTTTTTCATGTTTTCCTGTGAAACTGCATATTTATAATTACAGGTGAGCAAAACCAAACCACCTCCACTGTTACCCCCAGTGAAGCCAACAGTACCAAGAACATCTGGAAATTAGTATCAAGTATGTATTTATTTTATACCTTGTTTTTCCCCTAACTCAGATGTCAGCTACTGTATATAAATGGCACTGCATAAATGTATGCTGTCTGGACTATCTTTTATTATAAACAGGCAACAAGAGGAGGACCAAAGGAACCAGTAAAACCTACAGTCTGAGGCTTACTTGGGGTAGTGGCATACAGTTTGTGGTTTCACATCTATGCCTTTGATGAGTGAAGAGGGCTCTGAGGATTGTCGCACTGTTGAATGGGTAGTCTTAATTATACTTTTAAGTCACTTCCCAGTTGTAATTTAAGTTTAATTTCACTGTTAATTGTGGTTTTATCTGTTCAACGAGCTGAAGAATGTATGAATTTTAATGATAAATTGTTAAGCATTTTAGTATGTACTTAATGCCACATCACCTTCCTCATGCACTTTAGTAAAGCATTTGTTGTTGTCATTAAGTTCTTATTATGATTGTATTATGTTCATTTTCAGACTAACAAAGTAATGTCAGCTCTTTCCATTTTAAGTGTCTGGGTAGCATTGAGAAATATACCGATTTGTATAAAATTGCACTAATTTGTACAAACTGCACTGAAAAAGGGTGAAGCCAATTGAAAAGATAAACTTTCTGATAATATAGTGTTAATCAGTTCAGTAGAACTGAATGTAGAAACTATCCAAAATCACAAGGTATGTGTTGATTCCTAACTTTTCAATCTGTCCCTTTACCATAATAAAGAAAAAAGAGAAAGTATGGAGGTCAAATGGAATTGCCAAAAATCTGCTGCCCAAAATAGCAGTAGCAGATTGCATTATGAAGTACACAGAAATATCCTATCTGCTCAAGCAAATGTTTCCAAATTCATACAGGACTTCAAGCAGTCATTGCATGCAAAGGATATGTGACAAAGAACAAAACAATTAACATAACATTAATATGTCCCAAACAATATGATTTCTCTGAAACAGAGTAGGGCCAAGTATAAAAACTGTAATTTCTACATGGTGAAACCAAAATGCACAAAATACCTTTTAATAAATGCTGAGAATCTTCAACTTTTTTTCAATCTTTAACCACATGTGAATTGTCTGATTACAAATCTAAAGTTGTGAAAAAAGTAAATTTCACAAACATTTTCAAAGGCAATGTACAGTATATACGGTGACATGATTTATATCCATGTAATTACCAAAATTCTTGTGATGGAAACTTTTACGTAAAGTTAACATCTCATCTGATGATTAATAATGTGCATGTTCCTCATCTGTCATATTGCTGCAAACAGGATGCTTTCATGTGATCATGCAGTATTAGGTGGTGTTTAAAAACACACTTCCGTTTCAGGGAGTTGGTATAGTCACATTGATATGTACAGTGGTATAGTTCTGTGAGCATGTGGTAGTGATAGTCCTGAGAATTTACAAGAACTGAGGGCATGTGAGAATTTCACAGCATAAAAAATAGTGACTACTATATTTGCTGTAAAAGTTTTATGTCAGACAGTACTGATGATGATCACGGTACTTCCCTTAGCAACAGAACCAGTATTCTTCAAGTAAAGTAAGACTTGATATGACTTTGGTAAAATACATGCTGATATTCCCTCTGCCCACCACAAAGAATATGTTATTTTTGACAAGTTGTCAGCAGACTGTGGAGGTGTGTATTACTATTTTGTATAACTAAAATCCATAACTGTTTCCATCCACTATTTCAGACAAAGCATCAAACTACAAAGGTACGAAGACACCAAAAAGCATTTTGTTCCAATCAGCCCTGTTTTTGCTTGATCATTGCTATTTTACAATATAATGAGTTATCTCAACATTGGTTGTGCCATGACAGGAAACTAGTTACAACACCTTATGCAATGTACTCAGATTTCTTGGGAAAAAAACCCATCAACCATCAGATGATCTTTGGGTGGCTTAAATGCATACGACATCAATGGCTTGTACAATAGAGAGTTTGTTTAATTTACTAATTATTACATTGAATGCAACCTGCAGTGCCTTATATTAGTCAATATACTTATGCAAGAGGTAGCACTTGGATGATGCAAACGTTGTACTTCCTTTGATGCAATCTGAGCTGTAAGTACCAGGGAGTAGGTCACTACTTGGAATTGAATGGAAAGGTCAAACCAGTGCAGTTTGCACAGGAAATTCATAATAATGGGGGCCTCTAGGTAAGCTGATGTAAATAAATACATCAATTATCAAATCACAAAAATATCAATATTCATATCACAAAAATTGCAAGTGTTCTGTGGAGAATGCAGATGAACGTTTCTGTTATGTTGTGCGCTGTAATGCAGGAGTTCTCCTGCAATGATCATATAGACAGTGAACAAGCTTGTCACAATCTGGTGGAGCTGAAAGATATGCTTTGAACAAGAAAGTTACATTGGTTAACATATCATAGATGTTAATATATTTTTGTAGATATACAATTGTTTACAACAATCAGAAGAAGACAAATATAACCAAATAAAGTATTTGGACAAGGGATTGCAAGTGAATATTGTATTTTAAATTGATAATATAAAAGGATAATATGCAATCTTGTACTTGATGCAGAATAATGCCCTATCTGTGCTTCAGATGTCATGTATTACATTCTTAGTTTTTTATCACATATTGCAACATTGCTGATAATATTTTGAAATCTTCAAAGATGGAATTACTATTCATTTCATAATTGGATGGGTTTCACAAAAGTAAATTGCAATGTCTCTTCTGATAGGTCTATACTGATACTGTTTCTAAAAATGCATAGCTAAACGAAGTGTTGCCTTGGCAACATGGAGCAGCCATATCTGGCGATGATGTAGGTGGGATTTGAACCATCCCAGTTACAGGGTTCCCACCTGCCTCCCAAGAATGCCTTCATGCATGAGCCACCCAGAGGCCTACACTTCAACCATAGAAAAGACCAGAACAACATTCATTTGGTTTAGATGGTCCTTATTACCCAGTGGAATAAGTGCATGTATTCAAAAACATCACAGTTGAGCAAATGTACCCAAAATCATAAAACACAAAAGACAGTAAAGCAGTAACAGAATGTTGAGTCAGCATGTTTCTGGATAAAAACAGACTACTACCAAATAAGCTTTCCTTTCCTCTATTTCCTTGTGGAGTAGGATGGGAAGAGAGAAGGGGTCCGAACAGGAAGTGACATGTAATTGAAAGAACAAAAGGTCTTAAATCAGGCCCCACACCCAATCTCCCATCCAAGTTACTTTTTATAGTTTATTCTCACTGTCAACATCAGGCTGTATCATCTTTCAATCAAGGATCATGTGGAGAAATTTTGCACAACAGAAATATTTACAGTCTGTCATATCTCGTTTCATAGGACACCACCTTGGACATTTGCAAAACACAACATGAAACTGAGTTTTAATCCTTTATGCAAATGTAAACTGTCGAAAAAAAAACAAAATAAGAGCATAAAATTTAAAGCATTTTTCTACATTCCAGTTAAACCACTGGAAAAATCTAAGCACAAAAATAAGTGCACCTCAACAAAAAAGAAGTGTTTATTTTTAAAAACCTGCAATTCAGGAATTTATTTTTACATGCAGCTAAGATGACAAATACACAGCTGTGACACATTGTGTGGTGTCAAACAGTGAATGACTCAGCCACTGAACTGAATCTGCTGATGGACATGCCTGAGCCTCCATCATAAATCTAGGCTAAACTGGCAGCAGCACAGCCTGGATTAACATGGTCCCTATTAGTCCACTGTCTCATTCCATGACATGGTCATCAATGTTTTTTGGTGGCTAGTTTTACCTGAAGAGTTCTTACACTAATGACTTGTATATATGAGCAAAAATAAAATATGAAATCCCTCATTATCATGCCTGGAGGAATATATCATTTCCATGACTTATGGCCATACCACCTAATTTCCTTTAGATAGCCAAGCATCATTTTACCTGGTTACTGCGAGGATTGGAGATGACCTGTAAACACTGGGTGCTGTAAACCTTACTTCCAGGATTGACACGTTCAAATACCTGCAAATCCTCCTTTAATGGCAATGATCTGCTAAAATGAGGGTCAAAGGCAGAGACGTAACATTCTTTGTTAAAGGAAAACCAAAATCTGCTGTGTTACCACTTTTTTCCATCATGTTTAACTGACACTCAGTCTGACACTTCCGTTTTCTTGAAAACATGATTATCAACCATTTCTTGGTGAGATCATGGGAAACACAAACAAGAAAGATTTGCAAATGCATCCCAAAAAAGAAATTCTTCAAAAGGAACAGAGTAGTACAGAAAACTGCTGTTGAAAGTAATTTCCATCACGTAGGTTTCATACACATTTTGCAGAACAATCTGGAATTAGACCTGCAGTAAATGTCAGGCCAGCAGAACTCATCGTTTGCTTATTGTTTATATTAAGCGAAAATATTTTCCATTTTTTTAGCTAATGTATGGACATCCAATAAGGATTTATGAGGTATCAGCACAGAATATGTACTTGTTTGTTTTGTATTTGAACCATATTCTGTATTTCTTATATATCATAAAACAAAATATCAGAGAGGCACCACCAAAAGGGTGCTTTGTTTAACACAGGGAATAATAGGTTTCTTGTTCCATAAGTGAGCTTTTAAACAACCTGAATTCTAAAAGAAATATTCTTACAAAATACCAAAGTGTAATTAATCACATTTAATTACAGAAAATTGTGTGATTACTTCGTTATTTTTTAACTGTACCAGGGATCAAAACAATAATTTAGTTTTAAACAGTTTGTCTGTCCTCCAATGTCCTTGTCAGCATTAGCAGGCAACAGGCATTTCCTTTGGATATGTCAGCTAGACCACAAGGGGAACTTCCTATGCCAGCGCACAAGCACACACGCACACAACCAGGAAATGGTGTGACACAGCAAGCACGACCTGGGCTGACACACAGCAGTCAAAGAGCAGTCAGAGATACGTCATCCACAATGCTTTCATTTCTTCTCAACCAACAGGTAACAGAAATAAGACAGAATCAATATGATGGCTCAGCCAACCAGCTGGTCATTTTCCATAGTATTGCCAACATACTTTTCAAAGGTATATATACAGACAAGCTGGCACGGTGCAGCCCACATACCCAGAGCATTTGCCAAGTGTATTGCAAAACACTTTAAATATGAAATTCTAGACAAGTCTCAAACCCAGGCCCTGGACAGCCACAATGGTGTGCTGTTTTTCATTTGTTACTCTCCAAATAATTGATCAGCTTAGTAACAATCTATTATACATTTACCATAGCTTACTTCACCTAATTATTTCCTTTTCAGTGTTTTACAGTGGAGACAAACATTCTACACAATGGCTTCCTAGTAATCCCAAGTATAACAAAATTAGCAAGTCTGTGTTGTTTCTCTACTGGTTCAAATGTGACATTTCCTACCCTAAAAATATGTCACTCATTGGAACAAAGGGTGTAAAGTATGTAAGTAAGATTGATCAAATGTATCAGTGTTATGTTCCCTAGGGATAATGTGTCACTTTAATCTACTGATTCTTGCAGCCAGTTCTTTTCCTTTGATTAAAAGACCTTTTCCTCTGTTTTGACCTCTGCTGGCTCCAACTTCCCTCTCAATATGTTCTCACTGCTCTATCAACATTTTACAGATTCTGCAAATGGAAAATATTAAACAATGTACAATGATAGAAATAAATCTTTTTATAGGGATAAACATGTCTGATAATCACCCCACCTAAGGGTTAAAACATGTAATGGTTTATTAGAATCTATTTCCTTAAACTCTCAAGAGATCCCCACAAATCAACAGTGTTTGAGAAGGCACTGAAATATCTTCACCCAGTTTCTACCGGTGGGACCTAAGGCTGTGGCACTCAAACTTTAGGCCAATCCTGACCCCTTGTGGATGACAACAGTATCTTCAGTACAGACCCCTACCAAATTATCTTTGCATTCAAAGCTACTTTGATAACTGGGAACAGTATTACCAAACATTGGTAATACTGTAATTCATCCTTGCAGGTTAAGAAACAATACAGGTTTTTTGTATTGCATCCACAACTATATGAATAAACTGTCATTTGTATTGCATTGTTCATTGTATTGTAACATTGTTCTGTACAAAACCGAGTTAGATGACCAATTTATACATGCCTTCTTGATTTATCAGTCCAGTATGCTTATGTTCAGTTTAGGTTATGCAATATATCGTAGTTTATTGTAGTATTCAGTATGCAACAGGCATCTATCCAATAATGTATCTGTGCATTGCTCCTGAAGATGTGATTTTTTTCATTTTATGTTATATGCAGGAATATGGAATCACACATTCCAGAGATCACAAATGGCTCTAGAAACAAAGATTATCTGGACTTTAGAATGTGCAGTGCAAAGTGTAATTAACATCATACATCTGTGGTAACAAAATAGGTTTTATTTTTCAGAGGTCATTGTCAAAACTGCTTGTAAATTTTGCATATAAACATTTTAAAAGAGGGATATACTCACATTACGCAGATTGTACAAAAATTTACATTCACAAAGTAGTAAACGTATGAAATTTCAGTTCATCCTTTTTCATCACATCACTAATCAGGAAAACAAGCTTCACTCATCATCACCACAACAATCTTTACATTATCTCTGAAAATCTCCTTCACCAAGTAAACAAGAAGCTTTTAGCAGGACACCAATCACATTATTGGGATTAGACATGCAGTTCTTAAGAATTTTCATTGTTTTGATTTGAATCTTTAAGGGCAAATGTTAATAAAGTTCTTACATTTTGGAAATATTGCATCATCTATAAATGGATACTCATTTTTTCCACAAATGGCAAAAGAAAATATAAAAATACCACATTATAGAACACCAAACCTAAAATAACAGTCCAAATCTGATTTGAAAAATCACTTCATCAACTTGAATTTAAATGAATGCCTGTCCTGAGATGTTATATGCAAAGTTCAAATGTAAGACATGAATGTTGGATATATACTGGGCTACGCATACTTTATGTATAAGTCACATGTTCCAAAAATTCATACGCAAAAAGGCAGTTTGCTACTGACAAACCTCTTCAAAATAAATACCTCAGAGGCAGTTTTGCTTTTCTCATAATACCAGTGTGTGAAAATGAACATGGAGGAGTACATGCCCTCACCCCCCAAAGTCTGATCTACTTCCCACACTAAGGACTTGGAGAACAGGTGTCACAATCTAGCCCTGGAGGGCCACAGAGTACGCTGGTTCTCTGTGGTTCAGTACTTAAATGATAAGTACTGAATGACAAGTGACTAAAGAGTTCACACACCTTGTTTCCAGTGCTTAACTGGCTGTTGGTTGAAAGGAAAAGAAGAATGACATTGAGGCCCTACAGGATTTGAGTTTGACACTGCCTCTGAATAATGCAAGAGCCAAAAAAATAAACCCGAATAATGATTCAAGGAAAAAATTATGGTCATTAAGGTCATGGGACAAAGGAAAAGGTTTTGAAGCCCTCTATTATTAGTCAATTTGATTTATGCATTATTGATTCAAAGCTGTATTTGTGAGGAAGGAGACAAGAAACAATAGTATTGCCCAGAATCACATCCTTTTCAAATCAGTCAAAGCCCTTAGTTTTCCACTGTCTCCATCTTCTACAGTGTCCAGCTGAAGCAAAGCATTTAAACTTTCAAAAGCATATGTAAAAATATCAAATACTGTAGTATTTCAGACATGTTTAATAAACCAAACATTTGTATACCATCTCTATATTTTCAGTTAGTACTGCTTCTATTTAATTTAACTTACATTTACAAACCCCATTCTTGGCAAGTTAAAAAATAAGAATAATTTAGACCTCCAGAAAATTTGACATGGCAAGATGCTATCAAGCAACCTATGCCAATTGCATAAAGTGACACCTAATTCTGCATACAGGCATTCAGGTATTACAGGCAGACTGCAATTTTCTTCCTCAAACATTTGATCCCTTCTTGGAAACCTCTAAAGGGGTAGTGCAATGAGTATACAAAATTACTTTACAAGAAAGACAGATTCTGAGCAATCTGACCTCTAATTTGAAGGTAACCTGGAGTCGTATTATGAGAAAACACACCCCTGAATAGATCTACTTTGGACATGCCAGCATTTACAGAAAAGCCTTTGAAGAGTCATGAAGAATCGTCCTCTTCTTTCTCCAACCAAACATGTTCCCAGGAATTTTTATTTCTAAATGGTATTAACTTGTATTTCCATACCCTTTTGGGTGCAACATACAACTGGTCGATTCTTTTTTTGTTCTGAGGGCATTTTTAAAATATGAAACATTTCTTGTGAAATCTAGATTAGATGAAAGGCACATTCCATAAAGCATTTTTGTGTGTGTGTGTTTAAAGAGAAACATCTCTCATTTGAATGTGAACATTCAGTAAGAGATCTGCACATTTGGAGGTATGCGGGGTCTGTGACACGGTGGCTTCAGCGGGTTCTCTGTGTGAAAAGTGTATGGACAGATCTGTGTTTGAATCTGACATGACTGGTAATAGCAATTTTTCATCTACACTGATGAGGTAGAGAGCCATTTATCAGTTATGCATATTGTGAGAAAGCAACACAGTTTGCATGCTATCTTTGTTTACTCATGAAACACAAGCCGGAAGTAGTGACGCATGACTGCCACGTTAGCTGTTAAAAATAATGCCACTTCATTTGCTGTGTAACTTTACAAGCAGGGTAGCTATGCAAAATCAGTAATAATAAAAAACATATGTAACAACATGTAGGAAATAATTTTAGGGCAAAGCACAAAAATGTACTTTTATGGTTATCATACTTTCACTGAGATATCAATTTTTGAACATGGACCATTGTGCAAAACTTTTCAAATTACACAATGCATTATGTATCTAAAATGTACCATGTATCTATTATGTATCTGTCAGGGTTAGTCAGGATGGCCTTTAAGTGTATGTAAATGTACACTTAAAAACTGAAATTTAATGGAAATGTAATTCTTTGCTACATTATAGTAAGCTTTGCTCTCTAACCTGATGAACAGAAAGAGAATGCTGTAGCGTGAGACAATTAAATGGAGCGATTATCGATTAAGCAAAATAAATACAAACGGTTACTGCTGTTGGTACTTGTCTCCAAGATCATGCTTTTGCTGTGTGCATATGTGCAGCTAAAGTTTCGTGGAATGTGTGGTCACTGGATATCTTCACACAACACATTAGAAAGTGCCTTACACTAAGGCTAGATTAACATTTAACAAGATTTTGTCATAGCCTAAAGATGCCCTGAGCCATTAGTTAGTTAGTTAATGGAAATAACCCTCAGTAGTGTTTTAACAGTTTACTCTGCTCCCCACTATCACAATATTCATTAACACAACCAAGGTTTGAGCATAAGTAATAACATAGAGGAAATTATGTACATCTATGTAATATGTAATGTATGACATAACACATTTTTCACCAAATTAGAAAATCTTTGTATGTAAGACCTTAATGCAAATTATTAGACTGGTTAAGAGTACATTGAACAAATGAATCCTCTTTTACTACAGACACTGCTGCTTAGGTGAGATCAGGCCATCAGTATCAATACACATACATTATTTCCTACAATGGAGTGCTGCAATGTTGACTTGGTGACAATTTATTCAAACAATGGCACTCCTTAATGAAGATTATTCGTCCCTTTCCTTTGCTCAAATGTTCCTATACCATAGCCTAATAATTCCAGTTTCACAAATAAAAGAACCATTAATAGATTTAAATGATTAACTCTCTAACTTTAAATGCAGACTAATCTGAAACTAGATGTACAGATCAAAAAGCAAACAAAATTTTTCAAAGCCAAGAGTTGCATATGATATTTTGTTCAAGACCCCAATAATCATTTAGTTGCAAGCCCTCATCTTGTGGGAATCACATTTGATTTGCACCCATTTTCCAGCAGTACTTAGGCATCAGTAATTCTGCAGCAGTAATTGAGGCAGCACATACATACTTTTACCTTTACACTTACCTCTCCCACCTGACGAGGCTTAACAACTTTATCCAAAAAAATCAAATGGCCACATTCCTTACACGATCCTTAATAATCTTTCAGCACTCGGCCTCATCATTTCCACCCTCAGAAGAGAAAAGCTAAATGACAAAGCATGCCACATAAATTCTCCAGCAGACAGCTGGTGAAGGACCTGGCCTGTTCACCCGCTGTTCTCAGTGCACAAGCTCTGCTTTGGATTCTGTGGACCGCGCTGCTTTCCTGTGTTTCTCGCCTCCGGCAAGGGCCTCCAACAGCTCCTGGGTGTCCCACTCGCTCTTAGTCCTGCCATGGGAGGCGCTGTTGTCCACAAACATATTGGGGATGTCCTGACCGAAGTAGATCTTGCTGTTGGCAGCAATTGCCTTGTACTTCATGAGCTCCAGGTATTCTGGAGTCAGTTTCAACTGTGGATATAAAAGTGTTCAAAAACCATGAGAGACAGAAAACCAACACTATAACCATGAATTGCAGCAGAACAAAGCATTGACAAATTCAAAGACAAAAAAATACAAGACAAAAAAAGGCTACTGTCTAATCAATAAAGAATTATTATAGTGTACCAAAGAAAGAGGACTTTGTTAAAAATCTTTTATTAAAAATCTGTCATTCAATCAATTAAAACGCAATGTGCCACAGCACATTAGCATGTTGTGGAAAGCCTCATTTACCCTATTAGCTTCTGCAAGCCGCTCTGCTGTGTAGAATTCTGCATCTGCCTTGGCCTTTTCTCTTGCCAAAAATGCAGCATCTGTAAGGAAATACAGCCAGTAGTAAATAAGATAGTTCCATAGTTCCAGACATTATGACAATGCATGACAAACAAACCAACATGGAGGGGGACAAGTTTAAATCCACACACAGACCAATGTATAAACGTATGAATAAAAACCTTCTATTTCAGAAATCCTTTTCTCGGTTTCCTTCTCCATGACTTTCTGCTTGAAATGGATTTCAGCCACTTGGGCAATTTTCTGGGCCTCTGGAAGGAAATGAATTTCAAAATGATCAATTGAAAATGATGTATTCTATGCATGCTGAAAAAAGAGCATGGATTCAAAAATGGAAGATTTTCCAGGACATATAAACACTCAATTCAGGAAATATCCAACTGATCAACTCCGAGTCAGCAAGCTACTGTCCGTTAAACTGAGGAACAGAATCCTGGCTTCTACTGACCTGTTAACTGCATATGTGGTGTTCTATTGGAACTTAACATGACAGCCTACTGCACTCTCATCTACCATCTTACACAATCTGCAATGACTAAACATGACAATGTGTTTGACCAGCTTATGGAAGCCAGATCGATATATCATACATCTCGATCTAACCAGCATATTCCTGAGTAAATTTGCTTTGGTCATGCCTCCCAGGTGCGTTAACCCAAGGAAGGTTTCAACACTGTACCAATGATGGCCTTTTTCCTCTCAGTCTCAGCCTCCTTCTCCACCACCTTCTGAGTCTGAGCGGTGATCAGGAGGCGGGTCTTCTCTGCCTCCCTTCAGAGAGAAACACAGAGCAATCTTTCTTCATACTAAAATCGCACCTTCTACAACACTCCTCAGCTCACAGAAAACACACACAGATTTCCAAGTAAAGGCATACATGCTGAAGACGCTTCTTCTTAGAATGCTTTATCCTTTACACAAAGTCAATGTAAGTAGTTACAGACCGCAAATTACCAACAAAACATTTATCAATACGATTGCAGGCCAAATAGCCTATTGATTTGGGCTGCCATGACTATGAAATTTGGTTAACTGATAATTGTAAGGCTAATAACCTCAGTGTACTATTGTTTGAGGATGTTTTTACAAAAATTTGTCATGACAATGGCATAGACTACTTGAAGTTTCAAAACAGTTTGAGAACACTGAGAACTCTGTCACTTTTTTCCAACACTTGTAAACCCAACTACTGCTGCTACGAGTGGCACTGCTGAATCTGGATGTGTCTGCTGTTATACAAACAGTCATGAACATGAACTGGACCTTGAAATCAAGACAGGCAGATACAATAAGCTATTAATAAAGTGTAATAAATCTTTTACTGTTCCATGTTGAATAATAATAATCAATAGGCAATCACAGTCCAATCCCCTTCAATATCAAACAATTTAACCTCAACTGCTTTATACATCCAGTGGGTGGGTGTAATTACTCACATTAATTCAAAATTCCTTCGAATTGCCTCTGGGATTTTGGGCTTTGTAACACGCACAGCCTATTATATAAAAAAAGAAAACAATGAATTCAAACATAAGCCACGCAAACACTAACATGTTTATGATTCTTATGTGCCAACAATTATGTCATTCTGCTTGATACTCTGTTCTTGTATGTCTGATCAAACCCATTAAAGTACCAGTACCTCTACAGTAGTTTGACTGCTCCTATCACATTCTGATTCAAGTGCCTTTAAATTCTAACCCTGATATGGTAAGCCACCATTTTCTCAAGCTACCCAAATATCTTTTACAAATCCCTGTTAATTGCATAGAATTCCTGCTATTAGTGATATCCCAGTCACCTTTCCTTATTTTTTTTTTATTTTGACTCACCTGAATAGTGAGACCAGGTGCCATGGCATTCAAGTCCTTCTGAAGTGCAGTCTTGAGGTTCTCATCAATAATGTCTATAATATCATCAAGAACAAAGATCCAGAATGTTCCAAAGTGGAACATGTACAAATAAAATTCCACCCTGAAAAATTATTTTCAAAGTGGCCACTTTCATTTGTGTCCCACGTTAAAAACATACCAAATGAGATTATTTCACAATGCTCACCAACACTTACCAAATAATTCAATGTATACCTCCTGAAGCGTATGGACACTGCAGAACTGATTCAGCTCATGGTGGATCTTATTAAATATCAGTGTCTTGTCATAATCAGCAGTGTAGTTCTTCACAATATCTATCACTGAGCAAAGATGGAAAACAACAAGTTTACAAGTATGTCAGGAGAATGTAAATTTAGAACATTTAAGATAATCAATGTGCTTACCTGCTAAAGGAACCAGCATGTTGACAACTTCAATTCGATCAAAGTAGATCATTACACCACCACTATTGAAAGGATTAACAGATCATTAGTACTCATACCAGCCAATAATTAAAACAGTTATTTAACAGTATGCCCAAGATTAATTGAATTTTATGAAATATTGTTTAAATGCAGATTAAAGTTAGTAAACATAGCATGGCTAACACTGACCTAATAATGCTCACCAGCTTTCTTTGGGCCCTGCTATTTCTAAGCATCTGTTCTATTTTCCCAGTATGTATGCCAAGAAGTGACACAGGCACTCTTCAGCATATGACTATATTTCATCTGGCATAAAAACAAAATTCATTACTTTACTGTTCAGAAGCCAAAAATCCTTTTACGATGATTTGTGTCAGAGCTAGAGTATGATAAATAACTCTGAATCACAACCTTGGCATGCAAGTCCTTTCAATGGCAGTTATTCTTAAGCTCATCATAATGTATGATACTACCAGCAGCACTAACAGCCTGCCAGTAAACATTTCACACAATAACTACTCAAGTAAGGGCTCATTGTACATAAGTTCATTTTTCTCTTATGTCCTTAAAGAACCTCCTCAGTAAATAGTTATCACATTGCCCACATGACTTTATAAAAGGCCTACTCAGGGGAAAACTTTTTCATAAACAC